>JAVUPR010000414.1:13457500-14057500 GCA_036785695.1 Gentiana straminea
AATCAAGTTTGTTTGTGCTGGTTTTGCAACAGCCGTGTAACTCGGTGAGAACGACAAAGGACGTTTTTCTTTTCTAGTAATTGTGTTGCCAAGTCAAGTCAAGCTATTTGAAGTAAAAGATATGGACAGCACCAGCACAAATCCAGAGAGTGATCCAGTCCTCAAGGAATTCTACGTTCCTACGTATATACTTGTGGCTGACTCTCCTGTTGAAAAGAATCTAGGAATGCCGTCGTGCCCGGTGGTTGTATTTATCAACTCCAAGAGTGGTGGTCAATTAGGTGGAGATCTTCTTCTGACATTTCGTTCTCTTCTAAACAAGCATCAGGTACTTGCGGGATTTTTGGTGTTATTGTAGAAAAAATATCATAACCGAACATGAACATAACCAAACGTAAAAAACTACTGGATTTCGTTCATGAACTCCAACAGTTATGATTCTGAACAATTTGAATTCACAATCATTAATGCACTGGGATTAATGTTTCAGGTTTTTGATTTGACTGAAGAGGCTCCGGATAAAGCATTGCGTAGGCTATACCTCAACATTGAAAAGCTCAAGATAAATGGGGATGAATTTGCTACTAGGATTGAGGAGAAATTGAGACTAATTGTGAGTCAAATGTCAGGAATACGAGTGCATTACATTTCCATTTTTTTGAGGTACATACATGGTAAGTATTTTATTTTGTGATTCGGGCTTAAAGTTGTGATATTGTAGGTTGCTGGGGGTGACGGCACAGCAGGCTGGCTTCTCGGAGTTGTGTCTGATCTGAGATTGTCTCAGCCACCGGCAATAGCTACAATGCCATTGGGAACCGGAAACAACCTTCCATTTGCTTTTGGTTGGGTAAGGGTTACCTTTTGATAATTTGAATGCTTCCGGTTTGCAACCTTTCTAAAGTAAAACTTATGCAGATGCAATCCTTTCATGTCCCGGGACACAATATTATTATACTGTCCATGTCAGGCAATTGGATATTCCGAAATAAATTACGAAAGATGAATCGTAATGTGTGTTTATAGTGTCTCACTGGGGACTTTACATTCATACCGTAACCGGTGTTTTGAATCTTAGGAACACTCCTGACCTAGTTCATAATGTCCCTCTATTTAAAAATCATTCCTATTCTTATATTTAAACACAACACTCTTTCGCCTCCTTAAATGTGATGGCCTCATACAAGATATTGGGCCAATATAGAACACAAAGACAAATAAAGGGCGTACAAAACCCTTTCAAGCATGGGCCTCATAAAAAGGGATTGGGCCAATATGACACAAAGACAAATAAAGGGCATACAAAGCAAATCAGGAGGCTCAAATACTTGGACAACGTAAATTGGGACGGGAGTGGAGATAGAGAGATTTGAACTCATGACGTCATGCTCTAATTCCATGTTGAATTACTATCACTCCCAAAAGCTTACTTTTCCCGTGTGTTTTAAATGCCTTTTCTGTTTACTTTTCTTTTGCCACCACTGTCTCAGGAATTATTCTCGTCTTTTGGCAGTACTTGTTACTTGTTTCATACTCTTCTCTTCCGTTTACACTTGAAACTTGCAAAAGGAGCTATAGTATTTTAATCCATCAGCAAGAAAATCTCCCTTTTTTAAAGGGGGGAAGGGGTGGGGATGATAGGGTGGTGGTCAACGTGTTAATTGGAGGTATATGCCAAATGCAGGGAAAGAAAAATCCCGGGACAGATCGCCAGTCTGTGCTATCATTCTTGGAGCAAGTAAGCAAAGCAAAAGACATGATGATAGACAGGTACACTCTGATCTTTTTTTTAAGTTAATGCATCATAGCCCAGTTTTTCTTGGTGATATTTTGTTTGCCTACTCTTCCTATTATCTGTGACTGTGACAACTATTGGTGATTGAAAATTGAAATTCAGTTGGCACATTATGATGCGGATGAAAGTACCCTCTGAAGGTACTTGTGATCCCATTGCTCCATTGGAGTTGCCCCATTCTTTGCATGCATTTCATCGAGTCTCCGCATCCGATGAGTTGAATATGGTAAGTATAATTTGTTTTATGTCAAACCTATGTTAGTACGAGACTATTATGTTCGTAATTAGTCTTGCAAATGAAAAGTTCCTTTTTTCCTTACATTCTCACGTTCAGACCATTCAATGGTTGTCAGGAAGGCTATCACACGTTTCGCGGAGGCTTCTGGAATTACTTCAGCATGGGTACACTCACCTGTCTTACCTTGATCTTATCATACTATTAATCTAGTCATTGCAGAGATATGTAGGTTTTTACTTGTTAAAGATAATGCTAAAGTTTGATTATCTAATTGATGGGTTGACTGTGTGTTTTGATCGATTTATGTTTATTTATTTACGTGTCTTAGATGATAGATAAAGTCTTATTTATCTTGTATTATCAGTCAAAGTTGCTCGCCTCGGCCGTCTCTATTTTGTGTATCCCAATGTACTGAATTTCTAGATTTAAGTACTCCCTTCGTCCCAAAGTGTCAATTTAGAAAACGAATACATCATTTACTGCATACTATGTTTTTAGATACTGATTCAACAATGCCTAAAAAGCATTTTGCATACATTGATCACTTTTTAGTTTCATATACGGGACTATATTTTCATATTATACCCCCTCTATTCGTTCCAGGAAGCCTTTTCTTCCCTGTTATACTTTCTAGAAGCTTCTATCTTATAGTGGAAAAACATTGTTTTATTAAATAAAATGGCCAACTCCTGTCCCCACCGAGAAAGTCAACCCCTTTTTGATTCATTTTCTAACATAATGTTCATTTACTCTTTCTTTTTCATGCTCACAGGTATGGATGCACAAGTATCTTATGCATTTCACTCCGAAAGAAAGCTGCATCCTGAAAAATTTAAAAACCAGCTTGTTAATCAGGTACTGGTTTTTTATTTTTTATTTTTTTATTTTGCCGAGATACTTTAGAGCCATACTATAGAGCGTCTGTAGCTGAATTTCAACATTTGAAATATGCTTTATTGCACCTATATTGTTACGAGTGTGTGTAAACTTAAAAAATGGTTCTTACTGCATCTTATCTTAGAGTACATACGCAAAGCTTGGATGCACGCAGGGATGGTTCTTTGCTTCGCTTAAGCATCCTTCGTCCAGGTAAATGAGTATTTTGTCTAAACATAACACGAAATGCTTGTTATATTTGATACGGGCAATAGAGAAAGCCTCGTACAAAAAAGCTGCAAATGCTTGCACTGAGTTCAACTTTTAGAACCTTTAAATTATGGTAAAATCTGTATTTTACTGATCTAGACTCTTCAAATCCACCCAAAATTGCTGTTATTACGTACATATGCACATCAACTTCATGGTGATGGTTTCTGGCACCATAAGTGCTTTCTTTTGTTTCTCTGTCTGATTGCAGGAACATTGCTCAACTTGCAAAAGTTAAGGTCATGAAAAGACCTGGTGAATGGACAGACCTTCAAGTTCCACACAGGTGAGTAATAATCTTTCATTACATTCATTATGTATGCTCGAACACTTGGACGGGTTTCGGTTTGAGTCCCATTTGATACTTCCCACCATTAAATGGCTCTAAACAGCTGCTATAAGTTAATAATTACAATTAACTTTTTAGCTAGCAGACTAATTACGAACTTAAAAAAACACGTAAAATTTAAACTTATCCTGGTATCACATCACATCTATAGTTCTTGGGAGATCAAACATCACTACCCCATTATTAAGAAAAAAATATTACTACTACAACAAAAGGGAGCCTTTAATGGTACCACACAACATCTACCATGGCACCAAAGCGGGGTGTGAGGTTCGACTTTTTCAGAGATTGAATATGGACATTTGACGTCTGGAGTGGTTGAACCTCCCTGTCGTGCCTGAAAGTAGGTTTAGTGTGATGCCACTAAAGACTCCGCAACAAAACTATGAGTACTGTTGCTACTTTGATAACTACATATCACGATGCTTTTACTGAAGTCGGTCACCATATGCGTTCAAGTCTCTCACTTCCCATACACGTGAGCGTAAACATTATCTGAATAGCTAAACACGTATTGCGGTATGGTTCAGTCTCCCTATTGTCACATGGTTTTGCAAATAGCTATTTCATTTTCAAGGGGCATACACTTAGGTTTTACATTATGCAGTATTCACTGGAACTTGATTCAAAGGCGAGAGGAATAGTGTTTCCTGACATTTCTTACATAGGATCGATCATAAGATTAGAAAATGCGGGAGAGGCATCGTATTGCACCAGCAGACGACCCTCTTCACCTTTGCATCGCCTAGGCCTATTAATATATATATTTTTCTCACTTGAATTTCTACCCCTTATTTCAGTATCAGATCTATTGTATGCTTAAATCTGCCAAGTTTCTCCGGCGGACTAAATCCATGGGGTACACCCAGCAAACTCAAGCGGCGATATGTTAGTAAATCTCCAATCACGTGTGTCCATACGTATATATATATATATATATATATATATATATATATATATATATTATAGTTTTTTTTCTTTCTTTTATAGTGATTTACCTTCATAGTGTGTTTCGATGTGCAGAGAGACTTAACCCCACCCTACGTCGATGATGGCATGATTGAGGTTGTTGGCTTCAGAGATGCTTGGCACGGACTTGTTTTGCTGGCTCCGAATGGACATGGGACCCGTCTTGCGCAGGTTAAGAGTAATTCCTTGTTCAAAAAACATAATTTTTTGTCTATTTGTATAAATATTTCACTTTGATAACAGGCAAACCGAGTCCGATTTGAGTTTCATAAGGGTGGAGCTGATCATACCTTTATGAGAATTGATGGGGAACCATGGAAGCAACCTCTACCAGCTGACGATGACACAGTCATTGTCGAGATATCTCATCTTCGACAGGTCAAGATACTAGCCACAGATGGTTGCAGAGCTAAAAGCTTCCGTGATCCTTCGACTCCACATAGTCATGATGGCGGTGAAGATGGGGACAGTGATGCAGACGAGGATTCTGTCAGTGAGGAACAGAGAAAATTCGGTGCAGCAGAAACATTCAGAGTCCCTGATGAGGTTGATATTTCTCGTTTTAGTTAAGGATGTGCAGTGCACCTTTACGGTGAGCCAGAGGATCCTGACTACATTTGAGCCCGGATCCTTTGCAGAGGATCCCGACTACTTTTGAGTCTGGATCCTTTGCTGAGGATCTGGGCTACATTTGAGCTCGGATGTTCTAGGGCACCGTAAAGAGGATCATGGCTACCTTTGTGCCCGGATCCTCTGCAGTGAACAATATGCATCTGTATATTCTTGTGAAATATATTAAAAAAACTTATAAAATATAAATATGCATGTGCATATTCTTCACAACACCGTAATATGACTGAAACCGATTTATCGGCGACTTTTTAAAAAGAATTATTTCAATTGGTTGGCGTTGGTGTGGTAATTATGCTGACACCAATTTTATTTTTTCTGTAATTATGCTGACAGAAATTTTATTTTTAACTTTTGATGGAACCACACCAATAATTATTTATTGTAAGCAAGAGAATGTATTTATTTTGTGTAACACAATCGTTGGTGTTATGTAAGGATATACTTTGATGATATGTCTACTCATAACTAATGATTCGGTAGATTATGATTTCATTTATCATTGTGTTTGCTCTTTCAATTGTACTATAAATACTTATGTACGTTTGAATGATAATGTAATACATGCATCGTTTATTCTTCATTTCATGTATTTTCTCTTTAATATCCCATTCCATTTGTTCCATTCTAGAGCTGAATTTCGAAATGATTGCTTTTGATGGGTTGTCAAATAAAAAAAGGGAAACTTGAAATTCTATGCTTGGAAAGTTGTTTCTTGGGAAAATATCCGTCGCATAGTGTTATTGGAAAAATATGCGTCAACTTGCGTCCGTTTTTTTTTTTTTTTTTTTTTTTTTTTTGAAAAAGACTTTGGATGGTAAAAAGTGGTAAAAGTATCAACACTCCCTCGTTCATCCAACTCTCTCCCTCCCCTCCTTCCTCCGTCCGTTCTCTACTTAGAATAGAAGTCTATCACTCTCACAGATCGAAGCGGCGGCCGGCGGTGGTCCGTTCATCCGACTCTCTCCCTCCCCAACTTCCATCGTCCGCTTCAGTCCGGTACTCCGGTCCGGTGGTGGCTGCTCTGCTCCTCCTCCCTCCTCAATCCATTTCCATTTCCATTTCCATTTCCATTTCCATTCCTCATCAGACAAGCAAGGTAAATTCTAATTCCTTCCGGTTTTCATTTCCAATTTTCCAACTAATTTGGTATATGATTTCCATTTCGGTAAATTGTTGTGTTCATCCATACTTGGTATTTGGTGTTTGGTTTGGAAATTGGAATTTAAGCTTAACAGGCTCGGTCTGTGAATTTTTTTTTGAATAAAGTTGATAAATTAACAAGTATATACATTAGGAACAAATTTGTGGCTATTTGTTTATTTTTATTTTTATTTTTATTTCCTTACATATTAGTTGAAATATGGACCGTCCGGACAGATTAGTTGAAATTTGTGGCTATTTGTGGACAGATTAGTTGAAATTTGTGGCTATTTTCTTAACAAGTATATAACAGATTATTTTTATTTTCTTAACAGATTGTTAATAAACGAAATCCGGTGAATTTGAGGAAATTGTTAGTGAGTTTGAGAATCCAGGGGGTGGGTGCATCCGGTGGGGATAGGTGTCAACCATTTTCGTATTCGAGTAGCCTCCATAGGTAATAGTGATTTTAGTGTAATGTATACTCATTTATTCGAATCAAGCTAATTGTAAACACTTGCATTGTAGATGTTTGGATGGAGGCGTTGGGGAGTTTTAGGAAAGAGGTATTGACTAAGTTTGAGGGATTTGAGTCAAAGATTTCACGGATGGAATCTGTGCAATCAAAGATTCGTGCACGGATGGTATTGACATGAAGTACGAGAAGTCATGGAGGTGTAAGGAGAAGGCGGTGGAGTACGTTAGAGGAACACCGGAAGATGCATATGCATTGTTGCCTTCCTATCTTCACATGCTAGCTGAAAAAAATACGGATACCATACATGACCTCGTCACAGAAGAAAACGGTGAATTCAAATATTGTTTCTTTTCCCTCGGTGCTTCTAGAAAAGGGTTCAAAACATGCCGTCCTGTCATTTGTGTGGACGGAACCGCCCTGAAATCGAAGCATGGTGGTGTCTTGCTAGTTGCTGTTGCTAAGGATGCGAATGAATCTTTATTCCCAATTGCTTGTGCTATCGTGGACAATGAGAACAATGATTCATGGACGTATTTCATGATTCACTTGAGGATTGCAATCGGCTTTGTACCGGACCTTGTGTTTGTATCAGACCGACACCCAAATATCACAAACGCTTTGGATCTTGTGTTTCATGAGGCCCACCATGGTGCATGCTTCCACCATATCAAATAGAACTTGATCGCAAAATTTAAAAATGAAGATCAGTGGGAAGATGCTTTCACCTCTGCGGCCTTTGCGTATCGGTGCTCTGAATTTCGGTTGCACTTTGGGAAACTTCAAGCAGATCATGATAAAATTGCCAAGTTCTTGGATGTATGTAACTATATTTGTGAGAGTAAACTCACTAAATTAAGGTCTTTTCCAACTGATGTTATCGAATTGCTATTATTATATCTGGATCCAGTACCTAAGTCATTCGCAGAGTGCCAGAAACACTCAGACTAGGTAAAAATGAAATAAGCAATTGAGGTTGAGTTTGAATTAGAAATATTTGTTTGTTAATGATCAAATATATTCTCCCATTATAAATAATGTTATGTTCCGCTAACTAGTATATCTGACAGTAACGTTGAGTTTTCAAAGTGCGCTCAAACTTGTAACAAGTTTGTGGGAGTAGACGAATCTAATAAGTTAAGTTGGAAAATGGAATGTGTAATATCCTTAAACGACCAACTGACATGCTTCTAATCTGTATTTATTTTTATTCCGCTAGGAAACAGTGGTCCAATGGTTAACTTTACCTTTTTCTGTTTTTGGATAATTGGCATTGTACATAGTAGGTTCTATATGCATTATACCCGGCACCGTTACTTTTTTTTTTTTTTGGTTTTGGAATGTTTAATTTGATATTTATCTAGGATTTTTTGTATACTGCTACGTGTTTTCCTTCTTTAAAGCTTGTTTTTTGTGTTGATTGAAATTTGCTTTTGTATATCAAGATTTTGCTCATTGTTCTTGTGGGTTTTTTTTTTTTTTTCTTGAGTAAAATTGTGGGTGGTGTTGATATGTTGTGATGAAGATCTACATTCATGATTCAATTGATTGTACTACCTTTATAGTCGTTGCTTCCTGATTCAATCGATTGCACTACCTTTAAAATATTTCACTGTCCTCTTTGTATATTTCTATGTTCAAATTGTCTTTTTTAACAATAAACCCTAAAATATATACATTGTTAGCAGTGACCAATAATTGTCACGAGGATAGATTCATTTTGGATATCTAGAGACTATAAATGATAGTCTCTTTTAAGAAGTTACATGTAAATCTACACTCTAATCATCTTATTACATAATTTTATTCCTAAAAAAAAATTAAAAAGGAAAAAAGAAAAAACTAAACAAACTAGGGGAGTCTTAAGGGGTTGAACCGTATATAATCTGTTCAACCCAGTCAGTCATCTTAATTCAGTCCACGATAATCATGTTGGAGAAAAAAAAAGACCAAAGCCCATGTAATGAGTTTGATGAAGAGCGAAACAGTTAAATTTAACATTAATTTCGGACAGGCTACGATGTACATCATCAAGATCTTATGATGTCATTAAATACTCTTTACGGGTTAGTAGATGATGGCTTTTGATTTAAAATCGGATGAATGATAAATTAAGGTCTAAAACATGATTAAATATGTATGTGAGAGAAGAGTTGAAGAGTGTATCAACTCTACTCTCGCACATTGCGGAGATCGATGAGAGTCTTTGGCTCTATATTTAATGGCCAAGTTGGCACCTCAGAATGTGCCCTAAGAGCACTTTTGTATGGGCGGGAAGACCTAGATGACTACTGGTTCACCCCGCACGCCGCCACCATACGGCTCGTGTTCGAGTTTGGTTAATTTTGGTTTAGAAATTTCGGGTAACGTATGCGACCAGAAAATTCGAACATGTGACATAATTAAATCGTCCTAAGACTCCTAACAAAAAATTAATTTTTAATTAACATTAATTAAGACGGATTAAAATTTTCCGGTAACGTGTGTGAACAATAAATTCGAACGTGTGACATAATTAAGTCGGCCTAATTAGCGAAAAGATATTTCCTCGAAAGTCGTCTTCAAAGGATTGAACATGTAAACCCGAAATTCGAAAATCCCTTCCATCTTAGATTTGGCTTGAAGTTTAAAGGGTAAAAGGCTCAAGACTCCTAACAAAAAATTAATTTTTAATTAACATTAATTAAGACGGATAAAACTCGTGAACAATTTCGAACGTGTTTACGGTAGTCGATTCAGATTCAGCCATCTTAGATTTGGCTTGCAAAGAAAAACGATCAATACTCGTTTTGCTTTACGGTAGGTGCTAAAACGATCAGTTCGGTTTATGTATGTGCTGAATTTCTATGTTCATTGCTTTGATTTCAATTTTTTGTTTTGTTTAAACATACCGTAAACCCTCCACACACGTCGTTAACTCATAACCATAAGATGATATTGAATATATTGTATACTATACATGAATTTTTAACAGTAAGGTATCATATTTCTTCTAATGTCAAAGAAAACATGTGGACTTACCAGTGGTATGAAGAAAACACATGAATATGGTGCATTTGGTCAACCAAGTTGCAGTAACATACCCCAATATAAGCAGATTTATTATGGGCATAGGGGTGAATTTCACGTGGCTGGCACGTGAATATTTGATTTTATTATCAACTTGGCTGACTTGAATACATTTTTTTTTTTTTAATTTTTACACATGCACATCACAAATTTTACCAAAGGGTAACATGATATATATATATATATATGGCTTATGTACTACCAACTTACAAAGACTAGAGTATATTGGACATATGTTAATATACATGAAGAAATTTATATGGAATAAGTTTGACAAACTTATAGATTTGCGTAATAATAATGTATTTTTAAAATTGAACTTTTGAAGCTATGTGGTGAAAGTGTTTTCTGGGCTCAAGAAAAAACAATCTGTGTAGATAGAATTGAATCCTCTTTGTATCATTTTAATTATACTTTTATAAAGTAAGATCTACGAGGTGAATCTAGTCAAGATTAAACTGACAAAGGTTTGACTGGCAGAGTATTTTATTTCCCTCCTTAATTAAGTTAATGTTTTTTTTAGGGGTAATTAAGTTAATGTTTGTTAATCAATTGGTAATATTACTATGTAAATATCTTTTACATTCCTTCCAACAACTAAATAAGATAGACACTTTCAACAAAGTAAATCAAAATCCAAACAACTTAGCACTTCATTTTTCTCATTAATAACAAACAAGAAAAAAGAAGTTACCTTCATTTTAGAAATTCAAAACAAAGTGGATGTTACTGGTAATACTACAAAATTCAAGCTAGAAAGGAAAAAAAAAAAAAAAACAAACAAACAAACAAAAAAAAACATAATTGTGTCCACCCTACAATACTCAAAAAAAACCATCAATATGTAATTTTTTTTTTCTCATTCTTAAACACTTTTTTTTAAAGGGATTCTTAAACACTTTGTGACATTTGAAACGTAATGTTGTGACACAATGTTTTGAATGTATTATTTTTGCTTTTATAATTTCAGTTATTTTTTTTATTATTTGTGCAGGCCATTATCAAAGACATTGAGTTGAAGGTGAGCCATTATCAAAGACAGTGAGTTGAAGGTGGTTCCAGCACGTGCTCTACTTTTGGGAAGAAGGGTTTTAGTGCTATTTGAATCTTTTAATCTATTTGAATCTTTTAAAAGATTCAAATGACAAAAAACAGTAAGCAAAAACTTCGCCGCAAGAAAGACTCTCGAAATCAACTCCGACGCATCGAACCTCACTGTCTTTGATAATGGCCTGCACAAATAATAAATAAGTAACCGAAATTATAAAAGCAAAAATATAATACATTCAAAACATTGTTTCACAACATTGCGTTTCAAATGTCACAAAGTGTTTAAGAATCCATTTTAAAAAAATGTTTAAGGATGAGAAGAAAAAATATTGATGGCTTTTTGAGTATTGTAGGGTGAACACAATTATGTTTCTGTTTTTTTTTTTTTTTTCCTTTCTAGAGGTAACTCCCTTTTTTTTTCTTGTTTGTTATTCATGAGAAAAATGAAGTGCTAAGTTGTTGGATTTTGATTTACTTTGTTGAAAGTGTCTATCTTATTCAATGTGTCGCAACATTGCGTTTCAAATGTTCAAGGTTTTCCAGACGCATGGACTACACAAATGTGTAGTGCACAAACCACTACATGCTTAATATTCATTGATTAAAGTGATCAATTATTTATTGTGATGGATCCCAACAAAATATGTGGTGTTGATTGTGTTGTGTAAGATATTGTGGTAGAAAAAGTAGTGGATGTATCACTACTCGGCTCAAAGCACCTTGAAAATAAGCTTCAACAACACTCACATCACTTGATGTTCATGTACATCATACTAACTATCAAGTCACACCCCCTCGTATATACATAGTTTATCTCAAAATGTAAGTCCATTTAGCTTTTTGGTTTTGTCCCAAAATATAAATCCATTTAGAAACCAATAAAACATTTATTATATTTTTCTCATTCTACCCATCATTTATTATATACTCAATCACTTTTTATTACTTTGCATTAATACCAATAAAAGGTTATTTTAGTCTTTTCTATCTAAATTAATGACACATAACAAAATTAACTAACTTTGTTAATAGATATGAAAAAAATACAAACGGATTTATATTTTGGGATGAATGTAGTATAAAGTAAAACTAAAGTAAGATTCACAACTACCCAACTTACCATGTGATAAAATACACTAAAAATAGTACAATATTCTTTTGAGTAGTTCAATGCCAAATATGTCCATATACATATCCCCCACCGTCCTATAAATTAATAAACCAAACTTACCCTTTTCTCCACCTCCACCCTCCCTTCTCTTTTCTTCACACACACACACACACACGCAAAAAGAGCTTTTAGATGACACAAATGGCACTACCATGGTGGCTAAAAACCACAACTACAACTACCCCACAAGATCCATCATCTTGTGTATCATCCACCAATCATGTTCTTGCAACAAGAAATCAAGAATCCTCATCATCAAAGGCATCATCATTAACCGATTGTTGTGGGCTATCAAGGCTAATGAGAAAGCTAAGAAAAAGTAGGAAAATGATTTGTCCAACTACTTATTGCAGCTACAAGCAATCTTCTTCATTTCAATGTAGGTATGATCCAATGAGTTATTCATTGAACTTTGATGAAACAAGTGGATCTGGTTGCTTTTCTGATGAAGATTACTATAAGTTTCATGCTTTCTCATCCAAATTTGTTGCCAATGCCACCCCAAGAACTCAGTACCAAAGAGTACAACTTGTTGCCACTTCACACTAGCTAGCTAACTAGTTGAGTAGCATTCAAAGTGACCTGACTAATCTAAAGTTCGACTCAGCTAATGCCTGGTGCGTGTAGATGCTCACAGTAGAGGTACGCCGACGTCTTCTAAGGAAAATCGAACATGAGGTCTCTCTCTCTCTGGGCATTCTCAATCTACTAACAATCTAAATCAAGTTTTTGGGTTCGCTTATTGCAATTATGATTCAATTTTTTTTTTCCTTTTTCTTTGTATGAGAAGATGAATGAAATCATTTTTCTTTTCTAATCTGATGGTTTATACTTGTACTATTTATTTTCATCTTATTTAGAGAATGTGCTACGGTCTCCTTAATATAAATAAAAGGAAAAGAAAAAAAAAAACATAAAGGCTAGTAATCAGAGGAATAACATAAAAGAAAATAACTTGTTCTACAACACAATACATTTTATCAAATTAAAAAGCTGCAAGAAGAACCTGGATAAGTGCAACCCAATTAAGCTGCAATAGGCAGACTTCCTTATAAACATGGGGGGTTAATCCATAAGGATGTGGAAACTTTGCTGATGGTATACACCCATGTTCAGGCCACCGCCTTTTGTTGGTGGTGAGTAGGAGTAGTAAAAGTCCCAATCATCGTCCGTGAAGTATATATGATTGGCTTTAATCGCTCCTCCAGGAAACCCGGAGGCATCCAGAGCAATGGTAGAATTGTGGCCGACAAAGACAGCCATGCTTCCTAACCTATAATCTCCTTCCATGAATTCTTCACTTTTTCAACTTTATACACCTGTAATTTGGTAGTGATATAAGACGAACCATCCTCACTCAGTTTAGGGGATGTCCTCGTAATAATGAGCAACGATCCATCAACAGCTTTGAGGATATATAGTTTCACCGATGGAAAATCGGGAGGCGGCTCCGATGATCTATAGTAGGGTACAACGGGTTGACAATGTACCAAACATCAACCCCTTACACTGTTATCTTTTTTAGCAAGTCCGAAGACCCAGACGTATCCTGGATGATGGCATAGAATATTTCGTTGCCATGGTACACAACATCAGCATACCGCCCTGCTCATGACTTGATTTTGTTCCACGTTTTGTCCCCTAACCTCCAAAAAGCCAAATCTCCAATATTTCCACATATGACCATCAAAACGAAATCCGAAGTCTCACTGGGCCTTGCTGAAAGCACCATCTTCTGAATAAACATAAGCATATTCTCCTCCATACCGTACAACTCGTATTCTAGGAAGGTGTTTTGATGAGGTAAGGGAATCTTATCTCGCTACCTGAAAAGGGATCTAGCAGGGCCATGTTACCATCTACTTCAACGGCTAGAAGCCATCCCAACGATTCGAAGCACTTCTTGCCTTTTTACTCGGGAACTTTTACAGAACCCACAATTGATTCACCCTCATGTATAGCTCACGAACATCATCATCGTCATCCTTGACACGAAGAATAGATAAGGTAACCGTTGCCGTAAACGTGGACCTTCAAAATACTCATCCTTTGCAGCTGCGTACAAGGATTTGGAAACGCATCTAAAAGAAACGAAATCTCCAAGCTTTTTGAGTCGTTTTGATATTACTACCAGCACGTGTATGAGATAAATTTGCCATTTGAGTGGCTGACATATAATATAGCATCGTAAGAAAAGTGAACAGAACAGTACTTAAATAACCAGATCTATTGAAACAAACAAAGCCAATTAAATCATCTATAACATGACATCCATTGAAACAAACAGAGCTAATTAAATCATCTAGCTAACAAAAAGATAATCTAAGGCGAGACATAATGGTTGTACCCGTAAAACTGACTGCTGTTGTCTTCCTCAGAAGATGCACGTCCAGCAAGCAGTTTATTAGCAACTCCAATGATATCCCTCAATTACTCTCTCCAAACACATCGTTTTCCGTTTCAGTTTACACTTTTTCAAACACTCAAAAAAAAAAATCACTACAATAAGCAACCTCTATAAACAACTATTCACTCTCATCTCAAGCCTATACAGCAGACCATAACATGAGATGGCACTATGCTTGCAACAAGAATGTAATCCTAGGCAACTCAAATACGCCAATTTAAAAATACAACTCTCTAATCACAGGATTACAACTATACACCAATCAATGCAAGTACTGAGTATTTAACTAGCAGCAACTCAACTCAACTCATGTAAGAATTAGAGAAGGAGGCTGTTGTAGTAATTTCTTACCTCTTCTTCTCCAAATGGCTCTGAATTTCACCTAAACCGAAAAGCCCCGATTTCCCGTTCAAATTTCTAGACCCTATAAAAACGCAAACCTAAACACAAATAAATGAAACTTCAATGATGATAAGCAAATTAATTTCAATCGTTTTTAAGAAAATCTAGTACCAATTAAACTTAAACCCAATAATGAAACTGAAGATTGTGTCTTAGAACAAAGAATAAAGAAATTTACCTGAATGAGGAGGAATTAATGTATTCTTGTTGTTGTGTTATCACCGAGTTTTTTGCGCTCTAGCTGCCATTTTTTATCCGTTGATGAAATGGGAGAGAAGGGGAGGACGTTTGAAGAGGAAAATCGCGCCTCTTTGAGGTACAAGTTCTATCCCGTGATTTGTAATTTTTTCGAACCAATGTTCTTTCAGGGAGTATCGGTTCGATTATCCTACGATACGTCGCGTTTTAAGAGTTCGGTCAAAGACCTTACCTGAGTCAGACTGTACGGACACAATTCATACCAAATTTCGGCTTATTCGGGTCGGTTGGTTTCGAATAGCGATGGCTAAAACTATTTGATCCATCTGTTTTGGTTTGGCTTGGTTCTACTGTTTTTTCACGGTTTTAAAAAACAAGTAAAATTATTGATTGAAAATCACAACTTATCTAGAAATAACATATGACAATAAATACGTTACATTAATACTATTGTGTGAGTGAAGCCGGAGAAATGATGTAACAAATTATTTATATTGAACTATTGTCTACATATGCCAAAATAAGATATAAAAACCAATCACCACTCAATCATCATCCAAAACAACAAACACGACACCTACCACCGAATTTTCTACCTAGACAAATATAACATAATAATCAATCGTATCTTACTCGTTACAATTCACAAAGAAAAACTATAGCTTACAACATTGAATAATTTAGTTAAACAACATGTTCCATGTTTAAGACATACTAGTATTTGAGTGAGATCAAGGAAGAAATATTAATATATTAATATATCATCTTTTATAAGTGAGTGTGAGAAGAGTGAAATGTAATTAGTTTTTGCACATCTCATAAAAAAAAGGTTGATGAGTTATCGCGTGTTATGGAAAAATAAGGAGCAGAGAGAGCTAGGGGTCGTGAGTTATGATTTGATTTGTGTCGTATGGTTTTTTTTTATAACAAATACGAAATATAAATGAGATGAGTTCAAACGAATTAAACAGACTATTAATTTATATTAAGGATAGAAATAGATGTCCAGTTTGAAACGGTTTTCAGTTTTGCAAATTGAAACCAAATTGTATTAAATTGTTTGGTTTTTATAAATTATAACCGACCGAAAAAAAACCCGGTTTATGTTATTCTGCTTTGGTTTAATTTGGTCCGGTCGATTGATTTGATTTTCAGAATATATGTTCACTCGTAATTGTAGTAAACAATTTCGTGGTGTTAATTAAACTAAAGGGGATTTCAGAGGCCCATAAAAATCCTGGATTGCCTTAGCCCAGTGGCGGTCCTGATCGGAATCTATGATGACACAAATGTTTATGCATCAAGAATTCACACAAATTCAGCTGCAGAGAAGCTAAGGAATACTTAATTAAAGGGTTGGAATACTCTACATGGACCAATTGTAATTGTGTTACATAAATCAACCCGGAGCAAACCGAAAATGGGTATCTTGAAAGTGTAACATAGACGCCTCACGCCTCATCCATCGAACATTGGTCATTGGTTGTATTTTTCGTGATTGAGGATCTTTCGGTCTTAGGCCGTGTAGCTAATGAATGCTTATGTCTTGCATATATATATGTTAGCTTTTTATTTTGTAACTTTCTCATTTGTTAAAGTACTGAAAACGTGAAAATGTCTCTCCCAAGCCACAGCGTGCGGATCCTCTGCTTTTGTATTCCAGCTTTACTCAACTTTTCACTAGATATTCAGGTGGATATCTAGTGAAAAATAAAATTAAAAAAAACAAACACAGATATCCACCTGGATATCTAGTGAAAAGCTGGGATACAAAAAGCTGAGGATCCCGACCCCAAGCCACAGCGTTACAATAACAGACTTTATGTTTCTCTCCCAATCTCTTAGCTAAACATGAACTCTCTTTTTTATTGGATCATGTAACTTGTTGGAGTAACCTGCCTCCGCTTGCATAGTATATTCTTATAGCATATTCTTCTTTTATATATATATTTCCTTTGCCGGCATCTTGTGTGGACGCATGTGTTTTTAAACGGAAGTATTTGTAAATCTGGGAACTCTAAAATGGATTCTACTTGGTGTGTAAAGACAATAGATTGTTCATGTTTTCAACTTGTGGGGCTAGCTCCAGAGTTTGTACCAATATATAAGCAACACTATACTAACCATTTGTGATATATTGCAGGTGTTTTGTTTTTGTAGAAATATTCCTCATATATGCCAGCAGCCATGGATTCTAAGGCTCACTTGTTGTTGCTTGTGTTTTTCTTAGCATTGTCTTCTGCTTTTGATGTTGGGTTCTCGTATGATCGTCCGCCTGCCCGGAAACTAACCCAGAAAACCCGTTCTTTTCTTCTCAAGAATGATCACGATTCCAGTTCCACAACACCCCAACAGGTGCATATCACACAAGTGGGTGAAGATCACATGAGGATATCATGGATTACTGATTCCCCTTCTCCAGCAACAGTCCAATACGGCACGTCCTCCAGATCTTACGTATCTTCTGCTAACGGAAGTACACTTAGTTACACTTATGTCTCATACGAGTCTGGACAGATTCACTACGTAGACATCGGCCCTTTGAATCCCAACACTTTTTACTACTATACTTGTGGATCCAGTACCGGCCCAGAGTTCACTTTCAAGACTCCTCCTACAGAATTCCCAATCAAATTCGCGGTTGTTGGTGATCTCGGACAAACGGATTGGACTCAATCCACTCTTGATCACATTGTGAAATCGGATTACGACATGCTTTTATTGCCTGGAGACTTGTCTTATGCCGACACGGATCAGCCATTGTGGGACTCTTTTGGCCAATTAGTCCAGCCCTTAGCAAGCCAACGGCCATGGATGGTGACACAAGGTAATCACGAGGTCGAAAAAATCAAATCCAAACATAAAGAACCATTCACTTCCTACAATTCAAGATGGTACATGCCTTATGAACAGAGTGGTTCATCTTCCAATCTGTACTACTCTTTCGATACATCCGGTGTTCATGTGATCATGTTAGGTTCTTATACGGATTTTGATCACAGCTCAGACCAATACAACTGGCTTCAATCCGATCTCCAAAACGTTGACCGGACTAAAACCCCGTGGCTGATTGTACTCATACACGCGCCATGGTACAATTCAAACGAAGCACACCAAGGTGAATCAGAATCTGTAGACATGAAAGCATCAATGGAGAAACTACT
The DNA here is from genome assembly GCA_036785695.1 of Gentiana straminea. Taxonomy (NCBI): domain Eukaryota; kingdom Viridiplantae; phylum Streptophyta; class Magnoliopsida; order Gentianales; family Gentianaceae; genus Gentiana; species Gentiana straminea. The sequence goes on from JAVUPR010000414.1 coordinate 13,475,707, forward strand.
GCATAAATCACGAGTCGATCTGGTTTTTGCTGGACATGTTCATGCTTATGAACGATTTACCCGTGTATACAAAGATGATGCACATAATTGTGGCCCGGTACATATTACAATCGGGGATGGCGGAAACCATGAAGGGCTCGCGACTAAGTATATCGATCCACAACCAAAGATTTCGGTTTTTAGAGAAGCTAGTTTTGGACATGGAGAATTAAAGGTGATGAATGAAACTCATGCATTTTGGACATGGAATAGGAATGATGATAACGAGTCTGTTGTAGCAGATTCGTTCTGGCTAAACAGCCTTGCAGCTAATCCCTCTTGTAATAATGCACGAATGTAGACAGTTACAATGATTAAATCATGAATGAAAGAAATATTTATCGACTTTAAATTTATATTTCTTTTCACAATCATCATAAAAAATGTCTACATTGCATTTGCATAGTTGATTCAGGATCCACACGAGGTCGTACATTGGCTACATATGCGACTTCTATAGTGTTGATTTTACTGTATATATATAATGTGATATAATGATAGAGTCGTGGTGGTGCAATATAAAATCGTAAAAAAAATAAACATCTTTTTTCAAGTGAAATTGTGAAAAGTCCAAAAAAGACTCGTAAAAGGCTTCTCTCACTAGTGTTGACTATGTGACTTAACTAAAACTACTACAACACCCTTCCAAAACAAAAAAAAACACACTACCACAACAAGAACCAGCTAAACTTCAATGATTTTCATATATCTTCCTTCTTGAAACATCGATAGTCCATTTTTTGCATTGGGACATCGACATTGAAAGTTCTTGTGCTTTCACTGTGAAATTTGGCAAAAATTGGGTGTCAAAATCGCCTTGTGCTGCTGCTTCAGTGCAATAGGCAGGCTTCCTTAGAAACATGGGGGGTTAATCCATAAGGATGTGGAAACTTTGCTGCGCAACGGCTCCCCAGGATAGAACGGCTCAATAGTCCCCGTTTCCATATTGTATACACCCATATTCAGGCCACCGCCTTTTGTTGATGGTGAGTAAAAGTAATAATATTCCCAATCATCGTCCGTGAAGTAAATACGATTGGCTTTAATCGCTCCTCCAGGAAACCCGGAGGCATCCAGAGCAATGGTAGAATTGTGGCCGACAAAGACAGCCATGCTTCCTAAGCTATAAATCTCCTTCCACGTCTTCTTTGCTTTTTCAACTTTATACACGTGAAATTTGGTAGTGATATAAGACGAACGATCCTCACTCAGTTTAGGGGATGTCCTCGTAATAATGAGCAACGAGCGATCAACAGCTTTGAGGGGATGTCCTCGTAAAAGACATTAAAATTTGTACGATACATATAGTTTGCCTCCCCTTAAATTTTTTATTTGTCTTTAAAAAATTTATTGCCCCCTCTTACCCGAGATCCTCGAATCATGCCGACATATTCTTTGTGGATAGAATTTATTTGTTGGAGCCGACCTAAACCTACTACTTTGTTCCTTCAGTATATGCCGGCGGCCATGGATTTTAAGGCTCACTTGTTGCTGCTTGTGTTCTTTTTAGCACAGTCTTGTGCTTTTGATGTCGGGTTCTCGTATGATCGTCTGCCTACCCGGAAACCCGTTCTTTTCTTCTCACGAATGATCACGGGTCCGGTTCCACAACACCCCAACAGTGCATATCACACAAGTGGGTGAAGATCACGTGAGAATATCATGGATTACCGATTCCCCTTCTCCAAAGAATGTCCAATACGGCACGTCCTCCGGATCTTACGTATCTTCTCGCTAACGGAAGTACACTTAGTTACGGTTATGTCTCTTACGAGTCTGGACAGATTCACTACGTAGACATCGGCCCTTTGAATCCCAACACTTTTTACTACTATACTTGTGGCTCGAGCTCGAGCTCTAGCCCGGAACTCACTTTCAAGACTCCTCCTGCAGAATTCCCAATCAAATTCGCGGTTGCAGGTGATCTCGGACAAACGGGTTGGACTCAATCCCTCTTGATCACATTGTGAAATCGGATTACGACATGCTTTTATTGCCCGGAGACTTGTCTTATGCCGACACGGATCAGCCTTTGTGGGACTCTTTTGGCCAATTAGTACACCCCTTAGCAAGCCAACGGCCATGGATGGTGACTCAAGGTAATCACGAGGTCGAAAAAATCAAATCCAAACATAAAGAACCATTCACTTCCTACAATTCAAGATGGTACATGCCTTATGAACATAACGGTTCATCTTCCAATCTCTACTACTCTTTCGATATATCCGGTGTTCATGTGATCATGTTAGGTACTTAGGTTCTTATCACAAAAAAAAAGACTTTTTCGTGACGAAAAAATTAGTCGCGAAAAGTGCTGATTTTCGTCAATAAAAGTATTCGTGACGAATTTATTTTGTCACGGCGTTTGTTGCCTATGCAGCCTCGCTAAAGGGTTCTGTCCTGACAAGCTTTACATTCGTCACCAAACATATTCTCCAATGACAAACATCTATATTTGTCACCAGAGCTTCCAAATCTTTAATGACAAATTTTAGTATTGTCACCAGAAAAACTGTTCAAGTAACGAAAACATTGTCACAAAACACACAAAACTTTGTCATAAACTATCAGAACTTTGTCACCATCATATTTGTCACAAAAGGATAGAAACACATTTTCTCTTTTTACACTTATTCTTGACAAACACTTTGTCACTAGAAGTATTTTTTTTTATAAAAAATTAATAATAAAAAATAATAAAATGAAAATCAAATAATAATAATATTTTTATTATTATTAATTCTAATAATAATAATACATACATACACATTAAACTAGTATTATATTAATCAATAATCCTACGACCATTGAACAATCTTTTTCGCCCTACAGTATCATACAACCACAAATCTCCAATACTATAACTCATTGCATCATCAAAACATAGTCTAACTGCAAAGCTTGCGTTCAACTTTGTTTGCAATCTTCATGCGACGTTGATGCTGCAGAGAGCCAAGAACAAGGTCTTTCAGAACACATGTTTCTAAAGAACGATGTCAAAGGTAAAAAGCATATAAAAATCAGTGCCATGAGCTCATATAATGGCTAAATTTACCTAACCACCGGTGTCGGGATAGCCCAATACATTCTTTTGATCATCATAATAAAAAAACTCACAATTTTGCTGGATCCAAGCTGCAAGAGGCCATGCCCAGCTTGTATCACTGCTATATTCTTCTCAAGAAAAAAGATCACACAATTAAAGTTAAGAATGGCGATGTATATCAAAAAAACTCGAGTATTAAATTTGATACATTTAAGATTAAAAAACAAAATGACCCGGGGCAAGAACAGCTCTGCTATACTAATTCTAACCTGGATACCTGTCTCAAACGGATCAGTCCACTCAGGGGGAAGCTGCAAATGAAATAGGCACTGATTCATCACACAAGCTCATGGTTTTTTTAGCCAACTAAAAGAGTTACTCAGGCATTACTCTACGAGAATTACACAGATAAAAAGGGTTATATGACTATGTATTCACCATCACAAATTAACCAAAATATTGATCACAGCTCAGACCAATACAACTGGCTTCAATCCGATCTCCAAAACGTTGACCGGACTAAAACCCCGTGGCTGATTGCTCCCATACACGCGCCATGGTACAATTCAAACGAAGCACACCAAGGTGAATCAGAATCTGTAGACATGAAAGCATCAATGGAGAAACTACTGCATAAATCACGAGTCGATCTGGTTTTTGCTGGACATGTTCATGCTTATGAACGATTTACCCGTGTATACAAAGACGATGCACATAATTGTGGCCCGGTACATATTACAATCGGGGATGGCGGAAACCACGAAGGGCTCGCGACTAAGTATATCGATCCACAACCAAAGATTTCGGTTTTTAGAGAAGCTAGTTTTGGGCATGGAGAATTGAAGGTAATGAATGAAACTCATGCATTTTGGACATGGAATAGGAATGATGATAACGAATCTGTTGTAGCAGATTCATTCTGGCTAAACAGCCTTGCAGCTAATCCCTCTTGTAATAATGCACAAATGTAAAGAGTTGCAATAATTAAATCATGAATGAATGACATTTTTTTTATTTTTTTTATTTTTTAGAATTGCTGCTGTGTGCTGTTCATGTAAATGTCAGGAGACATAGAGGAATGAAGGGGGAACTCTTTGAGTTGATGCTGATAGCCTGCATAAATAAGGATTGGATGGGGCCTGCCTTGAGCTGCTGTTAGTCATGAAGTGATGAAGTTGCTTTGAAGATAAGAGGATCAAGAATGCTGATATTCTCTTTTGGTTTTTTTCATATTTTTGTCGTGCTGTTTGTTTGGCATGCTGATGTTTAGAGTTTGTCATAGTTTTTTGCTTGATGTTTGGGGGTTATATTTGCCAATGTGTTTATGCTCATACTCTTTCCCTAGCACCCGTTTTTTCCCACATCGGGTTTTGCGGACTAGGGTTTTGAGGAGGTGGGGTGGCACATTGATGACATACTGGTGTGAGATGGCCATGGTTGGCATCAAAATCTGTAATTTGTAATTTTTCATTAATAAAAATTACATGTTTTTTAAAATTAAAAAATATATATTTACAGACTTTAAATACATATTTCTTTTCACAATCATCAATACAAGAAGGTCACATATTGGCTACATATGCGACTTCTATATGGTCGATTTTACTGTATATATATAATCTGATATAATGATAGAGTCGTGGTGGTGTAAAATAAAATCGTAAAAAAAAATAAACATCTTTTTGCAATTGAAATTGTGAAAAAGTCCAAAAAGACTCCTAAAAGGCTTCTCTCACTAGTGGTGACTATGTGACTTAACTAGTCTGCAATTAGCAACCTGCAAACAAGATGATCTAAAGCTACTACAACAAGAACCAGCTAAACTACAACGATTTTAATGTATCTTCCTTCTTGAAACCTCGATCGTCCATTTTTTGCATTAGGACATCGATATTGAAAACTCTTGTGCTTTCACTGTCACTTTCACTTTTCCAGAGGAACCGTGAAATTTGGCAAAATTTGGGTGTCAAAATTGCCTTGTGTTGCTGCTTCAGTGCAATAGGCAGACTTCCTTAGAAACATGGGGGGTTAATCCATAAGGATGTGGAAACTTTGCTGCGCAACGGCTCCCCGGGATAGAACGGCTCAATAGTCCCTGTTTCCAAATTGTATACACCCATGTTCAGGCCACCGCCTTTTGTTGATGGTGAGATATAGTAGTAAAAGTCCCAATCATCGTCCGTGAAGTAAATATGATTGGCTCTAATCGCTCCTCCGGGAAACCCAGAGGCATCCAGAGCAATGGTAGAATTGTGGCCAACAAAGACAGCCATGCTTCCTAAGCTATAAATCTCCTTCCACGTCTTCTTCACTTTATTAACTTTATACACATGAAATTCGGTAGTGATATAAGACGAACCATCCTCACTCACTTTAGGGGATTTCCTCGTAATAATGAGCAACGAGCCATCAACAGCTTTGAGGATATATAGTTTCATCGATGGAAAATGTGTACGCGTGTGCAATGCTTCATAGGAGGGTACAACGGCTCGACACTGTACCAAACATCCACCCGTTACACTGTTATCATTTTTAGCAAGTCGGAAGACCCAGACGTATCCTGGATGACCAATGGCATAGAATTTTCCATTGCCATGGTACACAACATCAGCATACCGCCCTGCTCGTGGCTTGATTTTGTTCCATGCTTTGTCCCCTAACCTCCAAAAAGCCAACCATCCAATATTTCCGCATATGACAATCAAAATGAAATCCGAAGTCTCACTAGGCCTTGCTGAAAGCACCATCTTCTGAATAAAAATATGCTCCTCTACAGCATACAGCCATAATCTGGGAAGGTGTTTTGATGAGGTAAGGGAATCTCGCTACCAGAAAAAGGATCTAGCAGGGCCATGTTACCATCTCCTTCGACGGCTAGAAGCCATCCCAACGATTCAAAGCACTTCTTGCCTTTAAACTTGGGAACTTTTACAGAAGCCACGATTGATTCACCCTCAACTAAACTATATAGCTCACGTACGTTGTCATTGTCATCATCTCTAACAGGAAGCAATAGATAAGGTAACCGTTGCCGTAAGCGTAGACCCTCAAAATACTCATCCTTTGCAGCTGCGTACAAGGATTTGGAAACGCATCTAAAAAAACATAACCGAACCGTTTATATCTAATATTTAAATGAATCATCTGAAGTCGTTGAACTCCGTTTTTTATGAAGTTTTCCAGTGATGTTTGAGTTTCCTTATTGTTTGATGCGTGATCTGTATCGAATTTTTTCATTGTTGCATCGATCATGAACCACCTGTCTTTGTCTTATGTGTTTCCGATTCCATGAAGGTCTTATGTGTTTCCGAACCACTTGTAAATTAATGCAGCAAAAGCTCGTGGTTGTTCATATAAAACAGAGAACTGTATTCAAATTTGCGATGAAGATCTAGTAGTAACTAAATACGAACATAGATTCAAAATGAAGCGGCATCTAACATATATCTTCAAAATATCCAGAAAAAATTCACTCGTAACCAGTTTCTCTGGACGAAATTTGAAAAAAGAAATCCGACACAAATTGCAGCCGATGATGGTGAGGAACGCTCAAACCTCAATTAATTATTCAGAACCGGATTTGAATAGAAAACGCATGCAGAAGCTGATTTGAAGAGAAAATGCATAGAACAATTCGATGAATTTTAAATCTCAGATAATAAAACACGCAATCTAAATCTTGATATGAAAAGTTGAGAAACAAATTGAAAGCTGTTGCAACGCGGAATACAACAACAATTCAAACGAAGAAATGGTAGTAATAAAGAGCAAGCAAATGATATGATCGATGCAACAATGAAAAAATTCGATACAGATCACGCATCAAACAATAAGGAAACTCAAACATCACTGGAAAACTTCATAAAAAACGGAGTTCAACGACTTCAGATGATTCATTTAAATATTAGATATAAACGGTTCGGTTATGTTTTTTTTTGTTTGCTACGGTTTTGGTTCGGTTTTTAATTCGATTCGGTTACGGATAATTTATAGTGTGAACCGTAACCGAACCGAATTTTTCGGTTTCTCCGTATTATTGATCGAAACCGAACTGAAAACAAGTATTAACCGAACCGAATGACCTCAGATCGGTTCGGGTTTTAGATAAACCGTATTTGTGAACACACTACTGCCATAAGGTAGAAAATACAATTTAAAAAAAAGAAATGAAAATTGATGCAACCATGTTTTTTTTTAAGATAAAAAAAGAAACAAAATTCCATAATCTTTATCCCCTCTGTTCCATTTGCTTACTTTTCGGTCAGAAACAATTTTTCCCAATACGAACCATTGTATTAGATAACAAATTTAAAGAGACGATGAGCTTGAACAATTATGTACAGTAATCTGAAAATTCAAAACACCTTTTCTACTGCACCGATCCATAATCATCTTATGCATTGTTGGAGAGTTTTTTTTACCTTTCCTTTTTCTTAAAGCTTTCGGTATCCGAAACCCATTTGTCCGACTAATCCGGGATATAACCTGAATCGTGCCTACATAGTCCGGCTCTTACTTAGGAATAAGACCCGACCAAGAGCTATTTCAACATGGTGCTTCGAAAGAGAATCGAACCGATGATAAAATATGAATAATAAAATCACGCGGCTCGGGTTGTGGCTGATTCGTTCGGGCTAAACAGCCTTGCAACGAATCCTTCTTGACTTTAAATTTACACTACGTATTTCTTTTCACAATCATAAAAAAAAAATCTCTACCTCAAAAAAAATAAAATAAAATAAAATCTCTTTACTAATAGTCGATTTATGATCAACACGAGCATGTTGGCTACAGATTCGTTAGCTACATATACGACTTTTATAAAGTCGAATTTACCGTAGAAATAATGTACTAATACAATTGTAGAGTCGTGGTGAGGGGAAATAAAAAGCCCAAAAATAAACATATTTTGCAATGGAAATAGTGAAAAGTCTTTCACTAGTGTTGACTATGTGACTCAACGACTCTGCAGACAAGACTACAACCAGTTCCTCAAAATAAAAAAAGGAAAAAACTACTACAACCAGAAGGTCCAGAACCAGCAAACCTACAAATATAAATAATTCACAAAAAAACGAAAGCAATCATTTTCGTTTATCTTCCTTCTTGGAACCTCGATCGTCCATTCTTTGAATTGGGCATCGACTTTGAAAGTTCTTGCGCTTTCACTTTCACCTTCAGTTTTCCGGAGGAACTGTAAATTTGTCAAAATCGCCTTGTGTTGCTGCTTCAGTGGACCATAAACTCGCTTTTGGCTTGATCCTGGTTAGGGTTTCTCATCTTAGAAGCTTGGTTTGATTGAACTTATCATTATTTATTTATTTTCAATTGCATTTTTTGCTTGAATTTGTGGTGGTAATTACTTTCCCCCTGAGGTTGATTAGCTAACTTGAGGCGTATGACCCCTTAATCTAATTCATATGGAGGAGACGTGCCTTTTGATTGTTAGACGAGGATTAATTGTTTGTTGAATTACCATCTCCCTCTCAAAAGCTCTCAAAAGCTTAATTTGTTAAGGAGGTAGAGCTTTAGCTTTTGGGGAGATAGATAATTAACATATGCAATGCAATTGAATTCAACATCAATCTAGAAAGTAGCAGGATTGTGGACGCCGTGCAAGATTAGACTTGTTCCAGTTGAAATGGCTTATTTTTGGATGATAAAAGATGGAATTTTTCAAAATGGACAAGCTAAAATGGACATGCTTGATATTCTGTTCATGGTGGCTTCTGGTTATGCTATCTGATGGATGTTCTGTTGCTTCATTATGGCTGAAGGAATACCTACCTCTAGTTTGAGGTGCTGCGTTAAGTAGGTGTAGTGTCGCCCAACATGCCTTCTGGTTTATGATTACTATCCCATATGCTTCATGTCCATGCACTTTTCGAGCTCACTGTGCTAAAATTGGTATGAATCTACGATTCATAACTTCGTAAGATGTCTATTGAATGCTCTGTTAATCTATCGGATGCCCTTTTAGATAGAATATGTTTTTCCTAAACAAACGGATAATTGATTATTGGATTGGGAAACTCTTTAATCATGCTGTAACCAGATTAATACGTGTGTCAACATTTATTCGTTTTGGGAATGAACACAAAATGAATTCCTAGCACTCTAGCTGCTTCCTGTGATGTGTCGTGCGTAATTCAATAAATTCTGGGTCAACACAGACTTTCATAAAAAATAAGCCCTTATCTCAGCCTATGGATTTGATCCTGTCTGTGTTATTTAGACATGTATGACCATATCCCCCCCTCTATATATATTTTAAAAAAAATTAATATGGAAAGCGTGAAGGTCACTTTATCAGTGATTTCTTTAACCCCATCTTGCAATTGCTAGATATGTAATTGTTTGGTTGAAAATGGATGAAAGTATTTTTTTTCCTCCCTTTTGTTTTCATTTCTTGGAAGTATTGGTTTATTTAGATAACTTTAACTCTTCATTTCTATGTTGTTATTATGCTGGAATTACGATAAATCGAAGTCATTCCCGGTCTTCTCATACATTTCCCCATTTCAAGAACTAAAAAAAATATTTACTGCGCTTAACTATATGTTTTATCATAACAATAACAATAATGTATATACCATAAGGAAGCAGTGATGGCATCAAGCAAGCAAAAACCGGAGGCAGATACCGTGACATTTATGAAGCTTGCATTAGACCAAGCTAAGCTTGCCTTGGATAGCCTTGAAGTTCCTGTGGGTTGTGTTGTTGTCGAGAATGGGAAAGTGATTGCCTCGGGGAGAAATCGAACAACTGAGACACGAAATGCAACAAGACATGCTGAAATGGAAGCAACCAACGTTCTTCTAGAACAGTGGCAAAAAGACCGGCTTTTGCTTGGAGAAGCTGCTGAGAAGTTTTCACATTGTACACTGTATGTCACATGCGAGCCGTGTATAATGTGTGCGGCAGCTTTATCAATAATCGGTGTAAACGAAGTATATTACAGCTGCTCAAATGATAAATTTGGAGGCTGTGGGTCCATACTGTCCTTGCATGCCGGTGGGCGCGAGGATTCTAGTCTTACTGGAGCGCTGTCCTGGAAGGGTTACAAGTGCACAGGAGGAATAATGGCATCCGAAGCAGTTTCACTCCTTAGAACATTCTATGAGCAAGGGAACCCTAATGTCCCAAAGCCACATAGACAACCAGTCCAACGTGTATGAGCATTTGTAAGTTTAAGTTACATCTGTCACTCTCTTTCGCATAGTTGTAGTGTGTAAAGCTGAGTTGATTGCTTGATATCCATTCACTTAATACAACCGCTGACACAACGGTTGTAACAGCTTACTAAGGTTGTGTATGGATTAAAGATTTGGAGAATTAGCTTGTTAGGGGTACAATGGTTATAGTGACTAGGTATAGTGAAAAACAAGGGTACTTGTTGACCATTCGATGTACATGTTATACAAGGGCAAACTGAATAAATATCTCCTTCCCTCATTTCTAACTTTTCTGGTATGTATACATACATAAAATGAAAATACATTCTTATTTAATCCAGAATCAAAGCTTGCCAGGTGAAATATTTTGAATATTGGAGATGAACAAAGGACGTGTGAAAAACTTGTTGATTTCTGTTGCTTATTGACGATACAGGGTTTCACCCCTCCACGTGTCGTCTTCCAATTGGTCCCCATAGTATGAACAAGTGTCAAGGCATGCGTGTCGATGCCCCGCCTCAGGGCTACGATGATCGACTCTCAGGCAGTGTAGGACGATGGTCCCAGCTCGACCACCGTAAGTCGGCTTAGAGGACAGAGTCCGCACCAGCCACGAAGGCCCATTATCAGCATGATAACTTGGGCAAGGGGCAAGGCCCATTAAGGTTAAATATGACAATAGCTTAGACCGACCTATTATTAGGGTTAGGGCATGCATTATCATTATAAATACCATGTTCCAGGAACTACGTAAGGCTTGATTCCTGGAAAAATACAGGATACGTAGGCAATCTAAGACAAACTCTTAGACTTAGCCGCAACTCTTAAAATCTACAAACACGTTCTTAAGGCATTAGGGTTTTGAGTATTCCTCATTAGATTCATTCAGGCCCGGATTAATTAGGCGACATAATTTGCCATCGTCACTTATATTTTGTCTGAATTTAGACAATTTACTCTTCATTAGAATTTTGAGAGAGAGAGAGAGAAAAAAAACTTACTTTCTTTTTTATTTTTTATTTTTTAGGGTTGCAACATAGAGGACTTCGTAGGGGTCACCCATCCTCGTAATACTCTCGGCGAAGCTTGTTTAACTTTAGAGTTCTGATGGATATGATAGTGTAATCGTACCCCATAAAGAGAGCTTCTTTGTGTGTTTCTGAAACAGATTAAATGTCGCATGAAAACGCTCTTACTTATGAAATTCGACATTTTACACCTTTCGAGTAACACACTTTGAGCGCCTATCCAGAAATGACCCTAGAATCCACAAAGGCGTGGGAAGAAGTCGAAAATGAAATTGATTACAAGGTCTACTTCAAAACATCTCAATACGACATGGATCCCTTCAATCCGTCATCTCCGGCTGCCTTAAAAAAGCAATCCACTTTCATGTATACTCTGAGTAGTTACGCTTAACAAACCAATCCAATCCTGCTATTGTGCCAAAGGGTAAAGAGTCCCGATACTCCAAAACTTAGCTTCACATACAAAACCCTTTAAATCCTGCTATTGGGCTATTTTACTTTTAATGCATTGTCACATTTAAGCACAATTCACAAAATCTTGAATTTCTCTAAACCCTCTACATTCGTAATTTCTCTAAAATCTTGAATTTCTCTAAACCCTCTACATTCGTAATTTCTCTAAAATCTCAGCATTCATGATGAAGAAGTCTGCTCTTTTTACACTTCCCTGTTTCTTTCAACTATTGTTTCAATGGAATGCACTTGTGATGACAAAATTGACTTGTGACGGTGTTTGTTGCTGGTGCGATCAATGTTTCACTCCTGATGGTAGGTAGGTTTTTTTCCAGTAGCTTTTCCGGAGAACATGTCTTGTCATTTAAGTTTTTGCCGCAAACGTAATTTTAGCGACATGGATAGTTCACGTTTTGCCAGATGCTTTTAATAGTCTGACAAGACCTTGTCTGCCAGGAACTTTGTGGGATAAGTTTTCGTTTACTAGATTTGTTGCCATGGCTTTCCCTACGGATTTTGTGGTAAACAAGCACTTGTTAAACTATCAAAGGCATCCAGTAAAATGTGAACCATCGCTGTCGCTAAATTACTCTTGAGGCAAATGCTCTGATGACATAAAACACGTCGCTCTTCGAAAAAAATTGCAATAATAAACTTGCCTAGCTTCGGGAGTGATACACCATTCGCACCAGCAACGAGAATTGTCGCAAAGGCTACCAATTTATACTTTGTGTGGCCTGACCAGTGTCAATTTTGTTCTTGATCACAAGTGCATTTCGATGAAACAATGATTGGAATAGACAGGGTAATGAGTATAAAAATTGTAGACTTCATCATGAATGCTAAGATTTAAAAAAAAACTATGAATGCTGAGACTTTAAAGTAATTCAACTTTTTGAGAGTTTTGTCGCAAGCTGATATTGTAGTAAAAAAAAAGAAGCACAATAGCAGGATTTAAAGTGTTTGTCAAGTGAGACTAAGTATCGGTTCAAGACTCTTTACCACTTCGCACAATAGCAGGATTTGAAGGGTGGGTTAAGGGAAACTACTTAGTGTATCGGGCATCTGAAGGATATCGTTCAGCAGTTGGACTGTCTTCAGATCGAGGTTCGTGAGCATGTTTCCGGAGGAAGTTCAGGTGTTGCGATTTCAGTTCGACCAGTGTTGTTGGACAGGATTGTGAAGTCTCAATCGAATGACATGTTTCTGCAAAAAAAAATGAGACAAAAAGTAGTGGATGAACCTTCGAGTCGTTTTGAGGTAACGCATGATGGTGCAGGAATCATTTGTGCATGCCTGAGGTTTTAGACATTAGACTGAAGATTATGGATGAGCATCACCAGTCAGTCAGGCTACGTTGTACACCCATGAGCTACTAAGTAGGATATCCCATGTCCTGGTTTACCATCCTTTAGCAAGAATAGTGAAAATGTAGTCTTTGACGAGAGTGGCTAAATTCATTGAGCGCTGAGAATACATAAATTTATGGAAATTATTGGTTGCTTTCCGTCCATTGATTCTTCGCTGATTGGTTGCTGCGTCATATTTGTCTTTGTTGGGGTTTGTTTTGATATTACTGTTACATCATTGTTTTCCATCCGAAGTGCTCAGGTTTTCTAATGTTTATTGCTCATGCTGCTCGTTATATCCCTGTGTAGGAACTGTTACACCTTCTGTTTTCTACACTCAATATTATTTGTTGTTTGCGGTAACAAGAATTAGCTGACACATGCTCTGTCTTTGTGGAAAGTTGAAAATTATTCAAATAATGGTTTGTTGAATTGTGAACAGGTTCAAAAAAAAATATTGTCTCGGCGAAGCCTATGCTTGACTTTGGAGTTCTAACGGATCTGATACATTAGTGCTTGTGTGATCATACCCCAGAAAAAGAGACCTTGTTTGTGTGTTTCTGAATCATTGCCTAAGATTTAGGAAAATTGACAGAGATGGCGAGCTGCATTGATGTGTTCGATGTAATAGTAGTCGGGGCTGGTATAATGGGTAGTTCCACAGCTTACCAACTAGCCAAACGTGGCAAGAAGACGCTCTTACTCGAGCAATTTGATTTTTTACACCATCGTGGTTCGTCCCATGGTGAATCCAGAACTATTCGAGTAACATACCCTGAAGACTACTATCCAGAAATGGTCCTAGAATCCACAAAGCTATGGGAAGAAGCCGAAAAGGAAATCGGTTACAAGGTCTACTTCAAAACACCTCAATTCGATATGGGTCCATCGGATAACAAGGACCTTCAAGCTGTCATCTCGAGCTGCCTTAAAAAGTCGATCCCTTTTCAGGTTCTTGACAATAGCCAAGTGTCTAAAGAATTTTCAGACAAGTTTCAAATGCCTGAGGACTGGATCGGTGTTTTGACCGAATACGGTGGTGTTATCAAGCCCTCCAAAGCTGTCTCCATGTTCCAAGCATTGGCTATAAAAAACGGTGCAGTCCTTAAAGACAACACCGAAGTTGTAGATATAAAGAGAGACTGGACAGGGGGTGGCGTTGTGGTTCACACAAGTCACAATGAGAAGTTTTCAGGTAAAAAATGTGTGATCACAGCTGGTGCATGGATGAGAAAACTGGTTAAGAATGTTTCAGGCCTGACTTTGCCTATACAACCATTAGAAACTGCAGTATATTACTGGAAGATCAAAGAAGGGCATGAAGATGAATTCAAGATTCAAGCCGGTTTCCCGACTTTTGCTAGCTATGGCGTGCCTTACATCTACGGTACACCCTCTCTCGAGTTCCCGGAACTGATCAAAATCGCTGTCCACGGTGGCTACCCTTGTGAGGAGCCAGACAAGAGAACATGGTCTGGATCGCCGTCAATGGTGGATGCATTAAGAGAATGGATACAAGGCCGGTTCGGAGACCTTGTTGATCAAACCGGGCCTGTAATGACACAATCTTGCATGTATTCAATGACCCCGGATGAAGATTTCGTCATTGATTTCTTGGAAGGGGAGTTTGGAAAGGATGTAGTGGTTGCAGGAGGATTTTCTGGACATGGATTTAAAATGGGACCCGTTATCGGCAAAATATTAGGTGATCTTGTTGTAGGTGAAGAAGATGAAAGAACTGAGTTGAAATACTTTAAGATAAGTAGATTTGAAGGTAATAATGGAGGCAATGCAAAGCATTTTGATGATCAAGTCAAATTAGCTTGATCTGCATTTGGTAGATGACAATTCTGCCCCAGGGGCACAGCTCAGGGTTAAAAGAACTTTGGTACTATAATGACAGTCTTGCCTTTGAGCTAAGGTGTGAGAGTTTGATATCTTGTATCGTCTCTTATCACTTTTTGCATTCTTTTGAAATTGGGAATTGTGTACCATTTCAATTGTATAGTTGTATTTGTACTATTCTAGGATGAATTTTTCTGTTGAATTTGACTGATAAATGTAATCTAGTATGGGATTTTTCTTTTTTAAGATTTATAAATTCTGAATTTATAATATAATGTCGGGATCTAAACTACTCAAAACGATTAAAGTTTCAAAAACTAAATATAATAGGAGTGTTTTATATATATACACACACTATCTAATGTTTTTATTAAAGTTGACAAAAACAAAAACATAAAAATGTTTCAACTTATTGTAATGTCTGGTTCTTGATGCTTGTACTTTTGATTTGATTTAATTTAACGGTTTCTTTGAATGACAATATAAATTTAGTTTGAGTGAAGGTCATTATAATAATGGACTTGATTTTATCTATCAACACCATCTATTTAATAGCTTGCACTAGATTTGCATGCAGTCAAGCTATTTGTAAGTACTACTAGTGGTAGAGTGTGCCGTGCAAGGCACGGCATGCCCCTTCCAAGTTGTTTCGGTATAATGTTGGACATATGAAAAAAACAAAAACAAAATGATGCATAGAATTAGAGGTTATTTAGTTAGACTCAAAACAACATATCATAACATGAACCCACTTTCATAATATAATACTTGCAAGTCCGATCATATCAAGACGTGTTCTAACAACATGTTGACATATCATAATCAATTAGCATTGATAGATTGTTTAACTACAATGATCGAAACAAATGATCGAGTGATTAAGGATCAACATTCAACAATGCATATTTCCAAACCTCGAGCATGGAGGAACAACAACCAGATCTTGAATCACTTCAGCATTTCCAAAACCATATTCAGGATCAATATTCAGCAGTGCACGTTGGCTTTTCTTCATTTTCAGAACAACCTCGTCTAGCCCAACAATAACTTGCTTTACAAAGAACCAGATAAAAGACAATCCATATGTTAGTCGAATTATGGCCAGGATGTTCTGAAACAAATACAATAATAGACTACTACAAAAATCTAACTTGAATTGAAACATTATAGCTAATTTGTTATAGATCAAGTATAACCATCAATCTTACAACATCAACTACTTTACATGGAAAATCAAAGGATAGACTTTCTTCAATGCACAAGTTTATAAATGATCCGTAACAATGATCATTGAGCTTACGGCGATCATTTAATATGTTTAATGTTTACGATTTTGTTCTTAAAGAGGACTGTTATATATGCCTTCAATTCTTAAAAGCTTTGTACTCCACATGTTTTTCATTGTGGTCAGCTCATCTTGTTATGATTGATGCATTTTGCCAAAAGGAACGCGTGAAGGAAGCATTGGATTTAAGGGTTCATATGATTGATCGTGGCTATATTCCGATTGTTAAAACTGTCAATACTCTGATTACCGGACTTTGTAGGCAGACCAAAGTCAGGACAGCTCTAAAGCTCATGGAGGACATGGCAGGGAAGAGAGGCTTCTCACCGGATTCCGGAACATACAATCCAGTGATAGTTAGTTTGTGTAATAAAGGGGATCTCCAGACTGCAGTATTGCTGTTTATGCAAATGTTGGAAAAAGGTATTACACCTGAGTATGAATCATGGAATGCTTTGGTTGTTTGTCTTTGTCAACAAACAGTTTGGTTAGAAGGCAATGGTGAATTCTATTTATATAAGCAATTTGACTTTTATTTTTAGACTCTGGGAAATACACATGTGGAGGGGGTTTTGAGTTCTGAGTTTAGTTCTCATTTTATTTGGCATGCATTTTGTAGGATAGGTCTATTTAACACCAATTGACATGTTATGTCAACGTGGCCTACTACAATTTACAACGGTAGAACTTATACCTCTTTGATCAAAAGGTCCTGAGTTTTACAGTTTTCCTACAGCCAAGCCCTATGGGAAGGTTGGTGTTTACATCATGTCCGACTCAAAATCCTTGGGGTCCAACTTTGCGTAATGGACAGGACTTGCTATACCACATGGGTTCCAAGTGGTGAAGGATAATCCATTCATGATACTTACGGCTCCTGCACTTACATGAAGGTTTGTGAGTTTGGTTCGATGTTCACATGAAAGCGAAACTTAACTAACGGGTATTTGCTTGGTTCATGACATTCACATTCTTAGGAATCATTCATATAGCGTCATCAACAAATGAAAAGGAACAACATCCTTGGCCATATCCTGTTTTAGGTACCTTTTGTTTTAAGTATCCTTTTGAGTCATTTATCTATGAGAAGGAATCACTAAGGCTCAAATGGATGAACCAAGTCTCAGTAAGTTGAACTTTCATGTTCAGCTTCTTGGATTTGGAGAAAGGATTTGCAGATAAAACCAATGTATTCTTAATAATATACCACGGAGAAAGATATTTATCACTCAAGAAGAAAGAGGTGAGGTGGAGAAAAACTATAGCATGTTATCATAAACACGTGATTTTGAGAAGAATGAAGTGCATATCAATATTTCAAATTAACTACCTGAGCCAACCTCCCAATGCAAAGGCTGACATTTCCCTTAGTTGAGGATCAGGAGATTGGAGCATGTCAATCAGAGGCCCAACAACACCTCTTTGGACAATGTGAACCAAGGTATTAAAAGCAACATCAAGTAGTAACATAAAGCAAGTTTTAATTTGTGGTGGCCCTCCAACTTTACAATCCGAATCTGTTGCTGCAAATTGCCCAAATAGCAAAGCAGCCTCTCTTTGGCTCTCCGAACAGAGAACGAATATCCTGTTTTAGGTACTTTTAACTACCTGTTTTAGGTACTTTTGACATAGCTGTAAGAATTTACATTCTTTCATGTTTTACCACTCTTTAAACTTTGGCTTTGAAGTAACAAAGAATACTCACTACAAATGTATGTTTTAGCACTCTTTACACTTTCTCTGAGCTTCTTACCGGGTATGTTCTCATATTGCTATTTAGTCCTGTGCAAACTTTGATCTTTGACTTCCTAGGCAGTTATGCAGCCCGCTCTAGAACGTCTTTCAGGTATGTTTTGTCCACTTAATTCGAATGTTTTTTTTTCTTCTATTTTTCTATTCACGCCTTAAAATACCACACTCTTTGGAGTTTAAACCGGAGGCTTCTTCTTCGGCGCCGTCTTCTATTTATGTTGAATTTCCCCCTGTTTATGGATGAATTGCAAATGCTGTCACGTCAGTGCTAAGTGATGAAATTTCAGTTCCAACAGCTTTGGATCTGTACACTGAACTCAGTGAATGCTTACATGGTTAGTTTACAGCAGCTTTGGATCGTGAATCCGTGAACATTGTTCATCACCCATCTATGTTGGAGCCCAAAGGCAAGTTGAACAAACAGTTAATACATAGGATATATGTGTCTTTCTTCACGGTATGAAAAGGCTGTATGTGAGGAAAAAATAAAAGAACTTGAAACTTGGGGCTGCAAATGAACCTTTTGCCTTTTTTTTAAAACGGTATATGTGTTATGCAAAAGAACCTTTTGCCTTTTAGTTGGTTGAACTTTTTCCAGTATGTTTTTCAAATTCAAGTACAAAGTTAGCATGTATATGTGTTATTGTATAATTGTCTTAACAATTTATTTCCTTCTGTTTTGACAGTTTATAGACTTTGTCTTTTTTATGCTTACTTCCATATCAACTTGACAAACACTAGGGGCACTGCCACTTGGTGCACTAAAGCATGCCCATCGAAAACAAAAGTCTCATAACTAAGTAGATTGGAGCATTGGATGTCATTTCCTTTTTGTATGTAGATGGATTTTCTTATACTTAAGTAACACTTGATTTATTATACATTGCGTGATTTTATTTGGCATTTTTTCAGATTGTTTGATATGAAAGTTATACAACTAATAGGACTGGACAATGTTACGGCGTGGTTAGGTAGATGTTTGATTTTGTGTACTTTTGGTTATGGTTTTTGATGTTTGCTACATTGTTGTGGTTGATGCAACTAATAGGGCTGGGCGATGAATGGCGTGCATATCTAGCCAGAAGTCCAGCACAACATAATCCACCTATACCACTGCCAAGCACTACAACAACTGCTTCTGGCTTGCCAGCACAATCATTCTGGCTTGATGAATGGCTTGCATCAGAAATGGGAATCTTTTAGCAGAAGTATAAGTCGAGATACCTCCTAGAGCGTTTGTTATTTGAGCCGAGACCTCATCTATCCTGATTGTTGTCTCAATAAAAAACTTCATACTACACTACTTAGTTTAAAGAGTTGACCATTAGAGATTTGCTAATGGCATAAGCTCTTAGTACTGAATACATTTCTACATTGCCAATTTACGTCTTGCATCAGAGTCCAATGCAACTATTCATATGTAAATATATAGTTTCCATGGGTACAAAGGCCACATGTTAGCCAATATATAACGTCTTCTCATTTTCTAATTTCTTATATTCATTCATGATGAAGAACATTAAAAGTATTAAGTCACCATGATTTTCAAATTGAACAAACCGTTTTATACATTTGCATCAATTTTCTTTAAATTTCCACCTTTCAAAATTTACGAGTTCCGTGCATTGCACGGGTTTCATCTTAGTGTATATATATATATATATATATATATATATATATATATATATATATATATATATATATGGAAAATTAGGGATAAAGGACAATAATAACGAAATATTTTTAAGTAACGTGACCGCTACATATTTTTTATAGGGAGAAAGACAACTGCATAATTTTTATAGCGAGAAAGACAAACAGTGAATCCTGAAAATCAGTGAATCTCCTCAGTGAATCTAAAAAATTAGTGAATTTCGACAACGAATTTTGAAAATTAGTGAATTTCGACAGTGGATAAATAGTTTTATCCTTTATGCAAAAGTTTCAAAAGACTGTCCTTCTACTCAATTGATCCTTCTACTTAATTGATGAAATATTTATGTCCTTCTCCCTCATTCCCCCTATAATATATATATTTTAAGGTAGCTTAAACATATTTGATAATCCATCATTACCATCAGTAACTTTCTCTTGAGTCGGAGTGGGTGGTGGAAGACTCATCCCTCAGAATCATCGTCGTCGTCGAAATCCTCCTCATCCATAGCATCCTCCTCATCACTAGCATCATCAACATCATCGGAATCCTCCTCCTCATCGGTAGCATCATCATCGTCATCGGAGTCGTCCTCATCGCTAGCATCATCATCGGAATCCTCCTCATCGGCATCATCATCATCATCGGGTACACATAATAATATGAAAGCATGCTGATTGGGGGAAATTTCGAAGATCAAAATCCTCTTAATTCATGCGGATCAACAAATAAGAGAAAATCACGTTTGGAACAAACTAATCTCAACTTGAACTCATATAGTCAGTCATATATTGCATTCTTCTCTATGACATTATCCATTCACCCTTTTCTAGTTTCAATTCATATATTGAATTCTTCTCTATGACATTATCCATTCACCCTTTTCCAGTTTCAATTCATTTGAAAGAAATACAAGAGAGGTTTCACCTGAATCAATTCCAAATCACCTAAAGGACAAGTTCTTTTTTGCACTTCGGGAAAGTACACTTAACTAAATACCCAACAACAACAGAGTGCCTACATGTTCACTTGAACAATTCACAACAACATCAATCACACAGACACAAAATATAATCATTGAATCTCAAGCACATTACATCAAAATATCCATCACTTTATATCAAAATCAGAATAAAAAATATGATCATTGAATCTCAATCTATGCTTATAAAAAACAGAGCAATTATAAAAAAAAGTGCTTCCTCGCCATGGCCCCATGAGGCGGCAACCGCCCTTTCGGAAAAACAAAAAATCAATAAGTATAATGTGAAATCAAACACTAAAACACCTCGAATCCAATATCATCTTACCTTCTTGATGTAGGAGAAGCTCCGATTGATTCGGAAAGCGATTCCTACAAGACTTGCATTCATATTTCTTCCAGGCTTTGTGTTGCGCCGTCACATGCCCGACAACACATGCGCGGCAAAATTAGAGCCAAGATCTGCATTGCAGATGATACAAAAGTTAGGAATAATAGGAGGATTTGTGTGTACGATTTTTTTCTCCTTTTTTTTCCAAGCTGCTCCTTGATGCAAAAGTTAGGAATAATAAGAAGATGGGACGCTTGGCTTTGTGTGTACGATTCTTTTCTCCATTTCCTTTTCCAAGCTGCTTCCCTTACCTTTTCCCCATTGGAAAGGGTGTGGCGGTGTTGCAGAGGAGAGGAGAGAATCAATGGGGGAGAGACACGAGACATTAGGAGACTAGACTCAGAAACGTGATTTGCCTGGCCTCCTAACAACCTACTATTATAACCTATTATTTTCTTTTCTTTTTCATTTGTTTTTATATTATTATTTTTTTAGTTATTAGGATAATATTACACTCCTCCGTAGTACCATACTACGAGAACATAAAAAACAATACGCAACCATTTACAAGAATCATACCAAACGAGATAAAAACAATATGCAACGGTAGTTAATATACTACTAAACATTCTCAACCAACTTATTGCATGCAGTAAGGTAACAAACATCATAGTTAAATTCCCACAACATTTACTAAATGGTCTTCAAAGGCAACATAAAACAAAGATGTACAAAGGGTTAAACTATAGCACTCTAACAACAGACATACAAAAAGTAGTATCAATCAACAGTAGTAAAGACGAGGAGGATGTCTGATCTTTAGCTAGGAAAAAAAATAACATTGTTGTCCCTTCCCCTTCCCCTTCGGCCCTTCCCATTGTTGTTTTACCACGTTATTCCTCTCTCTCCCCACCCCCTCGCAGTTTTGCCAAATGTTTCTGCAACACCCCTCCCTCTATGTACTTTTGTTTATCTAAAAAACAAAACAACAATCTAAGGCATGAACGTTCCACACGGATACAAGGACACTTTGACCCTTCATTATTGATTTAGGCAGTTTCCAATATAAACAATTTCACTAACGAAAAGGCACCAAAAAAAAAAAAAAACAAATCAAGGAAAGCCTATAGCGAGTGCTGATCAGGCAATTTCAATTTGAATTGAATATTGTATCATAAAAAAGCACAACAAAATGCATCTCTCTATTTTCAATTCAAAACATTTAATATACACTATTCTTTACCAAATAACATTAACTCGGTTAAATTTTCTAAATGAATCTCTGTATTTTCAATTAAAAGCCTCAGATATTTAAAAGGAAAAAAAAAAAAAAAAAAAAAAAAAAAAAAACAGGCTAATATATAGATCTGTTGAAAAAAAAAAAATACTTATGGAAATATATATCTCGACACATAAGCATAAATACAATACAAAGCCAAGCCAAAGAGAATATATTTAGAAGAAAAAAAATACTCATGCCAATATATAATCTGCAAATTTTGTGTATGAATCTCAAGATGAAAATGATACTCACCTATTTTTCGGACTACATCAGTGTTTCTTTTCTTCATTTCACATGGAAAACAGTAACCATCCGGTGTCATTCGCTATGGATTCAATACCAAAACCAGTCATAGATAGTAGATCTGAATGGAAATTAAAGCACAGTAGATCCATTAAAGACTGAAGGAGTGATGATATGAGATGCTTGAAGAGCAAAAGAGAAAGGGAAGAGTAAGATTAAGAGAAGAGAAAAAGTGAGAAAAGGGGTTGGTTTACTTTATTGCAACTGAATGGGTTGCAGGCTTGCAGCTGTTAAAGGAGGAGGTGGAAGGGAAGGGCACGAATGGAATTCTGATGGTGTTGTGTTGATGTAGGGTTGCATAAGAAAGGTGATGGAGGCACACCTTTCTTGCACCGATCTTGTCCTCTGAAATTTTTTGAACCATAAATTTAGGATTAAAAAGTAAATAAAAAATACTAAAATCCTGAACCATACAAATACATAGTCGGGGATGAGTGGTATCTATTTTCGGGACCTTCATCATTTTCCGTTGCGTAAATGATACAATGATTATTGCAGTATTGGAAAGTTATTGTGTGGTGTTTTCATACGATGTGGAGACACCGTGTGACACCATACAAACCACACAGTTTTATTATGTATTTAAAATATGTTGTTCTGATCGTTTTACCCGTCATTTCACCTCAAATTCCCTCACAACACAATAACTTCTCGTATTGCAATATCACATTCATGTATATACATGTGGTTAAATAAAATGCACATGGTTTTGTCAAATAACTACTTTGTTTACTTTAATGTGATATTGCATTAGCATTACTCATGATAAAATAACATATGGTCAATGATGGAGACATGAACTGATTTTTAGGTTACTGAACTTTATTTATCTGATCGAATGGATGAATTAAAACGACTTTCTATTGAATTAAATAAGGGTTTTGATGTATCCAAAAAAATAAACCTAATGGTTGCGTGCTAGCCAATCCCAGCCCCCAAGTTCCGTCTTTGAGGATGGTTGATATTTTTATGTGTTATTTGTTTATAAGGACGTGTTTTGAGACTTAATTAAACACTTAGGACATCAAAAAAAGATCATTGTTTATAAGGACATATTCTATTTAACTTTCCTATATTACCCTCAAGCAATAGCGCTGATAACAGGAAGAAAAAGAAAAGGTTCCCGCTGCCAAATCTTCTTCTTCCTCCACCTTCTTCTTTTCCATCTTTTATGTTCCATTTTCTTTTTTCGTTTTACTTCTTCGCTCTCCTTCTTGTAACTTGTTAGCAGATTTTGGAGAATCTCGTTTATTAATTGTAGGTGTGGCCATAAAGTTGTCGGTTTAGCGGCGAGCTCTTCATCGTCCAGTAAGACACAGACGGTGGAGCAGTAGCTGGTGGGAGGAAACGGACGGAAGAGATTAACAGAGAACACGTCGAATATAGGTAAAATAATCTTTGCACTGATAGTGTTTGATGATTTGACTAAATGAAGAAGACGAGTGAGCTTGTTCTAATGATTTCTCAGCTAATTCAAATATGCTTCATGATTTGTTAACGTATTTCACCTTGTTTGATTTTGAATGAATTTTTACAGAATGCGAAGCTTTTCACTTTGACATACGGGGCGATCATGCGTCAGCTGTTAACGGACCTGGAGGAGGTTGAGGAAGTCAACAAGCAGCTTGACCAGATGTAATTTTTTATCTCAAATCTGCTGATTTATCTTTAGATTTGTATTGATTCATAGTTCATTTTTTTGAGTACTTGATTCTAGTAATTTTGATATGTTGAAGATACAAACAATTAGTTCATCATGGCAGCTGTTATTCTGTGTGTTACTAATTGACAAATGACAATAAGTTGAGCAAAATGAAGGAAAGTGTGTATTTGAACCATGAGCAAGTTGCAGCTATCATATTGCTTAGGATGCTGATAGTCGACCGGCAATCATTGATATGCAAGTGATACAAAGTTGAAAAAGATGCAGATTAAATGCATCTGTATTGCTTAATTACGTTAAAACAAATCTAATATTATATAGAACATCAATATAAGTTCAAGTGGTTCCGTAACATTGGTTTGCATCGGTAAACTTTAATTTTGTAGTTGACATCATAATTTGAGTAATTTGTTATGCCGGCTCTTTCATCAGTTATGTGCATTGCAGATAAAATATTGATGTCACTGCATATTTGATTGCCGATGTCACTGCATAAATTGTTGATGTCTATATAATTGTTGATGTCACTACATAAAATGTTGCCGATGTCACTGCATAAATTGTTGATGTGACGCATATATGATTGCCGATGTCACTGCATATATGATTGCCGATGTCACTTCATAAAATGTTCATATCACGTGTCTCTTTTGCTTAAAAGTTTGGTAACTTTGTAAAATAAGTATATTTTCTCCCAAAGCCAATTAAGGAGAAAATATACCGACACTTGATGGTGAATATACGACTGTTTTGATTGCGTTCACATTGAGTTTTTGGGTGTTGTTACCATTGCTAAGTTGAGTTTACTACCACATATACTACAAAGTAAGTAGCTCCCTCTACTACAATTTCCTCCCGAGAAAGTTATGGTTTCGCGCGAGCGATCTTTCAACTCTCATGCTTCTCTTCCATCTACCGTGGTTCGGTGTACCGTTTAGCTACCCCGATCATTTCCCCATTTTCGCCCAAAGGTAAAGTCTTTTTGCTGCTAAACTTCAGCAATGATTTCTATGAATTTTACGGTTTTTTTTTCTATTGATTTGTTTGCTTTGTGCTAATCTAATAGCCGATTTCATGAAATTTGTGGAAATGTATTATTAAGTACAAACTTTGGAATATATCAATGCTCCACCTCCACCACCCGTCGGCTCCGGTTAACGTGCTCGTATTATTTGAAGCTATTTGTAAGAGCGAGCAACAAGAGGTTTATATGACTTAATTGACTATTCCGACAAGGAGGAATAGAACAATACCGGTGAGATCCTTCCCCGTGAGATCACGTCGCAAAAGACTCATCCATTTTGTCTTGTTCGGTAATGGAAGGCGCCGGAAGGACATTGAAGGGTAGGGATTTGAGGCATGTCGAATGCTTTTTGGCAAACAACATGTTTTCTTGATTGATTACTCTTTTGCATTTGAAATTAACGAAAACTCGGGTCGCTTTTTTTTGTCTTGATATAGAAATTTGTACTGAGTCTCCCTTTTACGGTATGCATTGAATATGAAATTTGAGGGAATTGAATAAATTTCGTAGCCATAATGCTGATTTTCTATAGTTGTAGTGACCATTGAAGATCTAAGTATCTTACATTTTGTTTGATGTTAGCAAGTAAATAGGATGCATTGTATATTCCAACAAAAATGGAGGAATTTTTTGTCATTCTGTGTGTATGTTACTACCACTGGATTTGAAATGTGAATCTTGGCACTTTTCTCTCTCTCTCTCTCTCTCTCCCTCCCCCTTGCCTCCCCTAGACAATAGAAGTTTGTAGAGGTTCCTTTTGCCTTTATGCTTTGAATATGAGATTAGGGGGAATCAAATAAATTCTGCAACTATAATAATGCAAGTTTTTTGTAATTTTGTAATGACCATTGAAGACCTAAGTTTGTGTCATTTTGTTTGATGTTAGTAAGTGAATGGGATGTCACATCGTGTATCGACACCGTTGATCATGATATAATAATGATCAATTAGTTTAACATGCATCACCTTGAAACAAAGAAAGAAAAGCTATACGTTGATGGTGGGTTTGTGTATGATTTGGCGATGTCACTGCATAAAATGCCAATGTCACTGCATAAATTGTTGATGTCACTGCATAAAATGCCGATGTCACTGCATAAATTGCCGATGTCACTGCATAAAATGTTGATGTCACTGCATAAATTTTTGATGTCACGCATATATGATTGCCGATGTCACTGCATAAAAATATGAATTAAGGTGAAAGATGTATGTTGATCGTAGTTTTATATCAAAAGATATAACGATTTGAAGTCGATTTTATGAAGAAAATAAATCGATTTTATGAAATTAAGTCGGAAAAATATCAAATGTCATCACGGTGTTGTTTTATCAAATGTCACTGCATCCCGGTGATCACTGCATCTCGATGGTCTCTGCATCGCGGTGTCTCTGCATCGGGGGTGGCCACTTCATCGCGGTGTCTCTACATCGGGGTGGCCACTGCATCGCGGTTTCATTTCATCGCGATGTCTCTACATATATGATTGCCGATGTCACTACATAAAATGTTGATGTCATTCATATATGATTGCTGATGTCACTGCATAAAATGTTGATGTCACTGCATATCTGATTGCCGATGTCACTGCATAAATTGTTGATGTCACGCATATATGATTGCCGATGTCACTGCATATATGATTGCCGATGTCAATGCATCGTGGTGTCATTTCATCGCGGTGTCTCTGCATCATGGTGGTCACTGCATCGCGGTTGTCAGTCCATTATGGTGTCACTTCATCGCGGTGATCAATGAATCGCGGTGGTCAATGCATCACGGTGGTCAATGTTAAAAAAAAGAATAAATCAACTTATTCCGTCCAGAAGAAGAAAAAAAAAAAAAAAAACCCAACATTCAGCGTCCAGGTGAAGTAAAATAAAAAATTAAAAAAAAAAAAGAAAGCAAAACACAACAGCAACATGAATTCTAATCTAAATTAAATAAACAAAGTAAATCAACATTCAGCATATGACTTCCGTTCCGGATTTCTTTTTTTTTTTTCCCCTTCATTAAGGGTATTTGGGTCTATCTATCTATTTTTTTGTTCTTATAATTAAGTGTTTGTTTTGAGTGTCCTTTTTGCCTAATTAAGTCCAATATGCGTCCTTTTCAATAATTGTCCCTATTTTTATATATGTCATAGCCCTTTTTTATCCTTCATTCTTCTTCCGTAATATTACATTATAAAATATAAGTTCATTTATCATTTTTGTTTTGCTGTCCATTTAGATAACTAATAAACCACTTTTACAATTTTTTTTTCTTTTACTCTTCATTTATTAATTATTCACCTGCTTTTCAGCACTTTGCGTTAATAACAATCAAATGTTATTCTAGACTTTTTTAAATTAATGACACATAACCAATTTAACATATTTTCTTAATCTGTATGAAAAAGACCAACGAATTTACATTTTGGGACGGATGTAGTTTGTTTTTTTTGAGTGGGAAGTAGTATTTTCTAAAATAACAGTTGTGTATATTTAATACATTTTCTCTCTTGGTCAAAATATTAAAACTAATAACCAAGTAGTTTGACTCAAGTGGTAAGTGACTTGAAAATGTATAAGGAGATCATCGGTTCGATTCTCCTCTGAGCACCATGTTGAAAGAGCTCTTGGTCAGATCTTACCCTGAGTAAAAGTCAGACTTTGCAGGCACAACATGGGCCGAACTCGGGATTAGTTGAACCATTTAAGAAAAAGGAATTAAAACTAATAATTTGCAAAAAAAAAAACATTTTATTAATTTAATTATTAAATTATATTAATAATTGGGGAATAATTAGGGAGAAATACTTTTGGGGAAACAAAGTCATACTTTTAAGTTTTAATATAGTAGAGATAATTAATAAATTAAATTAATATTTGGGGAATAATTAGGGAGAAATACTTTTTGAGGAAACAAACTCATACTTTTAATATACTCTCTCTGTGTTTTTTTATTGGTCATTTTTTATGTGGTACAAAGACTAAAAAGTGATCAGGTGTCTGAAATATAGTATGAAATGATTAGATTGTCCTTCTTTAATCTTTTAAATATATTTGCAATCATTAAATACATTATATTGGAAATGTAAATATACATTGATAGTAGTATTATTGGAGTTTCAAAATGACCTTTGGTGTTTTTGATGCATTGAAAATGTATTTTTATTATTTGAATTGTAAGACTTTGTTTGAATATTGTAATTAATGTAAGTTATAAATAAAAAAAAATGATTTATTGATAATCTAAAATAACTGATATGAGTGAAAAACTCGAATTCTTAAAATTGACGGTTAAAGGAAAACGGAAGGAAAAGTAGAGATGTCCTCTGTAATACTCCCAAATCCATTTTTTTGTTTGTTTTGTTTATCCTTTTCAAAAATCCCAAATCCTTAAATCTAATATTCACGTATCAGTGCCCGTATGACCCAGTAGAAGATAATAAATGCAAAGAAAGGTCCTTGAAAGAAGTTCCAATTATACCAAAGAATCAAAAAGATAAAATTATCTCCAATAAGAGAGCTGTTTATTATCCTCAAAAAAATGAAAAAGAGAGCTGTTTAATAATAATACTACTACATATAAAAATAGAAAAGAAACAAAAATGCATGCATGCATGCCTTGTATAGCTTAAGAATGTATAAATTAGTTCTCAGCCACGCTGATCGGAGATAGGTTTCTCCGATGAGCATCATCGTTGTTCTCTGCGTTATAAGATGCCGGATTTCCGGAGCTGGCGCTAGCGAGTACCACAGGTCGGAGCCAATGGGGCAGATTGCTGGCTACTCTTCTGTTAGATTCTCTTCATTGTTGTGCGGCATAATAGTAGGACGAATCTGATTGGTACTGGTTACCTGCCTGTTGTTGTTGTGTATGTTAGGTGTTTGATGATTAGTCAAGGAGGCAGAGGTTGATGAGGGGAAACGAGGGGGAGGAATCAGATTCGTACCAAATAACCGTATGCTGTTGTGCATAGTAAGTGTTTGATGATTTGGACGAATCTGATTCTCTTCACTGTTCTGCGGCATAATAATAGGACGAATCTGATTCGTATTGCTTAGCTGCCTGTTGTTGTTGTGTATGTTAGGTGTTTGATGATTAGTCAAGGAGACAGAGGTTGATGAAGGGAAACGACGGGGAGAAATCAGATTCGTACCAAATAACCGTATGCTGTTGTGCATAGTAAGTGTTTGATGATTTGTCAAGGAGGATGGGGGCAAAACTGTGGATGATCCTCCCAGTTGAGAAAAGCTTTGAAATGCAGAGCTTCTTTGTCCCAGCATTAGTCTTTCAGTAATTCCTGCAGAAGAAGAAGATGAAGATGATGGATATTTCTGGCGTAGATAATCATATTGCGTTCTACCTAATGCTTTCCTCAGTCCTTCCTCCCATTTTCTTGAGAGATGTTCTGCAGTTTTTGATTCAGCAAATTTCAACCTTCGGTCTTGTAATAATGCATCCCACTTACAGCCGTGCCTTTTTACACCTAGCCATAGATAATCTGTCTCACGATCACTCCATGGTTCCCGTGTTTCATGACTTTGCTCCCTGAGCTCTCTGGATCTACCTGACATCTGCATTCGGTCTTCAAGCATCTTGAATTGGTTTTCATATAATGACAGAGATGTAGGCGGCGGTGATGGTGGAGGATTCAGCCCTAAAATAGAAGCACCTTCTAGTTGTTGATTGTATAACTGCGGTGCTCCTTGTGGGATGATGCCGTTTCCATGATTCGATGAAATCTGCAACGAAGCTTGACGCCCTTGGAATACGCCATTATTAGCATGATTTATGGAGGTCCCTATTCCGAATCCTTGTAAATTACTCCTCAACCCTTGTGTTGTAGTCTGAGGACTAGCATTTGCTACAGAAGATGCCCCCAAAAGTGGAAACAAATCACTGCCCATTATTTTAATTGTACGAGCTTCTGATTCAGCAGGTTGATCAGCTGTTGGCACTTGCTTCGGGGGTTCCATTGCTATTCTCTTCTTCTGTCTGTCCCGAAGCTTTGCACTGTCGAATGCATACGAGCAAAAACACCGACACAAAGGTTAACTACAACAAAAAGAACATCATAATCCACTGGAAATGCTGAAATGACACTCGATAAATTACCAGGTCACCTGAAATCTATATTGGTAAATAATTCTACTGTTTTAATTTATATGGTGCAGCACTTTGGAATGTTCCTCAATAACTATACATTTATAGCTTTGTCACACCCGAAAAAGATATCGTTTTCTTTTATCAGAAGAATAAGATAAGTTAAAAGAAGGAGAAACAGTTTTAACTATAAACTCACTACTTTTCTTTGAATGCAATTCCAGCATTAGAATATCTTTCAACAGCTTCTTCTTCTTCTTCTGGTTCTGCTCTGTCTGCTGCAATTTCCTGTAAGGTCACGTATAGAACCGTTATGATGGAACGAAATACAGAAAACTTTCAATGCAACAAAACTTGATGTTTTTTTCCACTTGATAATACTATTGTACAACGTTGACAATCCAACATTTTATACCTCCATTGAACCCGAGCCCTCTACTGTCTGAGGGGATTCGTTGTTATTATGATAGGGAACGTCCATGCTACGATTGGATTCAGCAGTTTCTACCTCCATTGAACCCGAGCCCTCTACTGTCTGAGGGGATCCGTTGTTATTATGACAGGGAACGTCCATACTAGGATTGGATTCAGCAATTTCTACCTCCTTTGAACCCGAGCCCTCTACTGTCTGAGGGGATTCGTTGTTATTATGACAGGGAACGTCCATGCTACGACTGGATTCAGCAGTTTCTACCTCCATTGAACCACCCTCTACTTTTTGATTATGACTGGGAACATCCATGCTACGACACGATCCAGCAGTTTCTCCTGTCCCTTGTGCATTTTCTATAGTCATGTCTGTAGCATTGACCTCTGGAATACAGTCTGAAGAAGTTCCATTGTCCCCTTGTGCTTGAATAATCTTATCAACCTGCATATTAGTAGCCCACATGGTTAAGAAAACGTTAAAAACCGATTCAACAAGCAAACAAATTCAATGATGATGAATATGATTGCTTTCATCACTATATTACTATAAAGAAAACTCCTTCAAAGCAAATATCATTTCCCTCTTTGGCAAGAGCAATGTAATGCATACCTCAAGTATGGAAAGGTCATTAAGGTAATATCCAACATGACTTTGATAACAAATCTATACCATGTATCCTTCTAATAATGTACAAGATACACTTGTGTTTTAAAATTGAAAAAGGCACACGTGTTTTAACGTTGAAATGAGGTGACTCGAGGGATCACAACATTATTTTCACAAGAGGGGATCCCAATTCACCCTAAGGACGCAACTTTCATACAACTATTCAGGTGTTTTAACGTTGAAATAGGGTCCCTAGCGGAATTACAACAACATTTTCACAAGAACGGGTCCCATCTCACCCTAAAGGCACAACTTTATACAACTATCATATAATACTTGTCAGGCGTGTTTTAGAATTAACAAGGATACACGTAAAGACACTCGTGTTTGCCGTTGAAACAAGGTCACTGAAGTGATCACCACACTATTTAATTTTCACAAGCCAGGGTCCCAATTCACTCTACAGAAAAACAACTTTTAATAAACCATCATTTGTAGATCAACTAATTGTTTCAACTAAGATAAAAAGGTAGAAATTAAACAAGTATAGGTTAACCCATCATCTCCAATTATCTTTCCACGACAATAATTCAAGGTTTTCTCATTTTCTAGCAAATATACAAACGGTTCATTCGAACGAAAATCCACGTTAAGACAAAGATACACGTTAATACACTCGTGTTTTAACATTCAGATTAGAGTCCACTCGAGAATCACAACACCATTTTCCACAAGAGGAGACACCAATTCACTCTATACACACAAATTTTATACAACCATCATCTACAATCGTTTTTTTATCAACCAATCAATTAAAACTAAACAAGTTCAGGTGCTTACCCCATCATCTCCTATCAAACAAGTGTCGGCTTCCTCGTTTTGCACCGTATGCACCAATGGTTCATTTAACGTAGAACCAACGTTTGCCAGTGTATCCACAGATGGTTCATTTGCAGGAAAATCAATGTTCTCCGGTGCATCCATTGATGATGTGGCTTCCTTTTGCTCTTTTTCCACCAATGTAGTATTATCAGAGGAGTTGTCACTCACCATTTTTACTTTTAGTCCAAAAAAATCCTTTCTTTGTTTCTCCTGCAAAGAAAAGAAAAACTTTGGTTATACCACTAAAAAACTGAAACAGAAGGAATTGAATCATATCACCTCCATAAAAAAAAAAAATACAGATTAAAAAGAAAAAAAGAGCCCAGATAGAAATTTCAACTCACCAATCAATCAAAAGCCAAAATTCACTTGAAAAATCACTCTTTTGGCTACCAATAACTGGAAATGAGTGAAAAAGCACACCAGGCAAAAGGGATATATATATAGGAATTATAAGAGAAATACAGAGAACTAGGCAAAGGTATGAAGATATCCTACTATAGTATATAGAGATAGATACATGTATGTGTATATATACACATAAGGAAAGTGAGTAACTATGTGAGCTGCCCGGGTACCACAAAATAACCATCCTTCACAACAACAAAAACACATACACTGACACACGAGTTGTTGTAGAGGGAATGGGCCCCAGGTGTGTAAACCAATGACATGCATCCACGTGTCATCTTCCTCTTAATGACTCTGTGTCAGCATTTTGACTGTCCTCCACATCTGTTCTTCACAGCTTAGTTTGTTGCTTCATTGTTTCCGTTACAAATTTTTTGTTTCAAAGTTTTCATCTTTTCAACGTTTTTCTACACCCCATTAATCCATAACAACAATAGTAGTTTGTAAAGGTGTAGAAATCAACATCAATTTTTTCTTTTCGTTTTTTTTTTAAGGAGAAATTAGGTGTGATCTTTTTTGGGAATCTTCTTCATTGCAATTAGTATACATAGATAGTTGGATTACGGAGATTGAATAGGTAGACATTGTTCATAAAAGCTGTGGAAGTCTTTAAAAGGAACTGGGATTCTTGTAGTGTAAATGCTTATTTATTATAGGTTTGCATTTAAAAGGATTGAGGGAATTATTGTTTTGTGAGTTCATATACAAACATTTCAAAATATATTTATAAATATATATATATATATATATATATATATATACTAAGAAAACGCACGCGTCTCTCTATTTTATTAGTTTTAATATATTTTTTAAAAATTATATCTATATTATTGATTATACGTTTAATTTATAAAATAAATATGTTATCCGGTCAACAAAGAAAATGAACAAAATTATATGTTAAACAATGATAATTTTCATACAACGATTTCATCAAAATATCATGTATCCAAAAACTTGTGTTATGTTTTAATCACACATATTTTTATACTTACATTTTATTACAACGTCAAATACTCTTTGTTAACTACTCAATAAGCTCAAATGATACATTTTAGACATCTCATCATACTTCTACGATATCACTTTGAATTCAATTTGGCCAAGATGAGTTCAACAATAGTCTTTTAGAAATCATCCTCATTCATCAGAATCTGATGGAATCCAGACCTTAAGTCTATTTTAC
This sequence comes from Gentiana straminea, assembly GCA_036785695.1. NCBI lineage: Eukaryota > Viridiplantae > Streptophyta > Magnoliopsida > Gentianales > Gentianaceae > Gentiana > Gentiana straminea. The sequence goes on from JAVUPR010000414.1 coordinate 13,509,528, forward strand.
AAAGTACTCTATTACTCCCTAGCTCATCCAGTAATTCATCAATTAGAGGACTATGGTAGGTATAATTGACAATCAAGTCATTCAACCTTCTATAATCCACTTAACATCTCCATGTTCCATCTTTCTTTTTCACCAGGAGCTATGGTGATGTAAATGGGCTATTATTGTGTTGTATAATCCCCCGTTGTAGCATTTGATCCACCAACTACTCTATTTCATCATTCTGGTAGTGAGTATACTCATAAGGTTTTACTTTCACAAGTCCAACACCTTCATTTAATGTTATTGTATGCTCATAGCCCAGCATTGATGGAAATTCTTAAGAATTCGCAAACACCTCATTATACTCTTCTGGGACATGAGTTAGTTCTCTGGGCACATGATTCGGAGCCTGTTCTTGTATCAAATAGAGACTTCCTAAGAGTTTATAGGCCTCATTTCTCAATTTCTTAGAAAAGCTTTTGCAAATGATCATCTTAAGTTGAGCTTCTTCTATGTAACTTCTCAGCTTAATTTGTTCACGCTCAATAGTGAAAACCGCCTCCGTTTTGTTGAAGTCAAAGACCATATAGCTGTAACTTTTTATCCAATCCACCCCTAACACAATGTCACAGCCTCTCAACTTCATCAATCTCACATATTGTTGGAAATTAACCTCTGGCATGATCCATGGCATGTTAGGACACTTAAATTCACTCATCATTCTGTTTTCATCTACAACTGTGATTAACATATGGTGATTTGGTTCAGTTACACATCTTCTTTTCCTCAAAAATTCATTTATGCTAAGCCTACTCTCTGATCATCCGAAACATCATGCATCTAGAAGTATCTTTCACTACGCCGTATCTATTCCTTGGGTGATTCTCCATTAAAAAGGGGAAAATAGACATTAAGAACCTTAACTTCTACCTCAAATTTCTTATATCTACCTTACTTGAGTTAGCTTCATACCTATGTGGCATAGGTAGCGAACAATCATGAGATGGTGGATGAGTTCCAGTCTGATGAGATGACGACGAAGGTGTTTGTGGAAAATGTATCACTCACTCTATCGGTCTTCTTCATCCACACTTGTAACATAGACGTTAGATAATCCATCCGAGCTTGCACGGAAGCGTGATTTGCAATCATAAATGACTGGAATATGTCCATTTTAGCATGCACTGCATCAATTTTCATATTACATTCATGCACCTCCTCCATGAAAACATGAACATCTTCTCCCAACTGTTGGAATAGTGTCCTAAACCCAATCGGGTTGGACCGGATCCGACCGTGTCGGATCATTTCTACTATTTCTTTATGTTTATACATATATAAAATGGCTTTTATGTTGTCATATATATGTTCTTTTAAAGAACCAATTATGAATTGTTATGTGATAACGTCCTTAGTATTAAACTGTGATAGAGAAACCATGATAGGCGATTATGGTTGATGAGATCTCTAATCACTTTAATAAGTTTGATACTTAAATGTCTCTAGCCGATGTACTATTAAACGGGGCATTGATAGTATGAATGAGCTAGCACGTATTAGATGTCTTCTCGTCTTTAGGGCGGGGATAGATCTCGTCTATCGAAGTGTAGAGACACTTGGACCGTACGTGGACGTGTATCGAGAGAATGCGTACGTTGGGATCGACCCACTTACACGGATAAGTGTCACACTATGTGACGGTTGTGTAATTATCCTTTTGACCGGAGTCTTCATGGCATCACGGTGTGGATTGTCATGCTTTGACACTATTGAGGTTTCCCCTAGCCACGGGACAATCATGCGGTAGTGATTGGGTATGATATTGAAGCATGCGGAGTATACATGATTGGTCGTCCGGGAATCGCGTATCCTATGATTGGGATCGAATATCCGAAATGGCCTTCTTATAAGGAATGTCTTGTTCTCGTGAATCTTTGCAAAGTGGGAGTAAACGAGTTACTTCGAGAGAGAATGATATCCAGATTATAAGAAACGGTCGTTAATGTTTGACACTCGACGTACGACCGTATGGATATTATTACGCGATAGGATTGTAAGTTACACGTAAGAATCGTTTCACATGAAAGGTAGTAGTCATTGCATTTGACTCTTCCGATGATTGGGGGTCACGGTGTGTTGCTAGACGCTATCCCGTGATCGTTAGGCATGAAGGGCATTTTCGTAATTTGCACTTTGTGTCTACGGCCAACATATTCGGAAGCCTATCGGGTCACACACATAAGAACATCTAGCCGGATTAAAATGTGGTTATAGATGATAACCAAATAAGGAAAGTTTATCTCGAGACTATAAAGGTTATAGTGGTAAAATTAATATGGTGGTATTTATTTATTATGAATAAATTAAATACAAGATATTAATAATAATATATTAATTAAAGAATATTCCGGAAGCCAATTTGTTGGTCAAAGGGGCGCCACATTAAAGTGTGTAAGATACACTTGGATTGTGCAATTTAATTAATGATATTACCTATTATTAATATTAGATATTAATAAAATAAAATAATATAGATATATTATCCATACATGCGTGTGTGCATAAATGCAAATTGGATTTGCATGCATGCAAGTATGCGTATATATATATATATATATATATGATATTAATAGATTTATTTGTGTAATATATATGTGATATATACACACGTGTAAATTGATTTATGGTAATAAAATAAAGATAGTAATATTAGATATTGACAATATCTTGGAATATTCAATATAAGATATTGACAATATCCAGATTTATTTAATATGAGATATTATAATAAATGAGATAAATCAATCAATTATATTTTCCTTATTTTATTGGGAAAATGTTTTCTTCTCCTCCACTCTAGAAGATGGCGCCACCTACACTATAAATAAGATGTGGGTGTCAAGCTCTTTTGTACATCATAATTCCAAGAACTAATAGTTTTTGTGTAAAATAGAGAGCATCCTTTAGAGAGTTGGAGAGAGGGGAAAAGGGTCGGTCTAAAGAACCGGAGTTTTCCAATAGCAATCCATTATGGGATTCCGGCGGGTCGTTCGTGTGGACTAGCGGTAGAGGCCGAACACTTGGGCGGCTCTATGCAGAACTAGTCTCCTTAGACGGTCAAAGCGTCGATCTTTTAGATCAACCAAGGTAACCACCGTCTACTATCTATTTGTTTATTGCTTAAACGAAGTCGATCTTGGGTCGATAGGAAATAAAATTTTGAATTCCGCTGCGTTCCCGCGTAGATTTCCTAACACCAACCTATTTTGGTTCTTCTACAACATTTCTTTTGCCTTAAAATGTGTACACTTTCAGCCATGAAGACTCCATAAGAGTATGATATGGCTCTGATACCAGATGTCAAGCTTTTGGTAATTCAAAGCTAGGTTAATTGTCTTCCAAAAAAAATTAGTAGACCGGGTAGAGAAAAGAGAGATAAGGAAGAAGAGAGTAAAAGATAGGTTTTAATAATGACAAAAGTTGTGTATTACATCTGAAGAGCTCATCATTTATAATAGTTGACTCAATTAAGGTTAAGCCAATTATCACTAAGCTAACTACTATCCGTTAGCTCATTTCTCTAAGGTTGATGTCATCATTCAGTGGATGACATCAACAACTATAGCTCGTATGCCCAGGGTCCTGACATCACCACATCACGATTCCCACTAACATCAAGCTAAATCACATCAACACAAAAACCATCATGATCAAGATACTTTTATCTTAGAATTCACAGTAGCTAAAAGTAAAAAAAAAAATGAACATCAACAAAAAGTAAATTAATCGATGCATTATCATTAGTTTCACCCAACCTATGATGACATGCTACGATCTCCGGTTGAAAAGTAGGGCACTTCCTAGGGAAATCGTGATGTTCAATTACGAATAGAGTTTTCAGTTGGATTGGCTCATCCATTCCAGCTATAGGGCGTATGTTGAATTGATAAAAACTGAGTATTGCAGTTAAGAGGTCAGTTAGATGAATTGGATAAAGAAGATGAGGTTAAAAGCTTCATTGAGGAAAATATCAAACACTCCTTCTGGCCAAACCGTGGGCCCACGATTAGATTGACATGGTAGAGAGGAAAAAAAAGGAAATATTTCTAAATGATAGAAGTTTAAGGATCTTTTTCTTCAAGAGTACATCCTCCGCCCAAGCAATCAGACAAGTTATGGAAGGGTGCTATGTTCGTAATGGAATATCAACGAAAATTTTACAAGCTGGGAAAATATGTACCGAAAATTATGAGCTGTACTAAGAGGAAGGTGGCTTATTAGCTTATGGCAATCAGGCGCAATATGGGAGAGACATCATATCGCAATTTTATTATGAGTATAGATATAGATAGATAGATAGATTGTACTTTTGATAGTATGATGATAGACCAATAGTTTGTTTATCATAAACAAAATAATAACGTAGGAAACATTTTTAGGAGAAACATCATATCGTACTTTTATTATGGGTATAGATATAGATAGATAGATAGATTGTACTTTTGATAGCATGATGATAGATCAATAGTTTGTTTTCAGGTTCGACTTCAATTCAATACTTGCTTGATGATGCAAGTCTACACTTTGCATTGTCATTGTTTAATCTCCTTGGTAATGGTAATGATACCGAATGTAGAAAATACTTTTTCGAGGAAGCACGTCATCATACTTTTATTATTAAAAATAAATAATTAATAACATTGATGTTGATTGATGATATATTGATACAGTGTGGATGGATGTTGATACTTTTTTTTTTTTTGTTGGGAAAAACATTTTATCGCATTTTTATTTATTGTTAATTAATAAAATTGACGATGATTCATGATATTTTCATGTTGCTCGGATATTGATAGTGCTTTGATTTGATATATATAGATTGGTAATAATGATTATTATTTTGAAATAATATGGCGTTTCATACTTATACATATAGTTGGAAATTCGGTAACAAGCGTATGTATTAAATGGAATCAATTTGAAGGATAAATAAATAAAAAATAAATCGTACGGATTTTGGAACGTGTCTATTTATTTATTAAAAAATAAATTTAAAGGGTATTTATTATATCCCTAAAAAAGGGTATTTATTAAAAAATAAATTTAAAAGATAAGAATAAATATAAGAAATTTGTGGAAAATTTTAATTGGAATCAATATAAAGGATAAATACATAAAATAAATAAAAAATAAAATGTTAGCTTTTTGGAATCAAGCGTACATATTTATTTATTAAAAAAAAATTTTAAAGGAAGAATAAGTATAAGAAATTAATGAATAAATAATAAATCTATAAATGAATAAAAAAAAAAGGTGGGGGAAACACCGAGGGCAGGAAACACTTTTTAGGGGAAACACCGAGGGTATGAAACATTTTTGGGAGAAACATCTCATCGCATTTTTATTATGAAGTATAGATATAGATATATATACACACACGTATACCCCTCTACAATTTGATATTTAATGGCACCACGTAAATGACATCAATTCAATATACTTTCAAGTGAATTTATGTCCAACGATTGCTGCTATGAAATTTTAGACTAGAAGTTCCATCAAATAAAAATGTTTACTTTGTGTGATAATTTTTATTTTATTTTAGGAAAGATAAAATATTGTTTCTTTAAAAAAAATGATGCCAAATGAATTTATTTTCTTTGGTATTTTTTAGAAGACTGCAACAAGTGGCATCTCCCAAAATTTACAGAGTAAATATGTTTTCCTTTTATACCAATGGGCACATATGGTATGGTATTCTAAAACGATATATCTTTCTTCTAAAACGAATCTTATCAAGGGACAGAGAATAGCAATAACTTACATTTACAAAAATGTATCTGTAAATCGACCAGCCGAGGGTACATACAATACAACTAGGTAAATAAAGCAAGAAATCCAACAAAGAACAAAAGAAGCACAATTTAGTGAAAGTTCATGCTATATAAATAGCCTAATTAGGCAATGAACAGATATTTGGTACAAATTTTGTGATGATACTGGAAGAAAAAACCATGTTGCTTGATCTGCATTTATCTTTTCATTGCAGATTCAGACAGAATCTTGACCTCATTCATGCTAGCTTTCATGATGATCTGAGATGGTTCCTTTCAACATACTTCATCATCATCGAGAAGGATCCGACTGTGTTTTGCTCGAATGCCCGCCCGGTACTTTCACTTTCGGATTGTGCAAGTTGTTTTTCCTCCATTGGAAATCCACCACAAGCTTTCATCAACACGTAATAAGCTCTCTGATATTCTTTCTTCCTGCTCAACAGCCTCAGGACATGGATCATCATCATCTTCTTCCAACCTTAACCCTTCTGGAGAAGGTGATAATAAGCCAACAGCAGTTGTTTTCTTCTGTATAACCGCATTGGTGTAAGACAATAAATTGTTCGTATTTGCAGGTAAAAGGGTATTGTCGGAATTGTTTTCAACCTTGGAAAATGCTGAGATTGAAGCTTCGGTCTCGTTACATGGGCGGCTCTGACAAGCCGAGAGACGGTTTCTGCAAGTGCTCTGACAAGGAACAAAGGAGGTGCCTAGCTGCCTTGTACAAACAATCTTCTTCTTTCCTTCATAACAGCTCTAAACAATAACTGGTTCTACAATTAATGGATTCAATAAGCACAGGTTTACTCGAACCAGAACCAGAATCAAGAATGTACTAATCAATGATCAGCCACGATGGTCGGATACTGTTTTCTCCGATGAATCATCATCCTCCACATGATCAGGCTGTCTTACATGATCGTGTGCTGCATTTCCAGTGGTGCGTGCCAATATCACTGGTCGGAGCCAGTGGGGCAGACTACTAGCTAGTCTGTTAAGAGTAGCTTCATTACTCCACAGCACAGGAGTACGGAGACTAGATTCATTACTCTGCAGCACAGGAGTAGGGGGATTCTGATTCATACTAGTTAGTTGCATGTTGTTGTGCATATTAAGTGATTGTAGATTTGTCAATGTGGAGGATGAGGTGGTTGATGAGGGCAAAACTGTGGAGGATCCCAGCAAAGAATAGCTTCTGAATGCAGAGGAAGGACTTCTTTGAAGTGTTTGGGCCTGTATCAATCTTTCCGAGATTCCTACAGAAGATGAAGACGAACAACATTTTCCGCGATGATCGTCATTTGGCAATGGTGGATTCACTCCATCCAATGCCTTCATCTGTTCCTTTTCCTCCCATCTTCTTGATAGTTGTTGTCTACTTTTTGAGGACGAAAGCATAAGCTGCGGGTCTCGTAATATTGCATCCCAGTCAAGGCCATGTCTTCCCACACCAACCCATAGGCGATCCAGCTCATCATCTGTCCATTGATTCGATAGTATTGGCAGCAAAGGAGGTTGTACATGTTCCGTTGCTAATCTCCTTTTCTGCCTATCCCGAAGCATTGCACTGTCGAAAGAATACAACAAAACACTGTTATAAAAAAGGTTGAATTTTACATCATAATGTACTGAAACGCCAAAAGACACACTAAAAGATATCATTTTTAACTACAAACTCACTATTTTTCTTTGAAACCCTTTCCAGCTTTAGAGTATTTTTTCACAGCTTCTTCTTCTTCGGGTTTTGTTACACGTAATGCACCGTCCTGTAAGGTCATGTATAAAACCGTTATGATGGAACAATATACAGCAAAAATTTCAATGCTACGAAACTTAGTGTTTGATAATACAGTATTGAAACACATGTTACTTCACAAATAGTCCTCCTTGTATTCAAAAGGCTTGACTTTGTCTGCCTTATTATTTCGTTTCTTGCCCTTTCTAGTTCAATTACATTTTCATACATGTACCGCACAAAAATACAGATTTCTCTATTCAAATTATGCATTATATAGATTCTGATTTAATTCACTCTGAATGAAGATTTTGTAAAATAGATAAAACCGGTGTTTGAGTCTGTAAAATAGAGAATCTGATAAAAGAAACTTGGAGTAGACCATACCTTGGCACTCCCAGGTTGTACAGCTGTCACTTTTCCACATTCTTCAGACTTTCTCATGGCTAATCTCTTTTTCTGTCTTTCTCGAAGCTTTGAACTGTCGAATGAATACACGCAAAACACCGTCACAAAGGTTAATAATACAACAAGAAGAGCATCATAATCCATTGAAAGGAAGAAGAAACAGTTTTAACTACAAACTCACTATTTTGCTTTAAAAGCTCTTCCAGCTTTAGAATATTGTTTGACTGGTTCTTCTTCTTCGGGTTCTGAATCGTCTAACACAATGTCCTGTAAGGTCACGTGTAGAATCGTTATGATGGAACAAAATACAGCAAACCTTCAATGCAACAAATGTTAGTGTTTAGTACACTTGATAGACGATAGTATGGTATAGCATATTGACAGATATATTTCACTTCACAAATAGTCCTCCTTGTATTTAAAAGGCTTGATTTTGTCTGCCTTATTATTTCATTTCCTGCCCTTTCTAGTTCAATTACTTTTTCATACATGTACCGCACAAAAATACTGATTTCTCTATTCAAATGATGCATTGTATAGATTCTGATACATTTCACTCTGAATAAAGATTCTTCAAAATAAATAAAAACGGTGTTTGAGTCTGTAAAACAGATAATCTGATAAAAGAAACAGAGTAAACCGTACCTTGGCACTCCCAGGTTGTACAGCTGACACTTTTCCACATTCTTCAGACTTCCTCATAGCTAATCTCTTCTTTTGTCTTTCTCGAAGATTTGAACTGTCAAATGAATCCATGCAAAACACCGTCACAAAGGATAATTACAGCAAGAAGAGCACCACAATCCATTGAAAAGAAGAAGAAACAGTTTTAACTACAAACTCACTATTTTGCTTTAAAAGCTCTTCCAGCTTTAGAATATTGTTTGACAGGTTCTTCTTCTTCTTTGGGTTCGGGTTCTGACTCGTCTAACACAATGTCCTGTTAGGTCACATGTAGAATCGTTATGATGGAACAAAATACAACAAACTTTCTATACAATAAATGTTAGTGTTTAGTACACTTGATAGTATGGTATAGCATATTGACAGATATATTTCACTTGACAAATAGTCCATCTGATATTCAAAAGACTTGATTTTGTCTGCCTTATTATTTCATTTCTTGATTTAGTGTGTTTTAATATCTATTATTTGGTCCCTTAAGTTTCAATATGTGCAATTTAGTCCCTTTATGTTTGATATTTACCTCCTTCAATGTTCCAGCAGCATCTAGCACATGCACTTCCTTGTAGTAAACAGTTTTCCTTTGCCGTTTTCCACGTCCAAGAGCTTCTTCCTCCTCATCTTTATAGTTTTGCCATCTAGCATTTAAACAAAATGTTCGGTTTAAGAAGATACAACAACATCAACTTAAAAAGCAACAAAAAAGGTCATGGAATAGTAAATCAAACTGTAAAAGAACGCGTGATATTGTTACACGTAGGATAGGATAGCTCATTACCTTTGTTGAAGAAGCTTATCCCATAGGTTCTCTTCATTGCTACCTATTTCACGATCTTCTGTCATCGTGTCGTTTTGTGTACAGGTTGTGTCCGTAGCAATAGAGGTTGAAACTTCTCCAGCTTGTTCATCAAGGGAATCTTCATTCCATTCCACAGACTGAGACATCATAAACCGAAAATCCAAAAATAAGCTCGAAATCAAGAGCATTAACTTCAAGAATCTTTTTTCAGATTTGTATTGTAGAGTACAGAATCAAAATAGTGTTTAGGTCTATACAAGAAAAAAAAGAATCTGATAAAAGGAACATAAAAGATTGTACCTTTATGCTCCCGAGCATGTCGTTCTCGGATTCCAGTTCAGCGTTGTCAAACGAAGATGAGACGTTATTTGATCGGTCAAGCAACTTTTTTATGTCAACCTCAGTCCAAACATTCTTGCTTGTTTTCTCTGCACATTTATCTTTATAAACATCTCCAAGGCTTCCAATTCTCTTTCTTTTATGTTCGGTATGATCCCCATCTTCTTCATCAACAGCTTTTCTTGAAATGTCTTTGAATAGTTCATCTGTTCCCCATTTTAGAATGTCCTCGAGTTCTTTCTGGGAACCGGACTTGCTGATGAAAAGCCGATCGAGCATTAATTTCTTCTGAGCAAGTTGCAAGATACGCTCCTCAACACTAGCACGAACAAAAAGCCTATAGACAATAAGTTTGTTTGTCTGACCTATCCTGTGTGCCCTATTCATTGCTTGTATATCTGCATGTGGGTTGAAGTCAGAATCGTATATAATAACCGTATCAGCAGTGGCTAGATTGATCCCGAGGCCACAAGCACGAGTTGACAAGAGGAATACAAACCGGCTTTTGTCTTGATTGAACCGGTTAATTGCTGCTTGACGATCAGATACTGATACCGATCCATCGACCCTTTCGTAAGTCCCATGTCCGAATTCAATGGCTAGATAATCCTCTAAAATATCAAGTAACTTGGTCATTTGTGAGAATATAAGGACCCTATGCCCTTCTTTTTTTAGTGCCTTAAGCATCAAATGCAATAAACTTAGCTTTGCTGAAGCCTTTATTCTCATTTCATGAAGGAATTCGATTGATCCACATTCAGGCTCGGTTCCCGGTATTAGATAAGGGTGATTACAGACCTTTCTCAACTGCATGATGATATTCAGCTGCGATTGTTTTTCCACGCCTTTTCCCATGCTACGTAAAATCTTGTAGTTCTTCGTGAGCATTGCGCGATAAATCTCAGCTTGAACTGACGACAACTCAACAGGAACCATTCTTTCGGTTTTCAGTGGAATATTCTGCATCGCGTCTTTCTTTAGCCTACGCAGCATATGTGGAGAAACAAGCTTCTTTAATTCTTCAACTTTTTCGGCACTTGTAAGATCATTAAACTTTTCTTCGAATGAAGATTGTGACGGAAATAAATCCGGCTGCAAGAAATGCAAGAGATTAAACATCTCCCCAACATTGTTCTGTAGGGGAGTACCGGTCATCAATACGCGATGCTGGAAAGAGAAGTTATTCAGTATGGTAAACAACTTGCTCTCGGAGTTTTTGAGCCTATGCCCTTCATCAACCACAAGAACTTCCCATGGAATTTTACGAAGACAAGCTGAGTCGGCAAGAACCATTTCATACGTTGTTAAAAGGACATTGAATTTGGAGGAAGATGTTTTCCTAGTAGTCCCTTTCCATTCGTATTCACGGATCAAGCTTCTTGCTTTAGCTGAGCCATGATACTCAACAACGTTGAGCCCCGGAGCCCAACCCGAAAACTCGTTCATCCAGTTCCCCATTGTGCAAAGAGGAACCAAGACTAGACAAGGCAATGTAGCCTTAAACTCGTTGTATAAAGACGAAATGAAAGCACATGCCGACACTGTTTTCCCTAGCCCCATCTCGTCTGCAAGTATAACGTTCTTAGATTTCTGCCAACATTTACGCAACCAATTCAATGCTTCTAACTGATGGGGAAATAATTGACCTCCTTGAAGCTCCTTAGGTTGTTCAGACAGAACAACTATCTTCTCCTTTTTAAGGTTTAACCGCCGGATATCCCCGCTCTTGGCATTGTCTTTCTCAAGTACTTGGAGTTCATATTTATTATGCAAATCCAACAAATGGGTAAATTTGGTAATTACTGGATCATCTATCTTCTCCCATGAGCATTCATCATAAGGAAGACCCTCCCATTTAACTAAGACAACATCTGAACCGACACCAGAAGGCCGAACAGCGATAAACCGCTGCGGGATATTCCACCGCTCCTCACAAAGATTTATTTTGGCCAGAGCATACTTTGCCTTGTAATTATGCAACTTTCTTTTTGCCAAATCTTTCAGCTTAGATTCAGGGACCCAAGTGTTATGGATGTGGGACTTTCCTACCCATTTCACAAGAAACTCGTAAGAGTCCGTTGCTTGGTCTGATGGGGCCGATTCAGATAAAGTTGGAACCTTTATGCATTTTTCTGTGATAGAACTTGAGGCACCAGCAGTTTCTACTTCCATTGAACCCTCTACTTTGTGAGAGGATTCTTTGATATCATTGGAGGGAACGTCCATGCTACGACACGTCAAGTCAATTGAAGATTTAGGAATCCCCTTTTCAACATTCATTCCAGTTTGTTCTTTACACTTTTTCTTACCTGACCTTTTGTAAATGATTATCTTTTCTCCTGTCCCTCCTGCGCTTTCTATAGGGTTGTCTGTAACATCCATCTTTTGAATACTGTCTGAAAATGTTCCGGTGTCCCCATGTACACGACAACCCAAAATCTTATCAACCTGCATATCAGCCACATGGTTAAGAAAACGTTAAACCGATTCAACAAGCAAATAATTCAAGTTGTCTTCATCACTATATTTCAACAGTAACTGCTAGTAGAAATGCAGAAAGAGCTCATTATTTGTCTGTATTAGTTACCTTTGATAAAAACAAAATCAACTCAACGAAATAAACGAATAATAAAGTTACTTTCTTCTGTCACGGTAATGATTCACCCCTGTTAATGAATGTAAGGTAGTTATCTTTAATGTATTTAATGAAAAAAGCTCCATTAATGCAAATATCATTTCCCTCTTTGGCAAGAGCTATGTAAAGCATACCTCTAGTATTGAAATACCATTAAGTTATTAATATCCAACATGACTTAGGAAACAAATCTATATCATGTATCCTTCCAATAATGTACAGGATATATCACGGCTACAGAGAACAAAAATAGGCAAACATGTTCGATGTGCACAAGCTCATTGAATTATATGCATGCATATGTGAATAAGAAGATATAGATGAGTCCTTTAAAACATTTTACATGAACATTTTCACCTAATTGACAAGGATATGATTTCAGATATATATTAAAACTATTGAGTGAGAACGCACGCATCAAAAGCTACACTAACTTGAGGATGTTTTCTTTGAACAGGTACAGAAACCTGCATCAATCAAAGGCATTAAACCTAGGATTTGCAAGGTTGTAATGCAAATCCTTAGTGCGATGTTTGAACTATTTATAATCCCCGTGTTTTAAAAAGTGTCCATATAATGCATCTGATCCTCGGAGTCGAGTCACATTATCTACTTACTATTTCTGGCCTCGAATCGGAGGACAAAATTTAGCATATTACCTTCAGCATAAAAAATGTTCAAACTCAATAAAGAAAGAAAATGCTAATCTGAAAACAAAGTGATAGAATGTATACCATTTCTCCCAAAGAGCTTTCTTCTTCATCTTTAACATGTAATGAACAGCCCTCTCCAGCAACTTTTTGTGGTAAATGGCGATGTTTCTTAGACTTTTCGTCGATATTCTTTCTTTTTGAAATGCTTAAGCTCTTATCTGGCTGACTGTTTAGACGGCATATAGGACATAACCATTCTCCGGTAGGAACATCCTTGAGGTAAGCATTTATGAGGAAAATATTAGTTAATTAAGAAAAAAGAGCAGCTAAGCTAACAGAGTTTAAGGTGAAAATTAAAAGACTAATGAAATCAACATACCTTAAGAGGTGGATCAAGGCACCCTAGGTGATAGGTGTGTGGACATTTATCACAGCATAGTAAGTCTCCACCGAAACCACATACCATACATGAGTAGAAATGCTGAGAATTGGAGCAAATAGCACAATAAGAGTTAGAAGCCATTTGGTATTGGTTAAACTTTACTTTAGTAATCTAAACAGAAAAAGGAAAGGAAAAAAAATGGCAGGCATCTTGTTATCAGAAAAAAAAAAAAAAAAAAAAGGTCCCAAAATAAGCCTTGCTCAATTCACAGGTTCAATGATCCATTCAGTAACCGTGATTTCAATGTTCAAACACAAGTGTATTAACGTGTGTTATAGAATTAACAAAGATACACGTTAAGACACTCATGTTTTAACGTTGAGATAGGGATCACAACACTATTTTCACAAGAGGGTATCCCAAATCATCCTAAAGACACAACTTCTAGACAACTATTCAAGTGTTTTAATGTTGAGATAGGGTCTCTGGAGGGATTACTACACAATTTTCACAATAGGAAATCCCATTTCCACCTTAAAGGCACAACTTTTATACAACTAACATCTGCAGTTGTCACGTATGTTTTAGAATAAAATGGGATACACGTTAAGACACTCATGTTTAAACGTTAAAGTAAGATCACTCAAACGATCACATCACTATTTTCACAAGAGAGGTTCCCAATTCACACTAAAGACACAGCATACATTCAACTATTCAAGTGTTTTAATAGGGTCCCTAGAGGAATTACAACACCATTTTCATAACAGACACGTGTTCACATACTTGCGTTTTAACGTTGAAATAAGATCACTTGAGGGATCACAAAACTATTTTCAGAAAAGGGGATCCCAAATCACCCTGAAGACACAACTTTCATACAACTTTACAAGTGTTTTAACATAGAGAAAAGATCCCTAGCAGAATTACAACACCATTTTCACAAGAGGGGGTCCCAATTCACACAACTTGTTATACAACTATCATCTACAGTCGTTACATGTGTCATAAAATTAACAGAGATGCACGTTAAGACACTGGTCTTTTAACCCTGAAATAAGGTCACTTGAGGCATCATAACACTCTTTCCACAAGAGAGTGATCCCAATTCACTCTATAGACACAACTTTTATACAACTATCATCTACAATCTGTTCATCAACTAATTGGTTCAACTGATATATAAAAAGTAGAAAGTTAAACAAGTGTAGGTGCTTACCCCATCATCTCCTATTGAACAAGCAGGTATATCCACATTTTCCACTGTATTCACAGATGATTCATTTGCAGGAGTAGAGGTGTCACTCTGCATCTTTAATTTTGGTCCAAAAATCCTTTCTTTTTTCTCCTGTAAAAAAAACCTTGGATACTCAAAAACAAGAAGACAGAAAAAAAACACAGCAGGAATTCAATAACATCACCATCAACAAAAAATAAAAAATAAAAAATAAAAAAATAGCCCTGATAGGAACTTCAACTCACCAATCACCCAAAAGCCAAAATTCACTTTAAAATCCACTCTTTTGACTACCAATCAACTGGAAATGAGTGAAAAAAAGCACAAACAAAACACAATAGGCAAAAGGGGTAAAGGGTATATATGTATGAGAAAATACAGAGAACTAAGCAAAGGTATGAAGATATCCTAGTGTATTGTACAGATACATGTATCTCTATATATATACAAGGAAAGTGAGTAACTAGGTGAGCCCGGGTCGCACCGAATGTAACCATCCGTCACACCAAAAATACATACACTGACACGAGTTGTTTGCAGAGGAGAGCCCCCAGGTGTGCAAACCAACCACATGCATCCACGTGGCATCCTCCTGAATGTCTCTGCGTCAGCATTTTGACTGTCCATATCTTCTCTTCACACACACAGCTTAATTTTTTTTCTTTCATCGTTGCTCTAACAATGCCGTTACACGTTTCTTGTTTCAAAGTTCTCATCTTTCCAACGCCTTTCTACCCTCACATTATTAATCCATAACAACATTAGTTGCTTGTAGGCCGTAGCCGTCAATCATCAAAAAAATAAAAATCTTTTCTTTTTTCAGTTCTTGAAAAGGTGTGACCTTTTGGGGGAATCTTCTTCATTGCCATTAATATACATTGTTGGATTTCAAAGATTGAATAGTAGATATTGTTCATAAAAGCTGTGCAAATCTTTAAAGGGAAGTGGGATTCTTGTAATGTAAATGCTTATTTATAGGTTTGCATTAAAGGGATTGTAATGTAAATGCTTATTTATGGTATTGAGTTCATAATCATATACTCTAACAAGCAAGCATTTCAATATGGTCCTGGCTCTTTCAATATACCTCAACAAATTGACATGTAATGGCATCACATCAATACTCACATACTCACATGACTATTTGATTTTTTATGATTCGATTATATGGTATATAATTAATTTTGAAAAACTCGAATGTACTGTGATATTGCACTAATGATGTATCACACCTATAGTGTGTTAGAGATAATCACAAGATTGAGTTATGATTTGTTTAAATAATATTGTTTGAATTTGAATTATGTTAAGATATATTATTTGGACCTATTATTTATTAGCCTATAAATATTGTAATGTTATATCAGTTTTATCAATCAATGCAATACAATTACTTTTACCATTGTAATCACGGCGGCGGACGGTGGTGGTGGTGGCAGGGTTTTCCGGTCAAAGGAAGAAAAAAAAATTGAAGACGGGTGAGCGGGTGAGGGTTCGTACAGATTACAGTAACGAACCCCCACCCAAACAGATTTCTTTATTATTGACGAGGATCCACGACGTTAGTCGGAGAGCTCTGATACCATGATAGAATAATGGTAAAAAAACATTACAATATTTATAGACTAATAAATGATAGGTCCAAATAATATATCCTAACATAATTCAAATTCAAACAATATTATTTAAACAAATCATAACTCAATCTTATCATTATCTCTAACATAGTGTTTCTATTTTTTTAATAAAGAAAAATTATTTGGTAAGATGAAAATTTTCATCATCCTAATAACTTATTCACAGGAATTCATTTATGTGGAGAAATTTTATGAGTCTACGGATGGAGTTAGCCTTAAAATGTCATCTAGCGAGGTGATGCAACTGCTACTTACCAGTTACCAACAAGCTCTCTATTTACTTACCATCTTCTTCATTTAATAGTAATAAAATAAAATATTAATGGGGGCGGGTGCAGGGGACGGGAGAAAATGAAGGAGACTTTTTTCATATCAAGAGAAAAGATAGAAATTTGAACAATGTTGATTGAGAATTGAATTCAGGAATTACACTTAAATTGTACGCGTGTTTTACAAATTATGTGGAAGCATACATGTACCTTTTATTACGTGTAATTACACATTGTGGACCTCTCGTTTAACAAAATCAAATTCAGAGATTTACTTTGTAAAGTATCTCCTTTAAATTATTACTTTCTATGTTTCTGTGTTTGTCAATTGTCATTGCAGTAAAGATTCAAAAAATGTTTACTATACATGTGCAAAATTACTATTCCTAACAAATAACAATATATAGCTGCTTAAAACAAGTACTCTTCTTGTACATGTTCATAATATTATCTTTACTCACTTTGCATGTTTTCCCAAACATCAGGCCAGGACGCCAGGTTGTCACTTCATATCTGCGCTTAAGATGTTCCCTAATCCATCAAGATCATCTACGTCGCAGCAGTCAGTCAGTCGGTCAGTGTTAGCTTGAAGATATATTGTCTATCTCGATCCCGGCCTGAGAAGCTCTTGCTCAGTCTTGATCCTCTTTTGCAGCATTAAAGGGCTTCTGTGGATTTTCTGATCGTCCTTCGGTACGTATGGGGTAATTAAATTTTCGAATGTGAATTTGTAGTCCGTCCAGCACCTTGTTCTGTAAGCAAATTGGCATAATACTCCCTCATAATCTGCAAGGCCGGACAAGTGCAGGAAGAATTTGGCCTCAAGATTTTTAAGTTTTGTGAAGTAATATCAATATGTGTGTGACAGAAAGTGAACCTTGCTTTACTTTCTCTATTTCTTCTTCAAGATTGGAAAGTCTATATATAAAGCATCCCCTCTTCCAAATCTATCTTCAAGATCCAACGAACCAAATTTCTCTGGCTCTGGCTCTGGCTGTATCAATCAAAATATAAAATGCTCTCAGAAATTGCTGGAATCATAGAATTTAGGAGCCAACAAGTTAAATCGTTGTGTTGCATCCAATAGGCTTGAAGTACCATCGGTGTACGTAATTCAATTTTCCCTTCGAAGATAAGGCCTTAGAGTTAGAGATTGCTCTTTTCTAATGATGAAAGTTTTCAGAGCCTTTGAGAAGAGGTACTTGCACCAGGGGTATGAGGAGGATGGGATTATCATTATTGTGTCCCAGATTTGCAGTACCAGCTGCCAAATTAACAGATGCAGCCATTGAAGTATGATTACCAAGTTAACTTCAAGAAACTTGAACAGGAAAAATCATAAATACGCGGGAAGTCAGATTGAGCTTTGCTACTATGCATGTTGAATTTGAGTTAAACGAATGAAGAAACGCCAACTTTGTTGTTGAGAAAACAGTCAGTCCCAACCAAGAAAACAACTACTGTATGAAGAAGAAGAAGAAGAAGAAGAAGAAGAAGAAAGAGGAGGAGGAAATTCAAACTGCATTTTGGCGGGAAATTTTATGCTACATGATTCTCGACAGAAAGTGGATGATGAACTGAGAAATTAAACTTACTAACTAACTAATGTAAGTCCTAATTGCAGTATGTATAGGCCAATTGCACCTAACAGCCCTTCCGACCGACTTAACCACCTTAGGTATGTAGGTGTTTGATAAAAATCCTCAAAGAGAAAACACACCTCTTCTTCACTTAAGTTTAACAGAAGAGCATTTTACTTGGGGCTGAAACCCACAGAGTTTTGCAGCAGCCAGCAAAGCAAGTGTAAGTGTGAAATGCAGGGCCGGCCCTATCACAAGCCAGGCGAGCCAGTCGGCTTGGCCCAATGAATCCCGATAGGCCCAATCGGTACATGTTTTGCTTATCCGAAATTTTTTTTTATAGAGTTAATCCGATCGATTTATAAAAAAAATCGTATATTAAAAAGTTCGATTTTGATAACAAATATGCCCGATTCTTAAAAAAAAAATACTCAACCCAATAAAAAAATTTATATATAGGAAAAATATCCAACCCAATAAAACAATTTATATGTTACTTAAATGTTACTTCATGAAGAAGAAAGTAGCGAGATAAAAAGAATTCGAAAAAAATTGAGCCATGCTTTATATATTGAGCCATGTTTGTATATGAATGTATTAGAAAAAAAATTGTATTTTCGGTCGATTTTTTTTTTTTTTTTTTTACATGTTTCAATTTTTTTTAACCTGAGCCGCCCTAAAAAACGTAGGGCCCAGTGAAATGAACACCCCAGCAAGGCCGCCATATTAATTTATTCTTACCTTAAGTTTAGGGTCAAGGATACATACCTATATTGCTCAGATGCATTTTGGACAACATAGAGATAGGCACAACTGCAGAAGTGGAAAAACAACTTTGAAAGCTTAAGGGGCCAATGTGTTGTAAACTATTCCTATGACTGGTACATCATGATAGACTCAAAACGTTGCTGACCGCGCGCATGACACCAAGTTCTTTTACAATGCACAAAAGTGATATTTGGGTTGATGACAATGCATGTTACGCCTTATTGTAGCAGCAATTATGTTATTGGGAGACAAGTTATACTCTTTGGCATTGCTTGGCATATATAGACGGGAAACTTCAACCACGCCTTTCTTCTTTTTTTTGTTTTTTTTTTTTCTTTTTTAGAGTTGTGCTTTTTTTTAGCAGGGTCATTCGAGTCAGATCCTCTCAAGCACTTGAGGAAGTGTTCTCTCAAATAAAATTGATCTAAACACAAACCAAAAACATGAAAAATGATCTAACCGTAGATTTTTTTTTTCAAAACTACTTCGTTTTGATGATAATGTGTAAAAACAAATGTACTTGACCTTTAAGTACTTAAAAGGATCATTGCTCGAGTCGATGAACATGTTGTTCAGCCCCTGCACAAAATTACCACCCAAATATTGTGCACGGAATTTCTGAGTGCAAGTTTTAACTTCCGTTTCTTTATTACACATCTTCCGATCATTAGAAACTTAAAACTGTAAGCATTTATAAAATATAATAACAAGGCGTACTTTGAAAATATGCTTGAGAAACATTAATTTTAGCAATTGATCCCTCGGTGTGTCTTTGAGATAAAATGCAGATAATTTTCGAAATGAAGCATACGAGAAAAAAAAAAAAAGGAAATAATTCTAGCATATCCGATTATGAATACAATGGTAATATATAGCTTTTCCATCAATGCCAATAATTCTAATTCGTTCAAAAAAAGTAGAATAAGCAATGAATTTCCTTCATATTAACAAAAGTAACCCCCTGACAGGTTAATGATTTCATGTTACTCTTCATGCAAAATCCCCCACACTTCACCTGGTAATCGTGAAACCCTGCACATGTAAACACAAGGAGTGAAACCCATAGGTAAACTATAATATAGTAGTACCGTCTCGACTGCAAATGGTTTTCAACCAGACCACAATTTGTATACCAACCATGCTTCTTTTTACAGGCACAGGCACAGGCACAGGGAATGCAAAATCAAATTTCAAGAAATTCAAGGATATATACATACCTTCACCCTTTCAGATAGATCCTTGGCAACAGGGTCGTTGTTTAAATGATCACGAACAGGCTGAAATCAAGAAAATACCTGGTTAGTAACATAGAGATTAAACAGCATTGTTGAAGGAGATTTAAATCAGGACGGTTAGTTTAGTTGCTTAATTTCAGGAAAACTAGGTCTGACAGTTGTCCCATCAACCTCCTCTAGTACGAGCCAATCAAAAGTAACTGACATTTAAAGATTATGCATATAACCCCCTGAACATGTTCAAATTACACGTACGTCGCTTACAAGAAAAATGCGCATGCCCGGAAAAATTAAGGTAGAATAAATTTTTAGAGAAGTGGAAGCAAGTGTGTGAAAATATGAAGGTAGTTTTGGATGGATCAAATAAAATCATATGTATCAACACAGTGTCTCCAAAAAGTCATAAAAGCCAACAACAAAAAATCATTTTTAACACTTGTCCCATATTCAATCCTGATTCAAAGTCAGTATACACAACAAAGACAATAACCTGCAAAATCTTGTTCAGTGCTTTTGATAACGAAGGTTTGAGATCACCCGGATGCAATTGCCCCCTTTCATAATCCGCTTTTAATTCCTCAAAACTTGTGTAGATCCTGAATCAAAAGAACATGAATATAAATTATACAAAAAGGTTTGCATAAACAAATTATGCCTAAAATACGCATTTGAATGCATAATATCTGCAGAGATAACAAGTACAACATGTGATACTGAATATCAGCAGAAAAGAACATATAGAATATATATAAGCAACTACGCAAGATCAGCACTAGTTAACTAAAGTTGTTCAACAACCCCCACCCCCACCCCCCCCCCCCCTCGAAAAAAAAGAGAAAAAATCTTACTTCTTACCACCATTTGCGTCGCTTCGCTCCACTTTGAATTCATTAAACCATGGCAACACTATGTATTCGATGTACTCGAGACATGGATTGCCTACTACAATATTGGGAGGGCAATATGCTTTCTTTATTTTAATATTCACCTCAGCCTGAGAAAAAAAAATAGTTATTTTTTAATAAACTGCTGATAGCTAACCACACAAGACACACACAGATACAGGAAAACCAAAAAAATAACATAAACTTAATAACAGCCTCTATTAACAGCAGACACGTCATACCTCTTCATCCTCCATGAAGATAGATGAAGTAGGGTCACTTTTAGACATCTTCTCTTGCCCTTGCTGCAGGCCAGCAAGCATATCTAAAATCCACCAAAAAAAAAGAGAAGAAAATACCAGATAGCAGAATAAGAAAGTACAATGACAAAGTTAGAGCAAAAAAATTAGTGAATGCGACATATGATGAGACAAGATAATTGGCTTATTTTTTCTCTTAATATCATCACAGTACTCCCTTGCCAACATATTCACTTTCCGCTGGTCCAAGCCAAGTTGGCATATATCAGCCTATTAAAAATCCCCCAAAAGAGAAAAAATTAGGCAGGCTGCTTAATGCCTAAACACATATAAACATTATCTCATATCTATGAACCAAATCTATCAGGACATTACATTACATATAGTACTGCATAATTATTAAGCAGGAAACATTAGTAATGTAATATAAGCCATGAAAGACTGACCATAAATTATTGCATGATTATGAAGGCACACTGTAGGTTAGAATATACAGTACCGAAATTAGGATTTCGGTTATCTTGTGTGTACTAAATATTCACTGCTGAAATAAGCTTCCAGTCAAAAAAAATCAATACATTGGGTTCCCAGCAAAGTAAAAAATCACACATTCTATACATGCATTCATTATGTAAGACTAGAGACGACCTGATGCAAGAACAGGACAACGAGGACAGCTGAAGGAATTTTATAAATTCCCAAATAATTTTTAAAAAACAAAGCCATAATATAAGCCGATGAGTTTTTGCCCCTCTGACAAAGAAGTTGAGCCCTTCCAGTGGTTTCCAAGTACAAATCCCGTTTGCAGGGACGTACACTATAAGTGGTTGAAAAAGTTCAGTATGTGTTGTTCCTAGTTCCTACCAATTCCGTAATAACATAAACCATGCAAAAGGCAATACAATAACATCACAGCATCATGGATAATTCACGTCTACAATAACTTTCCAAAACACACAAGCCATAAGCACACCCATGAACAGGGTAAGGGTAAATAAATTGATTAGAAGCAACATATAAAAAAGGTTTGAATTTCATTATTTCAAACAGAAGAAAATAATTCTGGATACACCCCATTGTAAAAATCACCTTGAGGAAAAATATGTCGGCACATTGCATGCATGGGTAAAAGATCTGAGCAGCCATTACTTCGTCGTCTTGTTCAGAGCGACCCATGACTTGACAGCATCTGAAGGGTTAAATAAAAATATTACATAAGTAACTTCAAAACAAAAAAGATACAAAATAGAAAGAAGCATCTGAAATCTAGTACTGTGGAGTGAATTAGAGCAAAAGGATCCGCAGATAAAACTTTTAACCTTTTTATCCTCGTAAGGTTGTTTTTTCTAGCTATATCAAACACAAGAGGCCAGTACTCATGACCTCTGGAGTTGATTTCTTTGGAGGCCCACAAGAACTCTACTTGATCCAAGTTCATACCCACAGCTTTCCATACCTCGATCATGTACAGGCCAACAACTTCGATATTTTTCAAATCGCCACCGATTTTGTTGTTAAGCTGAGCAAACCAATCTGCAATCCATATTTTAACTTTGCATCCAGCAGAAGTAAGTTTGTTGACATTAATTGCCTTCATTACTCCCTGTTATACAAAAAAATGACGGTAGAAAATATAAGCAAGCAGAATTGGGTGCAGTTTAACTTCTCCAAGCTCGGCTAATGAAGGAAATTTTAAGATAGTGAAAACTAATACATTACATACATAAGAAAAATCAACTAAAACTCATTCATCTCTATTGAAGATAATGATAAAATTTTCACTATAGGCTCGCTAAGATTTAACAAGCAGAACAATATCTTTGTGACGAACCCAACCAGAAACCTAGTCTCTACCCCGGAAATAACAATATGAAGAAAGCAGGAAAATAGTGGCAACGAAACTATCCAAAGATATCAATGAAAGTGAATAAATATAATTCTGCAATTGGTTCCGTTTTTCTGGGACTGAAGACAAGAATTTCCGTTTCACAAATTCAAACATTCACAGAGAAAAAAGCCTAAATAATTCATTTAGTGATAGGAACTAGTCCTTGCATTTCTAGATTGGACGACTGGTCAATGGTTTAAGGTTACCATGAACTTTCATTCATAACCGGGAAATTCTTCGGAAAATCTAAGATAGTTGAGAAGCTTGGCAGCAGTCAACATTCTCTGCATCCCTTCGATTTAAAGAATACATTCTACTATTTGCAATAATAGATGCATGCTAGTTTTGGGAAAGAAAAAGAAAGGTTCTCACGAGGCCCTGTTTGACTTATGTTTTATTGCACAAACGTGGATCTTGAAGTTGAAGAGATGTGGAAAACAGCCAGATCAGCAATGTAAAGAAGAGAATCTCTGATTTTTTACGAACTTGAGGCAATCGGTGTTTATGTACAAGATACAAGATAAACCATCTCCCTTAGCCGTAATGTTCTACAGGACTATGAGAATAGACACACACAGACATGGTTGCTGTCTCAAGGAGAGCAAAAGTGCTTGAAACGCTTGAATAATCGAACACTTCCAACTTAAATTTATCCAATGGCATATGCACAAGGTTTTGAAATTTACTAAACAAGATCATCAACTACCAAATTGCTAATGGGCTGAAACTGAAACTAATAATCAATTTTTTTCATTGGAATAAGAGAAAAAAACTCAGGAAATGACGATATAACTCTACAGGAAAGGCAGCAAAATGGAAAGCCGACTGAATAGACAGTGTCCGGAAAGAGAAATATTTCAGTTTGAACATTGTCCAGAACTCTTTTTTCAAATGATGATCAATGTCACCATATTCATTGATTCCCTAACTAAACAATTTATCTGCAAGCGGATTCTCAAGATCTATTTCAACTTAAAAGGGACAAAAATAATAATAATTTCAGGAAAATCACATACCTGAGCAATGTGCATTCTTCCAGATGGTTCAAACCCATCATAGCAAATCGGTTGGGGTTTCTTAGCCAAGAGGTTCAGTAACTCGTTTTCTTGTACACACTCCTCCCCAATGCTCCTCACTATCCTGAACTTCTCCTCTGCGCTCATCCTACATCTCAAACAACATTTTCAACGACAACAATTAATATTGAGTCATAGTCTCATGAATACTTAACCATGGTAAAATTTGCACAAGACCCCTGAAGTCTACCCTCCCATCAAATCCAACATTATGTTATATACATTCACAGAATAGGAATGATACAACAGTCAACATTATGTTATATACATTCGGTTTTCAAACTGTATTTTATTTTACATAAAAATTGTTTTTTTTCTTTCTAGAAATTAGACAAACACCATTATTGGCACCGCTATAAAATAAATATGCAATGAAAAAACAACATACTAATTAATAATACAATAGTCTTTCAAGTCCTTAAGTCTTAAATCATTAACGAAATAAACATGAGTCCATAGTCCATACTCTTAGTAGTTAGTACAAAACAAAGTACTTTAAGTCTTCAATTGCATGGCCAAAATATGAGCATGCCATTCATCATCTAATACCACAAGCTCACAAACAAGTTAAACAACGTTGATTGAGCAGATATATATATATATATATATATATATATAGTGATAAAACAACCCATCCCTCTACAAGGTGTAAGCACGATTCACTAAACACAGCACAACACTTCTCACAAATATTAATTTTAGTAGGCAACTGTGGTATTAGCAATTATTAATTTAAGTTGGAAGTAAACAACTACTGTTACCAACAATGTTCAATAGAGATAACTTTCGTTTCACCACAACATACTCAAATATTGGACCAAATGCCATGTACAGAATTTCAGAAAAATGCAAATAAGTAAAAGCATGATACCTGGTCCATTATTATCAAAGATTCTATCAAAATACTCAGCTAAATTAATAATCACAATGTAACTATAGCCGGTCAGATGTATGGATGGTCCGAATGAGATGTAACTTGTAATACACAACAAGCAAACATATAGTACTATGAAAATTCAGATCTACGGCCTTCAAAAACCGATCGGAGTATACTCCTTTTAGATATGAGTTTACAAGTTAAAGATTAATCCTCTAAACAATCAAATTACAAATCCAACAATAACAGAGGTGACTACTCATTAACAAGTTTTTTATCGAAAAAGGTTCTTAGAATAATTTTATCTCGTTTTTTATCAATAAAATTGCAAACCAAATAACAAAGATAAAAAAAAGTCGACAAACTCTCCTAAAATTGGAAAGATAATGTGACGAATTGAAAGATTGGTCACTTACATGGTTTCACAATCGAAGGAGGGAGAAGAAACCAGTAAAACTGAATGAGAAAGGCCGGAGAGTGCTTCAATGGCAGAGAACGGCGAGCCGGCTGAAGGTTGTGGTTAGACAGACTACACGGCTCTGGAAGTGGAAGGAGTTGAGGCCGAAGAGAGCGGTAAGAGTCTGAGAAGAGAGCGGTAAGAGTCTGAGAAGAGAGCGGCGCAATTGATGAGGTTTAGTAAGGCTTAATGTGGGTGCTTTTATAGTGGGGGAAGTTGAATAAATTAATATGTGTATATATTAAAGGGTCGTTTCGAAAAAATAAATTAAACCCCTCAAAAAAAAAAAAATAAATAAATAAATTAAAGGGCGCGAATTGATAAACCCCTAATTCCATCGATTCCCTCCCAAAACCTTAATTCCTTGATTTTGACGTGTAAATTAAGCTGTGGTTATTTTGCCCGTCCTAATATAAGGGGTGGGATTGGGATCAGATTAAGAAAGTATAATCAATTTTTAATTAGAGGTTAATTATATTTTTAGTGTTAAATAAATCATCCAAATCAAGAAGGGGAAGGGCATTAATGACTTTTCACCCAATTTGTATAGTCCAATATTTTATTCATGACATAAATTATATCATAAGTTTATTGTTGCAACAATTTCGGTTGATAAACTTCAATAAATAAATAAAGCCCATAAAATATTCAGTAAAGGGAATCAGCAGCCTCTTGAAAACCTAATAAACTTCTCGCCGGACCGGACGTGCATCTTCGGAGGAAGGCAACAGGCTTCTTTTCCGATCTGTTTTTTTTTCTTTCCCTTTCATATCACTGATTTGCTTCGTGTATGTCTTTCTTTAGATTTTTTGTTTGTTTAATTGTTTGTTTGCTTGCACCATGTTAGATGATTTAATTAGCTCTGTTTGTTTGAATAGTTCTCATGTCATGTTAGATGATTTAATTGGCTTTGTTTGTTTCAATAGATCTGGTTACTATGTTTTACGATCCTATCTGGATTCTTACGATCCTATGTTTTATGTCAGCCACTCAAAAAATGGCAAATTTATCTGAACTTCCTCATGACATGCTGGTAGAGATATCAAAACTACTGAAAAAGCTTGAAGATTTCGTCTCTTTTAGATGCGTTTCCAAATCCTTGTACGCAGCTGCAAAGGATGAGTATTTTGAGGGTCTACGTTTACGGCATCATCTATTGCTTCCTGTCAAGGATGATGACAGTGATGATGTTCGTGAGTTATATAGTTTGGTTGAGGGTGAATCAATCGTGGGTTCTGTAAAAGTTGCCAAGCTTAAAGGCAAGAAGTGCTTCGAATCGTTGGGATGGCTTCTAGCCGTCGAAGGAGATGGTAACATGGCCCTGCTAGATCCTTTTTCAGGTAGCGAGATTCCTTTACCTCATCAAAACACCTACCCAGATTACGAGCGGTGTCGTATGGAGGAGCATATGTTTATGCAGAAGATGGTGCTTTCAGCAAGGCCTAGTGAGACTTCGGATTTCATTTTGATGGTCATATGTGGAAGATCTGGAGATTTGGCTTTTTGGAGGTTAGGGGACAAAGCATGGAAAAGAATCAAGTTACGAGCAGGGCGGTTTTGTGATGTTGTGTACCATGACAATGGAAAATTCTATGCCATTGGTTGTCCAGGAATCGTCTCGGTCGACTTGAGACTTGCTGAAGAAGAAGTTTACAGCGTAAGGGGTGGATGTGTTCAACTCGTTGCACCTTACAACATATTATCGTATCTGTGTCCCGATTTTCAACGGATGAAATCATATATCCTCAAAGCTGTTGATGGCTCGTTCCTCATTATTATGAGGACATCCCCTAAACTTAGTGAGGATGTTTCGTCGTATATCACAACCAAATTTCAGGTGTATGAAGTTGATAGAGCCAAGGAGTCAGCGAAGGAGATTTATAGCTTAGGAAGCATGGCCGTCTTTGTCGGCGGCCACAATTCGACCATTGCTTTGGATGCCTCCAGGTTTCCCGGAGGAGCGATCAAAGCCAATCATATTTATTTCCCGGACGATGATTGGGGTGGTGTATACAATTTGGAAATGGGGACTATTGAGCCTTTCTATCCCGGGCGCAGCAAAGTTTCCACATCCTTATGAAGTCAGTCTGCCTATTATCAGCTTAATTGGGTTGCACTTATGAAGGTTTTTCTTGCAGCTTGACACCAGATGTGCTCCGCTTTCCGCAGGGGTAGGGGTGGGGGTGGGGAATGTAATTTAATTTGATAAAATGTATTGTTTTTGTTTTAGAATAAAGATATTTTCTTCTTATGTTAGTCCTCTGATAACTGGTCTTTATTTTTGTTTTGTTTTCCTTCCATTATCCACATTATCTAACTTTGTACACTATTACATAGTACATACATAATGTTTTTGCCCCAATGATATGTTTGTAATGGAAAATAACAATGGTCTTTATTTTTTAGCGTTTTGTTTTTATTCATGTATGCATTTTAAGTGTTATGCTTTCAGTGGTCGTTGTGTTGTGCTCCTATGACCAAAACTATGCTAGCTGTACTAGTTCAACATGGGAAACTTGAAAAAGTGTGCTTGAAAAGTAAAGTGTAGGATAAATATGCATTGCATTGCAGGAAGTTGTTTGGAAAATATGCTTACGTCGTCCATTTGTTACTCATGCGTCGTGACCATGGACCCGATTTTCTAGAAGCCACGCGAGGGGCCTGCAAACGACACGCAAGTATGATTGTGTATGAAATCAGAAAAATCAGGATTTTCTATAATAATAATAATACCCTAGAAAATTTGGTCGACGATTATTTTTCCGGCGATTTGTGAATCGGGGGCGACGAAAAGAGAGGGAAGGGGATGAAATTCGCAGCTTTATCTTTCAGGTAGAGTAAATTAACCATTTTTTTTCGAATTAGTGTTTCTTCCGTTTAATTTCATGTTAATACTGAATTTAAGTGGTTGGCTTCATCTGGGTATTGGATAATGAGGGTAGATTAATGGAAGCTGTCTGAATTTTATTGAAGCATAAAAGATGTCGGATCCATCCCATTATGTGTGTCATGATTGAGGGGCTTGATTTCCTCCTAATTGAGTTGTCTTGTGGTTGTGTATGATTATTTGGGCCGTCTCAAGTATGTTTCTTGTCTGATATATGTGTGGTTGTTTAGTAAATCTAGCATATTGTGTTTTTTTTCGTGTTCTATGTCTGTATAATTGTGCATATTGTGTGATGAGGATGAACCTTAATAGTTAACAATGTTTGATTCTCCAAGACCCCAAGTGTTAATTCAAGCTCAAATGTGAACATCTGCTTAGTAGTTGTGATGTTTAATTTGGTGCTACTTAAGAAATTTTGCATAGCCAGAGGCGGATCTACCTTTACTACAATGGGGTCTGCGGACCCCACTAAAAATAAGAATACTCTAAATTTTATCTATAGAAATATATTTCGGACCTGTAAAAAAAATTTATTTACTTTGATAAATATTTACGGGCTCCGCTGAATGAAATTTCTGGATCTGCCATTGTGCATAGCTGCATCGAGTGCCTTTTATAGGCAAGTGAATACCTCATTCGAAAGATTGTATGCCTTCACGAAAACAAACATATCACTTCGGCCATGAGCTGCAACTCTTCACCTCTATCGAGGTGTATCACTTCGCATTGCCGTACTTGGAATCATGGGGTGATTCTTGCATGCAAGGACGGACTCAGTTGTAAGGGTGGGGTGCATGGCCCCACTCAAATTTCCGGACGACGTTACTAATATACCCTTCTTATTATAATAAAACTGGTTGTATATTATTTCAGACAATTTCTACAACAATTATTCATTTAGTTCAACTATTTAGAAGTTTTGTTATTTATCTTAAGGTCATGAGTTTGAGACTTGGCTGTAGAGTCTTTTTCCACTTTTTTTATTATATATATATATATAATTTGGCTCCATTGAAAAATTTTCCTCGGTCCGTCATTGCTTGCATGGTTACTCCATTTAAGGAATTGTACCGTGTGAATGAATATGAACCACATAGTTTGAATTCGAGTGAATGTAAATGTCGATTTGGGCTTTACTTTTTCAATTTGTAGTGCTTTCCAGTTTTTTTTCTTTATTTGACTTCTGAATTTGTGCCTGGAACAACTGTAATTTGTTTGTCAGCTATGTAATATGATTTTGTGATCGGAATAATTGAAATCTTGTATTGAAATTTGTGTAGATGAAAAAATGATTTGTGAGAGAAATAAAGTGAAATAATGATTATAAATAAGTTGAAATTTGTGTAGATGAAGAAATTATTGTTTAGAGAAATTTTAATGAAATATTATATTGATAAAGCAATGGTTATATTAGTATAGTAGGTGAATAAAATGAATTGATTAATATTATTTCCGGCTTCCGATCTCTCTACACCTATTTTCTTAATTCTTTCTAGTCATCAAAATACATTATGTCTCTCAATTGACTCATTTCATTGGCACATATCCTTTCACTCTCTTGAGTTGCTCTATCTCAATCTATAAATTCTTCTTTCTTCTATTTTTTTTTAGGGTTCTATATTCCCTCCTTATCCACTGAATTAAGCCTTAAATGAGCCTTATATGTGTGTCTTGAAGTAGTCACTTGAATTAAGCCTTAAATGAGACTGATACTGATACTGATACTGATACTGATATTGATACTGTGTTAGTGTAAATGCCGCGATTCAATTCGGCTTTCAAATACTACGTTGAAAAGGTATCAAACGCGGTCTCAAAATGAAGATAGAAAAAAATATGAACATTGGTGAAACAATTTTGATGATCGGTGTTCTAAATCAAAAGTTACGGTCGTTTATAAGAAAAAACGCTCCAGTTAATACAAATATTTTTTCGTCTTTCAAAATATACGTCGGAAGGGTATCGTATTTGGGCTCAAATTAAAGAGCAAAAAAATATGAATTTTGGTGAAAAAATTTCGATATCGGAGTTGTAAATCAAAAGTTACGAATGTTTGAAAAAAAAATAAATAAATATTATATACGAATTTGAGAACATGAACAGTATTGTACGCAAACCTTAGTCTTATACGCGCGCGTCCCTTCTATAAAGGGGTATTTTTGTTCGTCTGTAATTTTTTGTCTTTTTGCAACTAAAAAAAAGAGTGTGTCATGTTTATTTATTTTGTAATTAAAAAAGAACTTTTCCCTCAATCTCTCATTTTTTTATTGGGACATTTATCGATTTGAGTAAAAAAAATTTGGGCTTTTATCAAAAAAAAAAAAAAAAAAAAAAAACATATTATATTAGGTTGGATCGGATTGAATCAATACAAATTTTTTTTTCTTTTAGCAAAAGATGTACCGTTGCGCCCTCCCGACACAGTTGAGCTTAAGACGGCCGTCTCTCTCGCCTCACTGTAGGTCCGGCCTGGGCTCTCCATTTCTTTACAACTCCGCAAGGAGTACTCCAATTATATTTATAGATAGAAATCAACATTTGATAGCTTTTTCTTTTTACACATGAACTGTATAAACAAAAGAAAAGAATCTAGGTTGTACTCTGCTTTCTTTTTTGATGTAGAAGATCTATAACAAACGGATAAAACGAACTAATACAAACTTAAAGATAATTCGTTCTCAAAGAAAAAAGATTCAAGTTTACATAATTACAAACATTAGAAATACATAGACTATTTATAGAGGCTAAAAAAACCATTTATGTATAAACCTACCTTAATAAAGCCCACATGGCTATTGAGTGGTTATAATATAATAATGGACTTTGACGTGCTACATCAATTTTTGGTGAAATAATGAAAAAAAACGTATTTCTTGACATCAAATAGATAATGGAAGATAATGACAAAACTAATTTGTTTTAAATTAATAATGCCATGTTTTTATCACTTAAAGTCAGTGAATGTGGATCAAACTATACTCTTCTTAGTAACTACGCCCATTACTGCTGATCGCTCGTAGGACTCGAGGCAACAAAATAAGAAATGCATTGACTTTATCTAAAGGGTAATTCTCTTATCTTTAGTGCAGGTTCCTTGATACTGATCGGATAGGGCAATCGCAGGTAATGAAAGTCCGATATGCTGCAGAACTTTCGGACTGAGTCTCAATGGTGTTGAAATCTTCGAATGTACATTTTTGTGACCAGTTTATTTTTATGCTTCAGAGTTCTGGAATTATAACTACAAGTAAATGAAGTTTGACATTTATAATCTTTATTTTGTGTGGGAATTGTGTAAGTGTGTCCATTTATTCCGTCCAAAAGATGTACATTAAGCTGTATTGAAAACAATTTCTGATTTTTTCAAAAAGATAATTCGGGCTTCTGCAACTTGATGACGGTCAAGTTATAAAAATAACTCGATACCTAAATAACCAACTAGCAAGAGAACTAGATTCAATCGTAGTATAGCTAGATAGAGTCGAGGTCGATCCCACAGAGACTCGGCTTAAACAAGTACAACGTTATTAAACTAAAAATAGATTAAAGGGCGGTCTCCGACCAACAATAACGTAGAAATAAAGGTTGACACGATAGAAAACACAAAGACTAACAATACGACACAAGACACTAAACACTTGTTTTTACGGTTTTATAAGACTCTAACAAACGGTATTGATTACGCTAGTAGTAATTACTCCCCCATATATGTATATCTAAGCCGAGACGAGAGAAAAGACATTAAGGTTGATTATATTTTGGCTACGGGAGCTATCCCCTAAGCGGATCTACTTCGTGAATGGATAGAAGATCTTTATGCTTAATTACGAATCCTTCCTTGGACGGGATAGAACATCATATAACAAGCATGCTATACCAAACTAGGGATGCCGATCTAAAATCGTCACCTCGTCTAGGCAACCACCGTGGACAGGTTGGCACACCTCCTAAACGATCGGCTAACTTATGTCCTATTTAACATGGCAATTTTCACAATATATCATATTAATTTACGAGAACGATGTAACAAATTGGCCAGATCTATTACATGTGCATATGAAAAACAGAAAGCACGACGTAGCCGAAGTCGTTCACGGAAAATTACTAGAATCTTGATGGCTAGATCTAACCATATAGACCGTGGTAGATCTAGACCGGTGACTCTAGAATTTGCTCGTAAAACGCCTTCGTACGGCTTAGATCTACATGAATATGGGTTTGATAATTAACTACATCACGAAATCAATACACAAACGACTACTCCATAACGAAATAAAATAGATCTACGAATAAAAACGACATATTTGGATAGACATTACCCTCGTAGACGGAGGGTCCTCCGATCCTTTAATGCAATCTCTAATCGATGAATCCATCGCCTCCGTGATGAAGCAACATAATATAAAATAAAAAGAACTATATCGATAAACTAAAAGTATTGTAGTATTGTGTTTTGTAGGTTGGTGGTTTTCTCAGCATCGTGGCTGCTGTTTATATAGGAGTTGTAGCCGACATAGGGAGAATCCAGAAGATATGCACGCATTAATCTGATTAGGCTCGGGTGACCGAACAGTTACGCTCGGTCGACCGAATGGCATGGCTCGGTCGACCGAATGGCATGGCTCGGTCGACCGAGCCTCCCTCTATACGCGTTTTCAATTTCGCTTCGTCTGACTTGTTCCCCACTTCACTCTTCTATGCTGATCTGATTTGTCTCTTCATTAATGCTCCGATTTTCTTCCTTATTTATCTTGAGATTTCCCGATTGCATGACAATTATCCTCCCGATTCGTTATGATCCGCGAAATCGCATTTATCACACAATTAATTGCTCTTTTATAATAAAAACAGCTAAATACCAATTATCACATTAATAATCACTTATCATTAAATAATAAATATAAACACGTGATTTAATTTGAAATATATATAATTAACTCTGATTTAAGGTTAGAATTGATGACATAAATATGTATATTTTAACTGTCATCACAACTCACAAACATGTTACAGACAATTTGCAATACCAGATAAAATTGGTTTAAGGATTTAGTTCTAAATATGGTATATATCTCAAAGTAATCACTTGTACGAAAGATAAGCTAAAAATACTACTCCAGTACAAGTAAAATATTGGCCGTCTTTAGTGGCTACTTTCAGAGCACCATGGTGCCATTCACATTGTGGTGCCATTACCGGCGCTCGTAAAAGTTATCATTTTCACAGCCAGACACAATAGATGTGTGGTGCCGGTACCCGTGCCTGTTAACTTCATCATTTTCATAGCCAGTTTGACCTTAGTGCAAGAACATTGGTAGAACCCGTAATTCAAAATCGACCTTAGTGCCATGGAAGAACTTTCACCGTTAAAATAAGACAGCTATTAAAGTTGCAAGTCAACAAATATTTTACAGAGAATAATTCAGACAAATATTTTAAATCAAAAGCTACACAAAAACAACATTATTTTGATTAGACCAAACTAAATCGTCAATCATTCAAAAGACTAATAAATGATCAGCTTTCGCTAAATACATTGAAGGACAAGACTATTTCTCTTTAATGAGAAAAGCAAACCATTGAACGTTACAAGCATCTCACATACGGTTTTGTTCACGATTACTTGAAGATTTGAAACATCCACATAGACGAGGATTTCCGTTTCTTCCCACCGTCCTTCCTACCGTGGTAGACGAAGTCCCTCAAGGTAATGGTTGTTTTGTTCCTTGGATTTTCTTATTCGAATCCAGTTTTTTGCTCAGATTTTAGACTGTGAACTGAAGACTGTTCCTTGGATGATGCCACGCAGACCTCTCCCTACAAGGGAGTCTCTATCATAGAACTTCCCCAGAAGTAGGGAAATTCTAAGGTAGGGAATTTCTTGTAGGGAGTTCCTTATGTGGCATGATATGTACCACACAGTAAAGTTGTAGAATGAAACTGTGTGGTCCAGATGATGCCACGTAGACCTCTCCCTATGAGGGAGTCTCTATCATAGAACTGCTGGAGATGCCGGAATCTGAATCCGATCCAAAAACCCGATTCGAATGAATCGAGTCGAGTCAGAACCCACACAGATTCATCTAGATCTTGATTAGATCAAGATCTATAGCGGAAGCATGAATTTTGCGATCTAATTAACTGATGAACGATTAATTAATACCTTAAAAAGAAGGTTACAAGATTACCCAACCGGATCGAGATGCCATGATCTTCCGGATTGTATCTTCAAGCGACGACTGGTGGACGTCGATCTTGTATTCGAACACTCCTCGAATATGCGTTCAAGAAAAACCTAGTTTTTTTTCTTCCCAATGGCTAAGACAAGAAACAATATTTCTGTCTCATTTCAAAAAAAAATTAGCGTCTTTTTTTTATATTATTATCATAAATGGCGTTGGATTTCAACTTATTTTGTGTTGGGAGCTAATAATCAAATTGTTTGAGAGTTTATCTTATACACACATATTTATTTTTTCCTTTAAGGAAAATATAATATTTATTCAATAGGAAAACAAATTTCCTATTTACCTAATAAGAAAACTAATTTCTTATTTATAATTATTTAACACATAAATAATTATATTATCCACATTATAATTAATTAGGAAAAAATTTCTTTTCCCAAAATCAAAAAAATATGGCGTCAATTTTTATGCCAATTGGGATAATAGAAAATGTATTTTCTATATTACATATTATTACCAAATAAGTAATATCCGTATATTCATTAAATAGACCAACTATTTAATTTATTCTCGAGTTCTAAAATACGAGAATTCACTCACGTGTTAGGAGCCAACCCCGGGGATCATGGACCTATAACCAGTAGCTATGATAAATTGAATAAAATATTCATCAAACAGAACATTTCTACTCAACTTCTTAATTTCGGAATTACGCCACCATAAATCCGAAACGTAACTCTATCGATTATAGATATAACTTATTCTCAAAGTGTCGAGTCAATAAATGTCCATTGATATAATCATTACATATAGACTAAAGAAAATTTTGTACATTTTGTGATGATACTGAAGAAAAAACCATGTTGCTTGATCTGCACGTAACTTTTCATTGCAGATTCAGACAGAATCTTGACCTCATCATATATGCTTGCATTCACGGTGGTCTGAGATGGTTCCATTCGATGATACTTCATGATCATCATCATCACACTGCCTTGCTCGAGAAGGATTCGACTGTGTTTTGCTTGAATCCCGGTTACTTTCACCGGAAGTACACTACAAGCTTCATCAACGCATAATAAGCTCTCTGATATTCTCCCTGCTCAACAGCCTCAAGACATGGATCATCATCCTCCTCCAACTTTAACACTTCTGGAGAAGGTGATAATAAGCCAACAGTTGTTTGTAAGACGATAAATTGTTCGTATTTGCGGTTAAAAGGGTACTGTTGGAATTGTTTTCAACCTTGGAAAATGCTAAGATTGAAGCTTCAGTCTCGTTACATGGGCGGCTCTGACAATCTCCGAGAGCCGGTTTCTGCAAGTGCTCTGACAAGGAACAAAGGAGGTGCCTAGCTGCCTGCCTTGTACCAAAAATCTTCTTCTTTCCTTCATAACAGCTCTAAACAATAACTGGTTCTACAATTAATGGATTCAATGAGCACTGATTTACTCGAACCAGAATCAAGAATGTACGAATCAATGGTCAGCCATGATGGTCTGATACAGTTTTCTCTGATGAATCATCATCACCATCCTCCACATGATCATGTGCTGAATTTCCAGTGGTGCGTGCCAATATCACCGGTCGGAGCCAGTGGGGCAGATTACTAGCTAGTTTGTTAAGACTAGCTTCATTACTCCGAGGCACAGGATTAGGGAGACTAGCTTCATTACTCTGCGGCACAAGTGTAGGGGGAATCTGATTCATACTAGTTAGTTGCCTGTTGTTGTGCATATTAAGTGTTTGTAGATTTGTCAATGTGGAGGATGAGGTGGTTGATGAGGGCAAAACTGTGGAGGATGCCACCAGAGAATAGCTTCTGAATGCAGAGGAAGGACTTCTTTGCAGTGTTTGGGCCTGCATCAATCTTTTGGAGATTCCTACAGAAGATGAAGACGAACAACATCTTCCGCGATGATCGTCATTTGGCAATGGTGGATTCACGCCATCCAATGCCTTCATCTGTTCTTTCTCCTCCCATCTTCTTGATAGTTGTTGTCTACTTTTTGAGGACGAAAGCATAAGCTGCGGGTCTCGTAATATTGCATCCCAGTCAAGGCCATGTCTTCTCACACCAACCCATAGACGATCCAGCTCATCATCTGTCCATTGATTCGATAGTATTGGCAGCAAAGGAGGTTGTACATGTGGCATTGCTAATCTCCTTTTCTGCCTGGCCCGAAGCATTGCACTGTCGAAAGAAAACAAGCAAAACACCGTTACAAAGGTTGAATTACAGGCAAGAACAGTCATCATAATGTACTGAAACGCCAAAAGACACATTAAAAGATATCATTTTTAACTACAAACTCACTATTTTTCTTTGAAGGCCTTTCCAGCTTTAGAATATTGCTTGGCAGGTTCTTCTTTGTCGGGTTTTGCTACACGTAATGCGACGTCCTGTATAAGGTCACGTATAAAACCGTTATGATGGAGCAATATACAGCAAACATTTCAATGCAACAAAACTTAGTGTTTGATAATACAGTATAGCATATTGAAACACATGTTACTTCACAAATAGTCCTCCTTGTATTTAAAAGGATTGATTTTGTCTGCCTTATTATTTCGTTTCCTGCCCTTTCTAGTTCAATTACTTTTTCATACATGTACCGCACAAAAATACAGATTTCTCTATTCAAATGATGCATTGTATAGATTCTGATACAATTCACTCTGAATAAAGATTCTTTAAAATAAATAAAAACGG
This sequence comes from Gentiana straminea, assembly GCA_036785695.1. Taxonomy (NCBI): domain Eukaryota; kingdom Viridiplantae; phylum Streptophyta; class Magnoliopsida; order Gentianales; family Gentianaceae; genus Gentiana; species Gentiana straminea. The sequence continues at coordinate 13,546,938 of JAVUPR010000414.1, forward strand.
TGTTTGAGTTTGTAAAACAGATAATCTGATAAAAGAAACAGAGTAGACCGTACCTTGGCACTCCCAGGTTGTACAGCTGTCACTTTTCCACATTCTTCAGACTTCCTCATAGCTAATCTCTTCTTTTGTCTTTCTCGAAGATTTGAACTGTCAAATGAATACATGCAAAACACCGTCACAAAGGCTAATTACAGCAAGAAGAGCACCACAATCCATTGAAAAGAAGAAGAACAGTTTTAACGACAAACTCACTATTTTGCTTTAAAAGCTCTTCCAGCTTTAGAATATTGATTGACAGGTTCTTCTTCTTCTTTGGGTTCAGGTTCTGACTCGTCTAACACAATGTCCTGTTAGGTCACATGTAGAATCGTTATGATGGAACAAAATACAACAAACTTTCTATACAACAAATGTTAGTGTTTAGCACACTTGATAGTATGGTATAGCATATTGACAGATATATTTCACCTGACAAATAGTCCATCTGATATTCAAAAGACTTGATTTTGTCTGCCTTACTATTTCATTTCTTGATTTATTGTGTTTCGGTATGTACAATTTAGTCCCTTAAGTTTCAGTATGTACAATTTAGTCCCTTTATGTTTGATATTTACCTCCTTCAATGTTCCAGCAGCATCTAGCACATGCACTTCCTTGTAGTAAACAGTTTTCCTTTGCCGTTTTCCACGTCCAAGAGATTCTTCCTCCTCATCTTTATAGTTTTGCCATCTTGCATTTAAACAAAATGTTCAGTTTAAGTAGATTCAACAACATCAACTTAAAAAGGAACAAAAGGTCATGAAATAGTAAATCAAACTGTAAAAAAATGCGTGATATTGTTACACGTAGGATAGGAGAGCTCATTACCTCTTTTGAAGAAGCTTATCCCATACATTTTCTTCATTGCTACCTATTGCACGATCTTCTGTCATCGTGTCGTTTTGTGTATAGGTCATGTCCATAGCAATGGCGGTTGATACTGCTCCAGCTTGTTCATCAGGTGAATCGTCATTCCATTCCACAGACTGAGACATCATAAACCGAAAGTCCAAAAATAAGCTCGAAATCAAGAGCATTAACTTCAAGATTCTTTATTCAGATTTGTATTGTAGAGTACAGAATCAAAATAGCGTTTGGGTCTATACCAGAAAAAAATAGAATCTGATAAAAGGAACATAAAAGATTGTACCTTAACGCTCCCGAGCATGTCGTTCTCGGATTCCAGTTCAGCATTATCAAACGAAGATGAGACGTTATTTGATCGGTCAAGCAACTTTTTTATGTCGATCTCAGTCCAAACATTCTTATTTGTTTCCTCAGCACATTTATCTTTATAAACATCTCCAAGGCTTCCGACTCTCTTTCTTTTATGTTCGGTATGATACCCATCTTCTTCATCAACAGCTTTTCTTGAAATGTCTTTGAATAGTTCATCTGTTCCCCATTTTAGAATGTCCTCGAGTTCTTTCTGGGAACCGGACTTGCTGATGAAAAGCCGATCGAGCATTAATTTCTTCTGAGCAAGTTGCAAGATACGCTCCTCAACACTAGCACGAACGAAAAGCCTATAGACAATAAGTTTGTTTGTCTGACCTATCCTGTGTGCCCTATTCATTGCTTGTATATCTGCATGTGGGTTGAAGTCAGAATCGTATATAATAACCGTATCAGCAGTGGCTAGATTGATCCCGAGGCCACAAGAACGGGTTGACAAGAGGAATACAAACCAGCTTTTGTCTTGATTGAACCGGTTAATCGCTGCTTGACGATCAGATACTGATACCGATCCATCGACCCTTTCGTAGGACCCATGTCCGAATTCAATGGCTAGATAATCCTCTAAAATATCAAGTAACTTGGTCATTTGTGAGAATATAAGGACCCTATGCCCTTCTTTTTTTAGGGCTTTAAGCATCAAATGCAATAAACTTAGCTTTGCTGAAGCCTTTATTCTCGTTTCATGAAGGAATTCGATTGATCCAGACTCAGGCTCGGTTCCCGGTATCAGATAAGGGTGATTACAGACCTTTCTCAACTGCATGATGATATTCAGCTGCGATTGTTTTTCCACGCCTTTTCCCATGCTACGTAAAATCTTGTAGTTCTTAGTGAGCATTGCACGATAAATTTCAGATTGAACTGAAGACAACTCAACAGGAACCATTCTTTCGGTTTTCAGTGGAATATTCTGCATCGCGTCTTTCTTTAGCCTACGCAGCATATGTGGAAAAACAAGCTTCTTTAATTCTTCGACTTTTTCGGCACTTGTAAGATCATTAAACTTTTCTTCAAATGAAGATTGTGATGGAAATAAATCCGGTTGCAAGAAATGCAAGAGATTAAACATCTCCCCAATATTGTTCTGTAGGGGAGTACCGGTCATCAATACACGATGCTGGAAAGAGAAGTTATTCAGTATGGTAAACAACTTGCTCTCAGAGTTTTTGAGCCTATGGCCTTCATCAACCACAAGAACTTCCCATGGAATTTTACGAAGACAAGCTGAGTCAGCAAGAACCATTTCATATGTTGTTAAAAGGACATTGAATTTGTAGGAAGATGTTTTCCTAGTAGTCCCTTTCCATTCGTATTCACGGATCAAGCTTCTTGCTTTAGCTGAGCCATGATACTCAACAACGTTAAGCCCTGGAGCCCAACCTGAAAACTCGTTCATCCAGTTCCCCATTGTGCAAAGAGGAACCAAGACTAGACAAGGCAATGTAGCCTTAAACTCGTTGTATAATGACGAAATGAAAGCACATGCAGACACTGTTTTCCCTAGCCCCATCTCGTCTGCAAGTATAACGTTCTTTGATTTCTGCCAACATTTACGCAACCAATTCAATGCTTCTAACTGATGGGGAAATAATTGACCTCCTTGAAGCTCCTTAGGTTGTTCAGACAGAACAACTATCTTCTCCTTTTTAAGGTTTAACCGCCGGATATCCGCGCTCTTGGCATTGTCTTTCTCAAGTACTTGGAGTTCATATTTATTATACAAATCCATCAAATGGGTAAATTTGGTAATTACCGGATCATCCATCTTCTCCCATGAGCATTCATCATAAGGAAGACCCTCCCATTTAACTAAGACAACATCTGAACCGTCACCAGAAGGCCGAACAGCGATAAACCGCTGCGGGTTTTTCCACCGCTCCTCACAAAGATTTATTTTGGCCAGACCATACTTTACCTTGTAGTTATGCAACTTTCTTTTTGCCAAATATTTCAGCTTAGATTCAGGGACCCAAGTATTATGGATGTGGGACTTTCCTACCCATTTCACAAGAAACTCGTAAGAGACCGTTGCTTGGTCTGATGGGGCCGATTCAGATAAAGTGGGAACCTTTATGCATTTTTCTGTGATAGAACTTGAGGCACCAGCAGTTTCTACTTCCATTGAACCCTCTACTTTGTGAGAGGATTCTTTGATATCATTGGAGGGAACGTCCATGCTACGACACGTCAAGTCAATAGAAGATTTAGGACTCCCTTTTGCACATCCATTCCAGTTGGTTCTTTACACTTTTTCTTACCTGACCTTTTGTATATGATTATCTTTTCTCCTGTCCCTCCTGTGTTTTCTATAGGGTTGTCTGTAACATCCACCTTTTGAATACTGTCTGAAAACGTTCCGGTGTCCCCATGTACACGACAACCCAAAATCTTATCAACCTGCATATCAGCCACATATGGTAAAGAAAACGCTAAACCGATTCAACAAGAAAAGAATTCGATGATGAAGAATATGATGCTTTCATCACAATTTTACAAAAGGTATAACTACTAGTAGAAATGAAAAGAGAGCTCCAGATAAGCAAATTAAACAAAGTTATATTTTTTCTGCAACGGTAATGATTCACCTCTATTAATGAATGTAAGGTAGTTATCTTTAATGCAACGAAGAAAACTCCATATATGCAAACTCCATTTCCCTCTTTGGCAAGAGCTATGTAATGCATATCTCTAGTATCAAAAGGCCATTAAAGTAATATCCAACATGACTTTGATAACTAATCTACATCATCTATCTTTCCAACAATGTACAAGATATATTGCGCCCTTAATCTCTCCTTAGTGCGATGTTTAAACTATTTATAATCCCTGTGCTTTAAAAAGTGTCCATTTAATGCATCTGATCCTCGGTATCAAGTCACGTCATCTACTTACTATTTCTGGCCTCTAATCGGAAGACAAAATTCAGCATATTACCTTCAGCATAAAAAATGTTCAAATAAAGAAAGAAAATGCTAATCTGAAAACAAAGTGTTAGAATGCATACCATTTCTTCCAAAGAGCTTTCTCCTTCATCTTTAACATGTAATGAACAGCCCTCTCCAACAACTTTTTTTGGCAAATGGCGATGTTTCTTAGACTTTTCGTCAATATTCTTTCTTTTTGAAATGCTTGAGCTTTTATCTGACGGACTGTTTAGACGGCATATAGGACATAACCATTCTCCGGTAGGAACATCCTTGAGGTAAGCATTTATGAGGAAAATGTTAGTTAAGAAAAAAGAGCAGCTAAGTTAACAAAGTTTAAGGTGAAAATTAAAAGACTAATGAAATCAACATACCTTAAGAGGTGGATCTAGGCACCCTAGGTGATAGGTGTGTGGACATTTATCACAGCATAGTAGGTCTCCACCGAAACCACATACCATACACGAGTAGAAATGCTGAGGATCGGAGCAAATAGCACAATAAGAGTTACAAGCCATTTGGTAATGGTTGAACGTTACTTTAGTAATCTAAACAGAAAAAGGGAAAGGAAAAAAAAATGGCAGGCATCTTGTTATCAGAAAAAAAAAGGTCCCAAAATAAGCCTTGCTCAATTCACAGGTTCAATGATCCATTCAGTGACCGTGATTTCAACGTTCAAACACAAGTGTATTAACGTGTGTTATAGAATTAACAAAGATACACGTTAAGACACTCGTGTTTTAACGTTGAGATAGGGATCACAACACTATTTTCACAAGAGGGGATCCCAATTCATTCTAAAGACAACTTTTATACGTCTAATCTAGTGTTTTAATGTTGAGATAGGGTCCCTGGAGGGATTACTACACAATTTTCACAACACAGAATCCCATTTCCACCTTAAAGGCGCAACTTTTATACAACTAATATCTGCAGTTGTCACGTATGTTTTAGAATAAATTGGGATACACGTTAAGACACTCGTGTTTAAACGTTAAAGTAAGATCACTCAAACGATCACATCACTATTTTCACAAGAGAGGTTCCCAATTCACACTAAAGACACAGCATACATACAACTATTCAAGTGTTTTAACGTTGAGATAGGAGGAATTACAACACCATTTTCACAAGAGGGGGTCCCAATTCACGCCGAAGACACAACTTTTTACACAACTATCATCTACACTCGTTACGTGTTTCTTAAAATTAACAGAGATACACATTAAGACATTTGTCTTTTAACGCTGAAATAAGGTCACTTGAGGCATCACAACATTGTTCCACAAGAGAGTGATCCCAATTCACTCTATAGACACAACTTTTATACAACTATCATCTACAATCGTTAATCAACTAATCGGTTCAACTGATATATAAAAAGTAGAAAGTTAAACAAGTAGGTGCTTACCCCATCATCTCCTATTGAACAAGCAGGTATCTCCACATTTTCCACTGCATTCACAGATGATTCATTTGCAGGAGTAGAGGTGCCACTCTCCATCTTTAATTTTGGTCCAAAAATCCTTGCTTTTTTCTCCTGTAAAAAAAACATTGGATACTCAAATACAAGAAGACAGAAAAAAACACAGCATAAATTCAATCACATCACCATCAACAAAAAGAAAAAGGAAAAAAAAAATAGCCCTGATAGGAATTTCAACTCACCAATCACCCAAAAGCCAAAATTCTCTTAAAAATCCACTCTTTTGACTACCAATCAACTGGAAATGAGTGAAAAAAGCACACACAAAACACAAGAGGCAAAAGGGGTAAAGGGTATATATGTATGAGAAAATACAGAGAACTAAGCAAAGGTATGAAGATATCCTTGTGTAATGAATAGATACATGTATCTCTATATATATACAAGGAAAGTGAGTAACTAGGTGAGCCCGGGTCGCACCGAATGTAACCATCCGTCACACCAAAAATACATACACTGACACGAGTTGTTTGCAGAGGGAAGCCCCCAAGTGTGCAAACCAACCACATGCATCCACGTGGCATCCTCCTGAATGTCTCTGCGTCAGCATTTTGACTGTCCATATCTTCTCTTCACACACACAGCTTAATTTTTCTCCTTTCATCGTTGCTCTAACAATGCCGTTACACGTTTCTTGTTTCAAAGTTCTCATCTTTCCAACGCCTTTCTACCCCCACGTTATTAATCCATAACAACATTAGTTGCTTGTAGGCTGTAGCCGTCGATCATCAAAAAATGAAAATCCTTTTTTTTTTTTTTTGGTTCTTGAAAAGGTGCGACCTTTTTGGGGTATCTTCTTCATTGCCGTTAATATACATTGTTGGATTTCAAAGATTGAATAGTAGATATTGTTCATAAAAGCTGTGGAAGTCTTTAAGGGAAGTGGGATTCTTGTAATGTAAATGATTATTTATAGCTTTGCATTAAAGGGAATGAGGACTTATTGTATTGAGTTCATAATCATATACAACAGTCGAGCATTTCAATATTGTATAGTGTAGCTGTTGATATGAACGAGAGAAACTCTATTATAGACATTTCTGTGTATTTTGTACTTTACGGATAGGGAATACATAGAGTTGAACATAGTAAAATAAGAAATTGAAAAATTTCGTTGAAATTGTTCGTTTGGAAATTTCCCAAAAAGCTAATCATAGGTTCTTCTCTCCATCGGACCAATAGGGCCGTTATGCTCATTACTAATGATTTTATTGAAAAAGACCGAAGTCGCAATATTTATTTCATTCAAGATTGGGTCTCTCTACCAGGTGTTATACCCGTTGCTTCAGGAGGTATTCTCGTTTGGCATATGCCCGCTCTAACCGAGATCTTTGGGGATGATTCTGTACTACAGTTTGGTGGAGGAACTTTAGGCACCCTTGGGGTAATGCCTCAGGTGCCGTAGCGAATCGAGTCGCTCTATAAGCATGTGTACAAGCTCGTAATGAAGGACGTGATCTTGCTGTTGAGGGTAATGATATTATCCGTGAGGCTAGCAAATGGAGTCTTGAATTAGCCGCAGCTTGTGAGGTATGAAAGGAGATCAGATTTAATTTTAAAGCAGTGGATACGTTGTATCTGTTTAAGTCATAATTACCTTTTATTCTCTTGGTTGAATTGAGTTCATAATCACAGAAATAGTATACACAAAACTTTGGGACCACACATTAATGAAAAAAAATAGGAAAAAAAAAACAAAAAAATTGGACCACATATTAAACTTTTTCGGGGATGTGTGTGGAGTATTTAGGGTCCGTTTGGATTGAAGGAAATAAATAGAAAGGAAAATGAAAGATAGTGACGGAGAAGAAAGGAGAGGGGAAGGAGAGATTGCGAAATTTATTTTGAGTGTTTGGATAGAACTAGACGAAAAGAAAATGAAGGTTTAAAAGTGTGTTTAGAATGTCAATGGAGAATAAAAGGTAATTATGAACTCAATTCAACTAATTATGAGTTTTTGTGTATACTATTTCTATGATTATGAACTCAATTCAACTAAGAGGATAAAAGGTAATTATGACTTAAACAGATACAACGTATCCACTGCTTTAAAATTAAATATGATCTCCTTTCATACCTCACGTCCAATTTTAGACATTAGGTTAGTGAGTTATTAGTATTAATTTTAAGGTTATTTAAGTAATTATATAAAATATTTTTTTTTGAAGAGGTAATTATAAAAAATATTTAAAAAATATCATTTCCTTCCAAATCTTGCTGAAAATGGACGGAAAGCAGAGAGTCTACTTTCTATTGGTCTCCCTCCTTCGTCTTTCTTTTTCTTCTCATATTGACATACCAAACACCTCAATTAAAATCAGCCCAAACTCTTTCTTTTCTTCTCCTCCCTTTTCATTCAATCCAAACAAACCCTTAGGTGTCTTTATCATTTTCCTTTCAATATACCTCAACAAATTGGGAAGTTATTGTGTGGTGTCTCCACACGGTGTGTAGACACCGTGTGGCCCCATACAGGCCACACGGTTTTATTCTGTATTTAAACTGTGTGGTTATGATCGTTTCACTTCACCTCAAATTCTCTCACCACACAATAACTTCCCCAACAAATTGACATGTAATGGCATCACATCAATACTCAGATACTCACATGACAATTTGATTTTTTTTTTAGATTCGATTATATGGTCTATAATTAATTTTAAAAAGCTCGAATGTACACTAGGGATGTATCATAATAATAATGAAGAAAAATTATTTGGTAAGATGAAATTTTTCATCATCCTAATAACTTATTCACAAAATTCATCTATGTGAAATGTTATGACTCTACTGACGAAGTTAGCCTTGAAATGTCATCTAGCTAGGTGATGCAACTGCTACTTACCACCAAGCAAAAATTTTTTTTTTTTTGGGGGGAGGAAAACTACTTACCAACAAGCTCTCTATTTACTTACCATCTTCTTCATTTAATGATAATAAAATAAAATAAATGGGGGCGGGTGGGGGCGGGATAAATTGAAGAAGATTTTTATTATACCGAGGGATGAGATAATTTGAAGAATCATTCAAATGGGGACTTGAATCCAGAAATTACACTTAAATTTTACGCCTATTTTACAAATTATTTGCAAGCATACATGTATTACTTATTATGTGTAATTACACATTGTGGACCTCTCATTTAACAAAATCAAATCAGGGATTTACTTTCTAAATTATCTCCTTTTAATCATTACTTTCTATGTTTCTCTGTTTGTCATTGCAGTAAAGATTCAAAAAACCTAACATTTTAATAAAATAAATTTTAAGAAAAAAAAAAAAAAAAAAAGGAAACCAAATAAACAGATTCGTGGATGCCAATTTATTTGGTTTCTGTCCACCAACCCATAATTCAACAGAGATTTTTTTATTGTACCATACCGTCAGATGGATGTCATTTATATAAAAAGACAGATTATGTTACCCTCTTTTTATACATATATCACACATCTAATAATACAGTGCATTAAACAGAGTTTATACAATAATTTTCCGTAAATCACACCGCCGAGTACATATAACTATAGGTACAACAAAAGAACAAATGAAGCTGGATTTGATGAAATTCATGCTACTGTTTAATAAATTTACACACCCATTTAGCTAATAACTTTTTTACAGTAACAAATTAAAGTTGTTATTTCTAATAGCTATACATTAATAGCCCAAACAGACAATCAACATTAACTACTACAAAATTTTGAGACAATATTGAAGAAAAAAAACCCTTTTGCTTGACCTTTTCATTGAAGATTCAGACAGAATCTTGAACTCATTCATGCTAGCTTTCATGATGGTCCGAGATAGTTCCTTCTGACGATACTGCATCATCATCGTTCTCATCGTCATGCTGCTTAGCTCGAGAAGGATCTGACTGAGTTTTGCTCGAATCTCGACTACTTGCACTTTCAGATTTTACGATTTTCTCCTCCATTGGAACTTCACCACAAGCTTCATCAACGTGTAATAAGCTTGGACATTCTTCCTGCTCAAGAACAGCCTTAGGCGCAGGAGGAAGCATACTTTCAAGACATGGATCCTCATCCTCCAACTTTATCATTTCTGGAGAGGTCGTTTCCTTTTGTACAACCGAGTTGGTGTTAGGCGATGAATTGTTCATATCTGGGGTTGGAAGGGTACTATTGGAATTGTTTTCAGTCTCGCTAGGTAGGCGGCTCTGATAAGCTGTGCTAGTTTCTGCAACATCTTGTCCTCCTTGTTCAGCTTTATGTGCTTTTCTTTTCTTTTTTCTTTTAAAGTTTTTTCTTGGATCCAATGGCATTGTAGGAGGTGGTTCTGGGATAACAAATGGAGGAAACTTGAAATTATCTTCCCCGTATAACAACCGAACGGATTGAGCTACTGCAGAAACATTCGGTGGCAGATCAAGAACAGGAGTTTCTGAAGGAGTAGTGTTCACTACCTGACGTAGCCAATGAGGCAAATTATCCTTGGAAGAAGAGGTACCCTCAAGTTCAACAACCACTTCTTTTCCTTTTGAAAGAATTGCTTTCTCAACTTGGTTAATTTCGGCAGGCAATGCCGAACCAGCTGATTCGCCGTTTCCTATGTTGCATTGAATATCAGACAGCTTACCATATTTATCAGTATTCCGTGAATCTTCCTTTCCCCGTAATCCAAAAGTCCTTGAGCTAGAGGGCATTTGTGCATCAGATGGTCCAGCTGGAAAGTCCCCACCAAAAGGTAAAAAGACTGGAACTTGATGATGATTTTGAAGACCAAGAGGATGGAATGATTCTAAAAGTTTCAAAGACGACGGCATATCACCCATACCCATGCCCATGCCCATGCCCATGCCCATGCCCAGTTTCATGTCTGTAAGATGGCTTTGAAATTTTAATGGCCCATTAAATTTACTACCATGTAAAGCCCTTGCCATCATTTCATCAGAGAATCCAGATAATGAAGACGACTTTGTGGGATTGTTCTGTTTTGGCGGCGATAATCCTGATGGTAGATCCAATATCTTAAGCTGCTCTTCCTCCCATCTTGTTGACAAATTTTCAGCAGTTCTATATTTCGAAAATTTTAATCGCGGGTCTCGTAACATTGCATCCCAGTTGCCTCTCCCATGTCTTCTGACACCAATCCAGAGGTAATCTAGTTCATCTTCAGACCAAATATCCATTTTACTTTTATTTTTACCTCTGACCATGTTGTTTAATCCAGGTCCAGTCCGCATCATAATGTTCTCGAGCACCTTACGATGATTTTCAGGAAACGAAGAAAATGGATGAGGAAGTGGACTTGAACCTAAAGGAGCTTTCTCTTGGACTTGATGGTTAAACCTAGGTGCATCTTGAGGAAAGAACTTGAGATTCGAGAACAAGGGCATTGTCGGTAGTTCATTAAGATTTGTCTTAGCATCTGTAATCTTCGGTCCCAAGGATAAACCAGGAAAAATGTCATGTGGTGCTTGGGGAAGATTTTCAGGCGGAAATGGATATCTAGGGAGCATATTGTCATCAATAGGTAATCTAGGAAACGGTAGCTTCCCTCGAGGATTGGAAAACATGCCGGAATTTTGACCATGGTCAAGTTGACCTTTTCCTTTTCCATCAGCCTGTAAATGCTGCAAGAACGCAATAATGTTAGTATGTGTATACATGTAAAGGTGATTGTAGAAAAATGTATGTGTTCGTGTATGAGAGAGAGAGAGAGAGAGAGAGAGAGAGAGAGAGAGAGAGAGAGAGAGAGAGAGAGAGAGAGAGAGAGACGTACAGGATTAGATGCAAGATAAACATCCTGAATGCAGTTGTTTAGTCGCTTTTGGAAACCATCAAGTGAAAGATCTGCCATCCTCCGTCTGCCTGAAAAGCCTGGGGGGTGTTTTCCAGTGCCAATTTCCTCTGAGGTCCCCAAGTCCGGCATCATATTAAACGGAAAATCAGGGCCCACCTTATGCAGGAGGGTCTGTCGATTGTATGGTCTTGAGAAGCTTCTCTGAAGTGTCTCCATTTGACTAGCATTAGGAGCACACAGTCCCAGTACAGGGGACAAATGGTTGCTAGTGCCCTGTAATAAATGCTCTTCGGATTGTTTGACAGGAATATCCTTGGATATTTTCCCGGATCTTACATCAAAGTCAATCTTGTCCTTTGAGCCTTCATTTATTTGTTCAGGTGCCAACGAGGTTTTCTCTTCGAGCTGAGTTAACATGCCGGGCTCATGCTTTCCATCTTGAGGATCTGGAGTGAATTGAGGATGTTCTTCACTTGCATTTCTCTTTGCCAATCTTTCCTTTTGTCTGGCACGAAGCTTTGTACTACAACCCAAGCAACAAAAACAAATACAATGCTCAGATTAAGCATGAAGAAAGAGAATTTAGGACCCACAATACTAGTTACTCAGCTTGAAATATAAGACCAAGAATAATGCTAAATAGATTCAAAAAGATAGAGAGAAAAAACAGGGCCTTTAAATGCACCACACTTGTATAGAATGAGTACATGTTAATTGCAGTTTAAGGCATATTATAATACATCATCCTTTCATATAAAAGAGAAGTAATAAAATAAGAACACAACTCACTATTTTGTTTTCAGGGCACGTCCAGCAGGAGTGTAAACTCGCTCCGGTTCTGGTTCCGGCACTGGCTCCGGTGCCTCCTCTGCTGCATTCTGCATAATCACATTTTTAAAATTAGTCCAACTCTATAGTTTTGCACACAAGATTCAGAATGGGCGGCAAATTACGTCATGAGGATTTGGGGGTGGGGGTGGATGGGGGGGGGGGGGTCATATCTCAGAGGCATCATGATCTCAGAGGAAACCAAATGATTGCAAACGAGATGGTGGTTTAAGTTTAACACGCTAAATAGTATCAACTCACGGTTTCTCTCTACAAATTCAAACTTACTCTCAGCTTGCCACCTCACAAACGCCCCATCCCGCACCACTCTCACCAGATGCAAAGAGACGTTCACTAGTGCGTGTATATATAATTGTACATGTATTTCAGTACCTCAAACAACATTCCACTAGCATTGGCAGCATATGCTTCTCTATAAGAGACGGCTTTCCTCTGGCGCTTTCCTCGACCAAGAGCTGCTTCTTCCTCACTCTGGTACTTTTTCCATCTAACATTAAAACAAACAGAAACTCATAACCATGAAACAAAAATGTGATGTTGAAACTAGCTGTACCACATAATTCACAATTAACATATTTTAAAGCTATGTGAAGATTTATCTCTTGAATAATCAGTTCACCTAATAGACAAATGCACACTTCAGTATGATTCTGTACATAATCTTGGGATCAAAAAGCTTTTGTTTGCATCTTTTGAGTTTACAACTTCAGATTTATCCTATAAAAAACTTGATAAAACAGAAGGCTTTAGTGATGTTCTGAAAAGTATTCCCAATCTGGTACCTTCCAACCAAATCATAATATACTCATATACTGTAATCGATTCAGCAAAGTAGGCATTACAAAAGTCGAAAAAACAATTTTCGAGCTAGTTTGGAACCGGAGAATAGGAGCATAAAGGAAAAATAAACAGACTAGTACATAATACACTAATCTCACAATCTTAGTGCAATCTTTTCACTTTGAGTGATCCAAAGAATTACTGCAGATAACAACGGTTTAATATAGAGGTCCTGCTTTTGTCCCCTATCCTAGGTCAACTTATGGCACATTGAGTTAAACAGCATCTACAAGCAGTTTTTCTAGTTTATTACTCTTAAATAGATTTGAGTTCACCGGTTCTGGTTTGCACATTGCAAGATGCATTTTTAAATAATCATATGCGTTTATCAACTCCCTTTGCCAGATTCCTTTCCCGCTACTTCAAATAATCAAATTCTCAAAGTAACAGCAGAAAGAGGCAACAAAAGTACAGGAAAACGGAAATCAATTAGAAAAGTAAAGTGCACGGCAAAACAGAAAAGATTAAGGCCTTTGTTACCTCACTCGCAGAAGTCTGTCCCATTCATTTTCATCAACACCAACTGAATTATCCTCTTTCTTGGTATTTTGTGAAGATATATTGTCCATTGAAATAGGTGCTACAGCTCCAGCTTGTTCATCTGTTGTTTCATCGTTCCACTCCACTGCCTAAAGACATCACAAACAATGGGCCCTCATTTAATGATTTGGAGCAATATCATTAACAAAATATTATAGTATTACCCACTAAAAAAAGCTTTACTATTAAACAGAACATCCATAACTAGAGCCAAATTGGTGTGTATCGAACAAGAAAGAAAATCAAGTCGAATCATACCTTCACTGAACCAAGCATGTCATTCTCTGATTCAGCTTCAGCATGATCTGGATAGCCAAACTGAATATCTGAGCGGTCAAGCAATTTCAAAATAGCAATCTCGTCCCAAACAATCTTGTTGCTCCCATCTGTACATTTATCTGTGTACACATCACCAAGACTACCAGTTCTCTTTCTTTTATGATCTGTGTCAACAAGTGCTTCGTCTTTTCCAGTGATTTCATCTCCATTATTTTCCGTCACATTTGACGAATCTGTAAAAAGCTCTTTCGTTCCCCATCTCAGAATGTCTTCTACCTCCTTTTGGGAACCAGACTTATTCACAAAAAGTTGATCAAGCATCAATTTCTTCTTAGCAAGTTGCAAGATACGTTCCTCAACGCTAGCACGGACAAAAAGCCGGTAAACCAGAAGTCTGTTTGACTGGCCTATCCGATGTGCCCTGTTCATTGCTTGGATATCAGCATGTGGGTTGAAGTCAGAATCATATATAATGACGGTATCAGCAGTTGCAAGATTGATCCCAAGGCCACAAGAGCGGGTTGACAACAGGAACACAAAGCGGCTTCTGTCTTGATTAAAGCGATTGATTGCTATTTGACGATCAGCCACTGATACTGATCCATCTACTCTCTCATATGTCTTAGGTCCGAATTCAATGGTCAAATAATCCTCCAAGATATCGAGCAACTTAGTCATTTGTGAAAATATAAGGACCCTATGACCTTCTTTGAGTAGCATCTTAAGCATAGAATGCAACAAGGTTAACTTTGCTGAAGCCTTTATCCTCATTTCGTGAAGAAATTCCAGTGATCCGGATTCAGGCTCAGTCCCGGGTATAAGGTAAGGGTGATTACAAACCTTCCTCAATTGCATCACAATATTCAGCATTGATTGATGCGCAACACCCTTCCCTATGTTCCGTAAAACCTGATAATTCTTTGTGAGCATCGCACGGTAGTATTCAGCCTGAATAGTTGACAACTCAACAGGAACCATTCGTTCGGTTTTAGGGGGAATATTCTGCATGGCATCTTTTTTAAGCCTCCGAAGCATGTGTGGTGCAACAAGCTTCTTCAACTCCTCAACTTTTTCAGAAGTTTTGAGATCGCTAAACTTCCCTTCGAATAAAGACAACGAAGGAAATGAAGCTGGTTGCAAGAAATTCAAAAGATTATACAACTCACCAATATTGTTCTGGAGAGGAGTTCCGGTCAGCAGTACTCGGTGTTGGAAAGAAAAGGAATTCAGTAGACTAAAAAGTTTGCTGCTTGAGTTTTTTAAGCGGTGCCCTTCATCGACCACAAGAACTTCCCAGGGTACTCCACGAAGGTGCGTGGAATCAGCCAAGACCATTTCATAGGTTGTCAGAAGGACATTGAATTTGTACGATGTTTTCTTTATCCCTTTGCTTGAGTCACTCCCTTGCCATTCATATTGCCGAATCATGCTTCTTGCTTTCGCGGATCCATGATATTCAACAACGTTGAGGTTTGGAGCCCATAACGAAAACTCAGCCATCCAATTGGGCATTGTGGAAAGAGGAACAAGAACCAGACAAGGCAACCTAAC
The DNA here is from genome assembly GCA_036785695.1 of Gentiana straminea. Taxonomy (NCBI): domain Eukaryota; kingdom Viridiplantae; phylum Streptophyta; class Magnoliopsida; order Gentianales; family Gentianaceae; genus Gentiana; species Gentiana straminea. Next base: position 13,562,448 of record JAVUPR010000414.1, read on the forward strand.
ATTGAACTCGAAATTTAAGGATGAAATAAAAGCACAAGCTGACACTGTTTTCCCCAGCCCCATCTCATCAGCAAGTATAACATTTTTCGATTTGTGCCAACATTTACGCAACCAATTCAGTGCTTCTAGCTGATGTGGAAACAACGCGCCTCCTTGCAGCTCCTTAGGTTGCTCAGACAGTGTAGGTATCTCACTTAGAGGATCACCCTTTATCTTCTCTAAATCATCTTTTGCTTCGTGTTTCTGAAGAGCTTGCTGTTCAAAATGCTTATACAAGTCGATCAAATGGAAGGAATTTGCAATGACTGGTTCGTCTATTCTTTCCCAAGTGCATTCATCATAAGGCAGGCCCGTCCATTTTACAAAGACAACGTCTTTACCATCACCGGAAGGCCGAATAGCAATAACCCGCTGAGGTTTTTTCCACCGCTCCTCACAAAGATTTATTATGGTCATACCGTACTTTCCCCTGTAGTTATCATACTTTCTTTTTGCCAACACTTTCAGCTCAGACTCAGGGATCCAAGTATTGTGGACATGGGATTTTCCAACCCACTTCACAAGAAACTCATAAGAGATTGCTACTTGATTTGACGGAGAGGGTTCGGGTAAAACCAACTCCATAACCTTTTCAGATATGTTATTTTGGGCAACATCTGTTTCTGCCTCCGTCGAACCTTCATGTTTGCGAAATTCACCATCTTTTGAACCGCTGCTATCTAAATTGTCATTCTCCACCTTCCTCGGGGAGTCTCCAAGATTCAAAGAGAATTCCTCTGTGTTTCTGCAATTCGGAGACTCTAAACCAGCAGAAACAACATTGTTGTTCGTCAAATCGATCTCAGTTGATTCTTTACACTCTTTCGCCGCAGTTCTTTTGTATACTTTTAACCCGTTCTTTATAGAAGCTAATTCTACATTTTCTTCTCCATTTGAATAATTCTCAATATCTTGAGACTCCTCTGTTAATTCTTCCTTAATGATTCCATTTGAACACGTAGCAGTATTTTCCTGGGACGATTTGTTCAAAACTTCCCCTTCTTGTAAAGCCTCTGTAGTTGCTTCTGTTACATCCACAACTGGAATTTTATCCGAGGAAGATGCCTTTTGCCCTTGCACGCGGCAACCCAAAACACGATCAACCTGCATAAAGTATACACAGTAAAGTAAGCAGACAAATCACTGCAAGTTAGAAGGGGTGCGTGTATGTGTGTGTCTTATCAACTTACCTGAGATTGTAATTTATTGTGGTATTAGAGAACAAGATTACGAATCAAATGCTACTCCACTTAGAAAGTACCATTTATAACATCAAACCTCTCATTTACCATAAGGCTTTACCATTTATAGCATCAAACCTCTCATTCATCTGATTCGAAAGTACATAAGATTCAGAAAACCAAAAATTTCCACAGATAAGCATGGTAAGGTCATAATGACATATTTTTCTCGTTAGAAAATAAGCATCGATCGACGGACAACAGTAATAGCATCTTCAGAAACAAACATGTTCATTCAGTTCCATCACTTAGATAGATTTATGCGGACTTATGTGAATGGTTAGTAAAGGAACAAACACTGACGTAAAAGATTAAATTGCAAAGCAGAAATCGATACCTCATCCTTTGGCTGGACATCATCAGTATCTTTTGCAACAGTGCCATCTGACAGCTTAGTAGAAGCCTCACGGTCAAGCTTTTTAGTTTTTACTTGTAATTTAATGGTCTTCGGACGAGTAACAGCTCCTTTGTCTTCAGAATTGCAAGTTGTACTGACAGACTTAACTGTTTTCTGCTTTTTTTTACCGGTAACTATGATCAGTTTGTGTCTTTTTTTGGCTTCTAATGCCAGGACAGGCCTAGATCCTCCAACTGATCTCCTTTTACGAGGTAATTTATTCTTTGTTTCCACAGCTTCTTCACTCGTGTTGATAGTTTTAAACTTCAATGAAGGTACGACTTCCTCACAAGCAGGAAGACGTTCCTCGTCTGCACATGTCTTCGAAACAGAAACTTCATCTGCATTTACAACCGATTTCCTTTTACGAGGCAATTTATTCTTTGTTTCCACAGCTTCTTCACTCGTCTTGACAGTTGTAAACTTCAATGAAGGCAAGACTTCCTCGCTAGTAGGAAGACATTCCTCGTCTGCGTGTATCTTTGAAACGGAGACATCATCTGCATTTACATGGGACAAACTACCCTCCACCAAACCGTCCTTGCATGTTTGACTTGGTTCTATGCAGCAAGATGAATCATTAGAGGAGTTCAGCTTCTTTTCAACTATTTCCGTCTGAGGTGAAGACGATAACTTCTCTTTGCTTGAAGACCGTTTCTTACCCATAACAGGGCCATCAAATATACGTAATGGCTTGTTATTCTGAGCTGACTTATTTGAGCTTTTGGATTTTCCATTAGTAACTTTTGTTCTTGCTCGTTTCGAGATGGGATCTGCTCAGGTTGCTCGTTATTGGCACAGCATTTTGGGCATTCCCACTTCCCAGTTGGAATACGCTTTAAGGTAAAATTTAGGAAAATTATAATCATGATAGAAGAGATCAAATGAACTAAGTTCGAATATTAGGAAAGCTCATAAGGTTAAACAAAATGAACCTACCTTAAGTGGAGGATCCAAGCAATCTAGATGATAGGTCCTTGGACAGCTGTCGCAGCAAAGCAGATCGCCTCCAAGATCACAGACATCACATTCAAAATAGTACTGGACAATAAAGGAAATTCACTTAGCGAACGAAACATGAAGCTAATATTGCTGTTAATTCGAGATTTCGAATTGAGATAGTATTTCCACAATTGACATATGATATAAATGAAAAGAAAACTACCTCCCATAAATGCATGAGTCAAAAATAAAAAATGTTTCAAGAACACGGCGATAAAGAAAGTAAGCTATTATACAAACAAGGAAGCAAATCAGCAAATTTCAAATGACAACACCTCTCAATGCAAAAAATCATTTATTTCGACTTTGAAGTTCATTAATCTATCACCAACTCTTTCCTATAACTTCCCATTCAAAAACAAGAAACGATATATATAACGGTAAACAGTCTTAAACGAACTAACCCCGTCATTTCCTTTTCTCTTGCTAGAAGAATGAACTTGGGTTGCCTCGATTCCGGGACTATGCCTAGATGAGTCATTTGATTGAGAGTCCATAGCCATGGAATCGCTTTCTTTCCCATTGGATACATCTAGACCCAACGGAAGCCGTCTTCGTTTGCCCTTCAAAACCCAGTTTTTGTGAAGCACCTCACTAGCCATTGATGCCAATTCCTTCATCACTGCATGCAAGAAAGTACCATAACAAAAGCTTCAATCACTGACGTGCTAAACAATGTCCACATTCCTCTTTTCCAGCACAATTCTTCAGCACCTACACATGCTCAGCAATCAAGAACTACCCATATCAAGAACAAACACTAAACCACACATAAAAAGTTCAAATCAATTCACCCAACCACAAAAACAAAAAATCAGTTGAAAATAAAGTATCCAAGATAGCCCAGATAGCATTTTACACATACCAGTCATCCAAATGGATCGAACCCCTTTGAAATCGCACAAAAATACAGGCTTGAAGCTATCAAATCAACAGGAGAGAGCCAGTCAAATTGGGAAAATAGAGAAAAAGAGGGCTAAAGGGGTTAGGGTATATTGGATTTTGACAATTACGAGAAGGATGAGAGAGAAAGCTAAAATGCTTTTAGAGAGAGAACGTAAGAAAGGAAAGTGTTTGCAACTAAACTACAAATACGGGGGCCGACGGAAAGGTCATAGGTATCACACACTGACCTGTGGGTTGTTGTGGAGAGAAGAGCCATGACTTCTAACCAATCAAATTCTTCCACCTGGCAGCATCCCCAGCATCGTGCCTTTTTTCCCTCTCTATGCTTCCTCATTCTTTTCCCCTTTTTTTCAATTCTTATTACACCATTCCCTGCTAATCCAGAAAGAAGCATAGCCATCAGCTTCGATAAATCCTCTGAATCATAGTAAAGATTAGAAAGGCTTTTTTTCTGTGTATACATGATCCCATGTTCTTTTCAAGCTATCAGTTAATTAAATTACAGAACTTTAACGTGTTCTTTATTAACATTGTGATGAAATTCTTGGTGGGTTTGGTTGTTTAGCTACATTTCTTAATCATGGAGCTCAATTCAAGTGATTTTTCATTTTCTTTCTTGTTGTTTTTCTTCTTTCATTCGGCTAAAAATGCAAGCGAATAGTCCAATAGAGTAAGTTTAACTTTGTGAATGCAAATTACCCAAACAAGATCAGATAGATATTGCGATATTTTGATACAGATTCGTTCAGTACAGTTGGCTCTGGAAGTTGAAAGTGACAGAGGAAAGTATTCTTGTTATTAATTTATGCTTGATAACCAGAAAAAAGAGATAGAAAAAGGAAAAAAAGATCATAATAGCAAAACGTATTTGAAGAACTAGCCTATTGGCTTTATTTGACGCTTTTAAAGTGAATTTGCATCATCTATCTATAGTATCTGACGTATATTTTGGTTGAAGAGTAGTGATACATCCACTTCTCATATTACCACAACATCCTACACAACACAATCAAAATCATTAATTTTATTGGAACCTACTACAACATTTCACTATTTTAATCAATAAAAACTAGACTTGTACCGAAAAGTGCGCTACACGTATCATTTCCCTTTGGTTGAAACCAGGTATTATTGAAAGACAAACTGTATAAGTTGTACGAAACTTCAACAAGGAATAACTACAAACATATGCACTAGTAGAATATTTAACACAAGGCTAATCTAAATTTTTGGCTTTACGAACAACTTCACATGTAAAAATAGTTTTCAGGGGTCTTTGTGCGTCGCTGTCATGTTTTTCTTGGTTACGCCGGTAACAAATGCTTTGGACAAGCGCTCGAAAGAGAATTCTCCGAAATTCTATAGTATCATGTTAATGCATATTCACGCTATGACATCTATCGAGCCAATCGAGGATCCAACTAGCTGAATCGAAGCAGTTCCAATGAAATATTTTATGATGCAACGGTTATATGAAGATTGTATCAAATGGCATATACTATAGTCTTTCATTTTTACTCTCTTTCACATAATACGCTTTTATTGTGTGTGAGATGTTAGAAATAAATGGTTGTATTGTATGTCACTTGGTACGACCTTCCTACGACAGTTGTATTATAAAATTTGTCCAGTTCCAATAGTGCAGATGTATAACATCTCTCTAAATAACACTCACACCATAGCACTTTATACGCACATGTACGTGGGATTCAAGATTCATACCACATTTATAACATGTTCCATTGTCGCTGATATGTCTTGAAGAAAAGAGTTCAACCGTGGGTAGGGCCAGGGGGCGGTTGCAGGAATTTGGAGATACGGATCGAAAATTTGTCATATTTTATAACTATTAAATTTAGTCTTATATATTATACTTCAATACGGATCAATACAGATCAATATATAAAATAAACGGGTCAATTCCTTGTAATATTTTTTTTACCGGGTCGGCTGACCCATTTCGCTTAAGGTGCAGCCGCCCTGGGTAGGTCACCTCTTTGGATTTGCCATAGAATATTATTACCTTGAAGAGGCCTTTGATGGACCAAGATAGTTTCGAGATGCCGGAGTCCTTCATCAAAGTGAGATTGTGTTGGACATGAGTTTCAAAGTATGCTAAGGTGACGGTAAAATTGCATGAGGAGGTCGGCTTCCATATGAAGTTGCCATGGTTGTCACTATCAATAGCATTTCGTAAAGTCTCAACAGCGTAGCAAATACGGCATCAAATAAAAGACAAGGTGGATACAGGCTTGTCAAGGGGTGAGCCATATTTGTGTTTTATAATTTGCACCCGTAATTTATCATGATCAATAAGTAGCTAACACACAACTTGGCTAAAAGCGCAATTAATGTCTCGTGCAATACGAACCCTCATACCATCCAGTTACCTTAGGCCGACAACTAGCTTGCAGAATATAAGGTGTAACGCTCTCTTTTTCATATCATGAACCTAGATAATTTATTCATGAATTGATGGCAATCTCTGACGATAGGTTAAAATGAACATACAATAAAATGCCCCGTTTTTTTTTTTATGGAAGTCCGCTTTAAGGGTTGGGTTAGTTATAAACGTATAAAGAATGAGATTGATCTTATAATATAAATTGCATCGGAAATTGTGCTTTACTTTGACTAATGTGAGTTTGAGTTCTTGAGAGCCTTTGACTTCAAGACTGCACGATGTCCCCAAATTTTCCTAATATAGTTTGTCATTAGGTTATAGAACTAGTAGAAAAATCCTCGATTCCAGCTAAGTACAAATCTGCGTGTTTGTATACGCAGGTAAATTTTTGATTTTTCATTGCTCCTCAAAGCTTAAGATGTTGGGACATAGGTAATTTACATATAATCTCACCTCAACATGTTCCATCGAGTGTGGCCATGTAACAAACACTCTAAATAAACACAGAGCACAGATGCATATAACAGGCATAAAAAGACAACAAAAGAGTGCATTGCTTGAACAATGTTAATGATGATACGATATTGACATCAAATTTTGAACTCTTTACCTTTTTTTTTCTTCCATAATACATGTTGAATTGTCATATCTCCAAAAAACTAAAATTTTTGGGAGGAATAATAGTTCAATGACTTACTAACATTTACAAATCTATGAATTTATACAGGCTCAACTTGGTGAGCTAAGGGTGATCCCTTATTGAAAGTATTTTGTTTGATTAGAGAGGACAATGATGCAATAAATAGGACGTGGGACAAATTGTCATGGAAAGAGGGGCGTTGTAACTGATTTGATCCGAGTCCATCGAAACCGACTTGAGGAATCAGCTAAAACCTGGGACTTAAACTCGCATTTTATATGAAGTATTTCAAAGGGTCATTACAGCCGGGTCACAAGTTGATCCGAAGGCACTCGAAACTCGTGATCAGATATGTATGATGAGTTGTTGTGTGGATACAATCTTATTAAAAAAAACAAGGTTGAATGAATAATAAATACATCTAAATGTATCGTTTTCATAAGCGTTGATTATTGAAACGATGTTAAAAGTACGAGATTTTTCTTTATCGTCAATGTAAAGTTAGATCCAACTCTTATTTTAAGTTCCCTTTTCAAGCAACTTTCATTTGTTTTGAGAAGATTCTCAACAATGTGTAAATTTCTTATTCGTTAGAACAGCTTAATAAATCAACATGACTTCCCTTAAAAGCTTTGAATGTGCCTAAGCCATTTTTCTATTCTGTTGGTGCATTTAATTTTACCTAAACGATAACTTCAAAATATAAGTCATTTTCATTTTAACTTTTGTGATTTGACTGAATCTTGATTTGTAATATCTTGACAATTTATTTTCGCATTTTTTCAATTTATAAATCTTGGCTTTTCATCCATCGTCATGATTCGATCCGCGGCCTTTCGCGAGGCCGTGTGACGGATGTTATTTTATTCTCTCGTGCCGTCCTCTTGATTTGTGCGAGGTTGCTTAATAATTTGGCGGGCCGCAAGCACCATGAAACGTCGTCGTCTCGTTTCTAACCATAGTCAAGTTTACGCGACGCTAATTTTTCAAAGTTTCGGCGGCCTTATTGAGAGCAAAGTGCTTTTGCCAAGAAGATAGAGCCTGTTAGAGCGCCTTGATCGTGTCATTAACGCAGTTACGACCCCCTAATGACTGGGTGTCGGTTGTAACCGTAGCCATAAATTTCGGTCTCTTTATGGTCCGCGCCGTTGCCTTGGTTTCGGGTCGGTTGCATATCCGGCCCTCAGGATCCGCTTAATCCCAACCGTTGATTATACCCCCCCTTCTCCGGTATAAAAAGGGGGTTACTTTGGAACTCACTTACCTCTTGCCTTTGTACCGAATTTGCTTTCTTTCTCTCTCAATCGTTCTCCCTCAATCGTTCATTATCCTCTTTACCGTTTATCCCCCGCTCTATGTCTCATCCGTGGGAAAGCGCCTGTGCTCGGATATGGAAAGCTCGTCCTATCCGGGATGTTTCTCCCTTTTTTCACCACTCGCTTCTGCCTCCCCGTAGCCAAGGATTATTTCCGGGATTATTTTAAGTGGCGTGATATTATGAGGGAGAGGGCTTAAATGAGCAACGAATAGTAAGACGGCTCCATGCCGCGTTCGGCCCGGGTGGTGGGAATTTATTGCGCCGAGCCTCCGGAGCGGTTAATGTTACCAAGATACGGGAATTTTATTCCGTGTTGTCCGAGGTAGCCTCCGCGGGACCGTGAGCAACATTTTCTCCGGGTGTCCCCGTTATCTTTACTCCGGAGAGAATTAACCAAGTTTTTAACATACCCGCCATAAATCCCTCCTCCCATTATGTAAGGTCGCCCGGGACCTGCGGATGAGGAAAAATAGGCGTCGATTCGTCTAGGTATTGTAACAATGTGCGAGTCGTTTCCCGAGAACCGGGTTTGGTCTTTGGGAGGATCGCGTCCGACCTCTCTCGCCGACCGTGAGTGGGAAGAGGTTTATAAATTCCCGCGCTCTTATCTCCCGCCGATGTCGATGTTGTTAGTGAGAGCGAGCGCTCCTTCGCACGCCATTCGCGACCATCGAGTGGATATAGGACTCGGGAGTGTGATCCATCGCGAGGCACTAAAATATGCGTGCTCGGTGGTTCAAGGTCGCCGTGGTACCGGTCGCCGCATGCCTTTCGCATCGCCGATAACCAAATTATGCGCAGCTGGCGCCTGTGGTCCCCTTCCATACTCTCGACCGATATGTTTGAAAAAACTTATCCGGGTGGAGCCCCTTTGCAAGCGTGGTGTCGTTTTTGGACCTCCATACATGTGATCGGAGGAAGATAACCATCCCGCAGTTGATGGAAGTTTGTCCAGCTTGATCGATATGTTTGAAAAAACTTTTCATCGTTTTTTTTTTTTTTTTTTTTTTTTTTTTTTTTGATGACGACGAAAAGACAAGAATGTAAATACGGTTTTGAAAGAATGTACCTTTTTATTTCAATTGGCTTGTTACATATAGTATTTTTCGATTGTCCGCATGCCATGGTCTATTATACTCGCCCTCCTTGTCACTTAGCATGTACGTCCCCTTCTTGATAACTCGCGAAACTGCAGGGCCCTCCAGCTTCCGATAGCTTTCCTTTTTTTCGCTTCGTGGCCCGCGGCTTGTCTTTTTGTAACGTAATCCCGACGGCGAAGTGATGATTGCGAATACGTTTGTCGTGACGACGCTTTGCCGCCCTGTTTATAATTGACTGACGATCGTATGCCGGATGCGCCGCCTCTACTTAGATCAAGCTCCGAGTTTACGCGCCGCCGTGTTATTGACCTCGCCGTAAAAAACGACCCAGGGCTTGGTAAGGCCATTTCAGCGCCATAGCCTCATATCCATATGTTAAAGCAAAAGGAGTTTCCTCATTGTGATTTTTCGCGACGTCCCCGAGTGCCCATGTGAGCCGCCGGAAGGTGATCCGGCCAAAGGGGCCCTTGCTCTCACCCAGTGCTCTTTTTCAACACACTTAGACTGTTTGTTGGCATTTTCGGCTTGCCCATTTCCTCGCGGGTAGCACACGGATGATTGCCAATGTTTAACATTGTTCTCCTCACGTAACTGCTGGCGAATTCGTCTCTCGAATCGAGGTCCGTGATCGGAAACCATCACTCTTGGAACACCAAATCTTGTCCATATTTGATCGAGCAAAAAGTATGTTATGTCCCTCGGTATTGGTTTTTACCAAGGCCTTAGCCTCGACCCATTTAGTAAAATAATCCCACGCCGACGACCACGTATTCGCAGAACCCGAGCGACCCTTCTTCGGGGTCCGATGAGGTCGATCGCCCATGTGTCGAAAGCCGAGTGCAGCCTACCACTATGCTTTGTTCGACCGAGGGTAGCCTCTGGGGGATACTTGCGAACCTCTCGGCAAGCATCACATGCTCGGTATAAGATTTGGCGTCTTCTCGCTAATTTCGGCCAATAATATCCGGCTAGAGTACCTTCTCGTGCTAGTGTTCGATTGGAGAGATGGCCGCCGCACATTCCCTCACATGTGGCTCGTAGGATTCCCGTTACCTCCTCGTGTCGTACGCATCGCGAGGGGTTTCGAGAATGAATGACGGTAAAGCACGTCGTCCATAATCGTATATCTTGCGGCCCTTCTTACTAAGGCCTTACTTTGCAAGCGGTCGCCTCGGGAAGCTCTCCTAACTCAATATAAGACTTCATGATGTCGACCCAACAAGTGTTACCGGGTTGGAAATCCATGATCTCGCCCCGGAGATGGCGGGCTCCGATAGCGTGTTCGACACGTGATGCTGGGATCGCACGACGCGTCTTCGCCGGTTAACTTGGATAAGTCACAGTCCGCCCTATGATTGTCCTCTCGAGCGGATGTTCTTGAATTGACAATATGCGAAGCTGCTTTCGAGTCTTTTGACGAGGTTAATATACCTTTGTAAAATTTCGCAATGAATGCCATATGACCCATTGATTTGATTCACCACCAACTGTGAGTCGCAAAATACTTGTATATTTTCGACTTTCATGGCTTTATGCGAGTTTCAACCCAAAGAATGACGGCCTCGTATTCGCACTTTTCCTGGTTGTTAGAGGCGGTGAAATCAAATCTCGAGCCCTCGCTCAATTTGCTCGGTTTCGATGTGCCCGGTTCTAACAGGATTATTCCCGCGCCACACCCTTTGTGATTAGCCGGAGCCATCAACATAGAGCCGCAACATGACTTGGCCCGATCGGCTCGTCCGTCTCTTGTGGTGACCCTATCTTGGTCGCGTTCGGAGCCGAGCCGCTCTTTCACCTCGTCGTTGAAGCTTGTTTCGCTATGAAATCCGGGAGAGCTTGGGCCTTACAGCCTCTCCGGGCTCATATCGGATATCGAACTCGGTGAGCTCGATGGCCCATCGGAGCAACCCACCGGACGGTGTCCGGTTTGTGAAGAACCCGTCTTAGCGATGCATTTGATAACACTACGATGGTGTGCGATGAAAAGTAAGCCCTTAATTTGCGGGCGCCTATAACAACACAATAAGCCAACTTTTTCTATATTAAAATAACGACTTTCAACGGGGCGCGTAGCTTTGGAAACATAAAAAATCGTTTCCGCGAGCCTTCCTCCTCCTCTTTTACAAGTGCCGCGGCTACGGCCCTATCCGAGGCCGCCAAATATAAAAAACAGTATCCCACGAGCCTGAATAATAAATACATCTAAATGTATCGTTTTCATAAGCGTTGATTATTGAAACGATGTTAAAAGTACGAGATTTTTCTTTATCGTCAATGTAAAGTTAGATCCAACTCTTATTTTAAGTTCCCTTTTCAAGCAACTTTCATTTGTTTTGAGAAGATTCTCAACAATGTGTAAATTTCTTATTCGTTAGAACAGCTTAATAAATCAACATGACTTCCCTTAAAAGCTTTGAATGTGCCTAAGCCATTTTTCTATTCTGTTGGTGCATTTAATTTTACCTAAACGATAACTTCAAAATATAAGTCATTTTAATAGTTTTTATGCTGATTAAGAAAGTAGATAAATGTTATTATTCTAAAAAAATTTACTAAAATACTCTTTACATATAATAAACACAATAGTTATAAACTAATAGTAAGTAATTGAATTATTAATATGGGTACGACAGATAAAAAAAAATAATAAACCCTCCATTGTTTTCAGGAAAATGATATAGCTTAAAGGTAAAAAAACAGAACTATCGTAACAACAATTTTGCCTTTAGTTGAGGTTTGGGGTTGGATTATGTAAATGGCCGCATTCTCTCAACAATAAGCGGTCTACAAACAAGTCCACAAACTAAATCATTTAGATATAATTCTCGATATACATCTTTTACAAATAGCATGAGGACATTTTCATTGGATCCACATTTAAAAAATAAATAAAATTTAATTAAAACCCTTGTAGACGAGGCCCACCAAAAGGAGTGTAGCCGAAGATTGAAAAATAATGATTCCAACTCCAACAAGAACAAGTAGCTTGCGTTACTTATATGGTAATTTTATGTCATTTTCGTAAATAAAAGTACAAAAAAAATGAATAAGAAGCAATCGGACGAACCAATTGCAAATAATAACCGATCCCATTTCTGGGCAGCAAAACTGTAAAACCAGTCGAACCAATTGTTTTATCCAACCCAATTAAACCGCCCAAGCACGAAAAATAGAAGGTGCGCTTCAACGAGCCACAGTCGTCATATTATATACACAGCTCGCCACTTTATACCGCGAAGTAGATTCTCTCTTACGTCGGCAGCTAATTTACCCGGTTTAATTCAAGGTTTACCATCGCTTTCCGGCTGTCGTAATCGGAAGTAAGCCGTTTCCGGCAATCTACGTGGCGGTAGTTTAGTGCCACCTTCTTGCGGCGGAGCACTCGAGAAATTGACCGGCTGAGAAGTTGCGTTTCCAATTATTCACTACTCTTTTTTGTGCGATCTGGTTTCGTTTTTGCAGGAGTGCGGCAGACAACAAGTGTGAATTGATTCGAGAAAATTGCGGACGAATTAGGTAATTACTGCTCATATACTGTACTTCATTAATTGGGAGTGTCTTAATGCTTACTGTAATTTTAGTCGTCGCCATTTTGATTACTGATGTTTATTCTGTTGGAAGGCATAGGTGAACATAATTTCAACAATTTCTGACCAAATTTTCCGGTTTTCAGTATACCAACTGTCAAAATTTTCAGATAAAAGAATGATTTGGTTGATATCACAACTTAAATTCATTATTACTATTAAGTTTGGGTAAATTTTGTTCTCTTTAGCTTAGGATCCTTATTGATGGTGAACAGATTCCTCCTTGGGTTTACATAAATAATGCGTTCTTGTTGTGGAACGCTACTTTTTTTATGAATTGCATCCACGGAGCACTATAGCTTGCTGTGAACTATTGTCCTCACTTTCAAATACGTTGTAAAGTTGTGAAAGTGGAGGTATTATCAGACTAGTGTAAACCCATGATATGAAGTGTCTCCTAGTGACTTTTGCTTGATAGTTGGGCCTCTTTCATTTTCCTTCTATACTAAGTTAGTGATCTTTTTTTGATACTCACATGTTGCATCTCTTCTCCCAGATTTGGACGTGTATCCTGGTGAAGTTGAGAATAGTACTGACATAAATGGAAAGATACACAGGGAAAGACGTGATTGATAAACAGTATGATCAGATTGAGCAAAATTTCGAGGGAAGCAGAAATGGGCTTGGTTCTTCTAATCAAAGGTTTTTCCAGGATCCATACAGTTCAATTAACACTAACATAAGACCTCCTGATTTTGGGTATCAACCTGGACCTAGACCTGTTTTGAACTTTTCCATTCAGACTGGTGAAGAGTTTGCTCTTGAATTTATGAGGGACAGGTTCAATCCAAGGCCGCAGTTTATACCAACTGGTCCCGGCACTAATCATATTGGTACAGTTGGCTACATGGATGTAAAAGGGATTTCTGGAGTACTTGGGTCTGAAATTAGAATGGTTGCTCCTCCAGAAAACAATCAAGACTATGGTCATGACAGAAACAATTTTTCTGCAAATCAAGAGAAGGTTTTTCCTGAGCCAGTGTTAGAAATGCGTTCCTCATCAAGAACTGACATTTCTCGTTTGCTTCAACCTCATGGTAATTCTGGTGTTTCAGATAGTTTAATGCCAAAATTGAAATTTCTCTGCAGCTTCAGGGGTAAAATTTTGCCGCGTCCAAGTGACGGAAGGCTCAGGTATGTGGGTGGCGAAATACGCATCATACGAGTAAGAAAAGATATAACTTGGGAGGAGCTTATGCAGAAAGCATTGTCAATTTACAGTGAAACACGGTCTATCAAGTATCAGCTTCCTGGAGAGGACCTTGATGCCTTAGTTTCAGTCTCTTGTGGTGAGGACTTGCAGAATATGATTGAAGAATGTGCTGTAATTAAGGAAGAAGGGCCTCCAAAACTTAGAATGTTTCTCTTTTCAGATGCTGATTTGGATGATTCTAATATTGGCCTCGAGAGCATGGATTCTGAGATTCAGTATGTTCTGGCTGTAAACGGAATGGACTTTGGAATAAGAAGGAATTCTTTAATTGTTGGGAGTACATCAAGAAATAATTTGGAAGGCATGGTTAGATCAAGTATTGAAAGGGAGTCCGCTGGAGATGCAGCTGGTTTAACAGGGATAAATTTTGGAAGAGCTGTGGATGATGTACCCCCAACTGGTCAGTACTCCCAGCCAGCGGTACGAAATTCATCACAGCCTTTTGAGGCTAATGCACCTCGTGACATGGCCAACATGTTAACTACAGAGGTGGTAGGGCATCCGTTACCCACTTACCAACCCAGAGAAAGTTTCTCCCGTGCAGATGGGAGAGCTGTGGATGATGTATCCGCAGCTGGTCAGTACCCCCAGTCAGCGGTACAAAATTCATCGCAGCCTTTTGATGCTAATCCACCTCGTGACATGGTCAACATGTATACTACAGAGATGGTTGGGCCTCCTTTACCCACTTTCCAACCCAGAGAAAGTTTCTCCCGTGCAGATGGGAAAAACACTGTTCAGGCATCTAAGATGCAGCCATATGATTATGGTTATAATGGGTCCAATCTCCCAGCAATTGTAGAAAACTCTGCTCCTGAACCTATTCAAGTGCGCGCTGCTCGAAAGGTAGACCTCACCGAGGAGCATTCACACAGCAGCTTGTATGCACAAGATCCTGAAATTGCAGCTGGCAAGGTTAGAGTTAATCCTGATACCTCAACGAATAAGAAAACTGAATTTACAAAAAACCAATTTGCAGAAAAGGATGTCCCTGTGAAGGAGAAAAAGATGAGCAGGGACAGTTCAAGTCAAAAGCTTAACGAGTCTCAGAAATTACCGCCGACTGGAAACAAGAAAGAGGCTTCTGAAAAACCATATGATGGTCATGTTCCTAATGTAATATCTAAAGATGAAGCATCAATCATTTCTGCTAAAAACTATCTGGGCCCTGCAGTCATTGCATCAAGAGTCGATGAAAACGCTCAGCAAGCTGTAAAAAATTCAGTTCCTTCTGTAGTCTCTAAGGGAGAGAATGTGGCTAAAGGTTGCGAAGATGGTCGTTTGTATGCTGACGTCTCTGGTGATTGTGAGGTGGCAAAAGACTTGAGCAATGAACCAGCAATGCTTCCTCAACGTACTTACCGTTCAGAACGGATACCCAGAGAGCAAACTGGTCTTGGTCGTCTGTCAAAATCGGATGATTCATCTGGTACTCAGTTTTTAGTGGCACACTTACAAGCGGATGTTTCACAGCTTAGTGAATCAATCGATCAGAATCATCTGGTTCAGGAGAACGAGATAGGAGCAGAATCCCTCGATAGGAAGGATCTTTCCCCCCAGAAACAAGAACCGCCATCCTCTGGAAAAACTCTTCACCACAATGTCCCCAGAACAAATGATAAATTGGAAGGACCAGACAAGGTTGTGATGGCCAATGATAATTTCACATCAAACCCCAGTAACTGTAAAGAAGATTTTGAATCAAGTATCCAGAAGTCTGAGGTAAAAGTGGTAGATCCTGAAAAAGAAACTTCTGGGTCCAATCCTGTTGTTCCAGCCCAGGTTGTTTGTCGCGAAGTCCAGGACGAGTCGCTTTCTAAGGTACGAGAGCTTCCTTTGGGTGAGATTGCTACCAAACCAACTGATGGAAGTAACACACTGGTGCAAATACAGCCTTTGGCAGGTGTTTCAGAAGATAAGCCCTCGATCAATTATTCTTCCCCAGAACACCAGGATATCCTTATTGACATCAATGACCGTTTCCCACCTGATTTTCTGTCTGATATATTCTCAAAAGCTCGTATAACGGACGGAGCGGCACAGGTTTCTCCTTTGCCAAGGGATGATAATGGTCAGAGTTTAAATATAGAGAATTATGAGCCAAAGCATTGGTCATACTTTCAGAAGTTGGCGCAAGATGATTTTGTTAGGAATGATGTCTCTCTTATGGATCAAGATCATCTTGGTTTCTCTGCTCATGCAAATATTAAAGAAGAGAAATATGAATTTCCACCTCATGATGATGGTGCAGTTGCAAAGAATCGCATGTATCCCGATGTCAAGTTTAGTGCTAACACTCAGCAGCAGTCTATTGATTTCACTGGGCCAAATACTATGAATCTTCCTTCAGATTATGATCCTGCTAATGAAACCAGCACTCACAGCATGCATTTTGATGGCCCAATGAACTCAGAAATACCTGAAGCAGATTATCTGGTATTACTTCTGTTTTTTTTTTTTTTTTTTTTTTTTTTTGGTGGGGTGGGGCGGGGCGTTGTTCCAGATATGCTGATTATATTTTATACATTGAAGGATGAAAAAGCAGGCCAGAATTTAGGCTTTTCTCTGATCGATCTGGCTTTGAAAGATCTGGGTCTTAGCAGCTTGCAGGTATTTTCCCAATTAATAACTTGTTAGTTCACTATATAAAATTTTATTTGTGATGTTTTTGGCAATAGCCACTTAAAATACTTTATTATATTTGACTATTACATGTAATGTTCTAGCAAGAAGGCCCTTGAGGTTATAGAAGCAGAAGTATTTTCTAAAGTAGGTTGGGGGAAAGATGAAACGTTTTTACACTCAGTTGAAGCTCAAAAGCTGGTTTCTCCCTTCATAAATAATTGTTAGCACAAACATTCTTTCAGACAACAATACTGTCAGAAATCACTGAACTCCAAGCTTTAGCCATGTCCATAGAGGGATATTTGACTTCTTACCAAATTCTCCTCTTGTGTTTGTCCTGTGCACCCAATAAGTTAAGGTCCTTTCATTTTGATAATGCGCTGTTGGCTTACTGATTTGAGTATTTTCTACCACACAAGATGCTTTATTGTCAATCACAACTGTCTTTCTTTTTTCTTTCTATTTTTCGGTAAAGTCCTATTTATCTTCCTAACAATCTTCCATCAATTTGCATATCCAGTAGCAAGCTTAAAAGCAACATTTAAGGAGAGTACATGAGTGGATTGAAGTATATATTTTTATTTAATGCACTATAACCTTGTAGACTTTATCTTCAGATACATGCTTTGTTCCTTCTTTGTTGAAATAACAACAGTGCTTCAATTGTTGATATAGTTTCTGTTAATTTAATAGTGCCTGTTGAAGTTGTTTATATGTTAACTAAATTCACGTTCTTGAGTTCCCTAACATCTCTTTATACCTTGGATGTGGGGTTTCCAAGCAATAATAGTTACCAGGAGATTTTGTGAACATTGGGTACTGTTACAAGCTTTGATTCACCAATGCTGTTATGTGGTGGTGATGTTAACAAATAAGATCCAAATGGATGCTATGATCGATCGGCTTCAAATCCGTGACAGCTTGCGAATGTATAATTCACTGGTGGAACGATGTTTCACGGACTATGTGGACACCTTCCGTCCAAAACTCTAGATAAAGAAATTAATTTTCTTGCATGCTAATAAGAAAGATGATGTATCACTCCGCCACTAACTTCCAAGAAACAAGCAGGCATTATTTATTGAGTGCAAAGTGCAAATCTTGAACCAGTAGGTTCAGTGCCAACGGTTTCCCGTCTCTTTCAATTTGGAGTTCAATACTTCTGTTGACGTTGTCATCAAATAAAATTTCCATCCTTAGAAACTGAGTAATTACCTCTCCGTTTATACGTATGAGTATATCACCTGGCTCCAAACACAATTATATGCAGGGCCAGCTGGCACCACGGAATCCACAACAAGCATTCCTGTATCACCTGGTGTGCACACTTAACTGTTCTGTCTCACTTTGGAGACTAAGTCTACGAGTTTCATCAAAGCCTTTATGCACAAAAGTTGCCTGAAGTGTACCACGAGGAATAGAAACAACCTCCCACTTGTTAGTAGAAGAATCACTCCATTTTTGTAACAATCTCAATGCCCTTACCACTCGTTCTAAGGGCAGGAAAAATGCTAAAGTACTTGATGAATTGCAGCCAGCATTCAAAGCAACTGCTCTGCCTTTTCAATCAATTACAGGGTAACCGCTTGAACCACCTCTAGTCCCAGATGCACCTTGAATGTAGATAGTGTAAAAGTCGTTATAACCATCCTTTCTGTAATGAGGAGCATCTCGATCCAAACGAGAAATGGTACCAGCCAGAATAGAGACCTTTTCATCGGTGTCATTGCCTGCAACCCGAATTTCCAGTCCAGCACAAGCAGCCTCATAGTCATGCCCTAGAGGAAATTCGTCATTACTGTCATCCCTCCAGCACAAACAGCCTCGTAGTCATCGCTGTCATTGCTTGCAACCCGAATTTCCTCATTACTATGAGGCTGACTGGGGCATAGGGCATGACTATGAGATGCTCCTCATTATGAGAAGATGGTTATAACGACTTTTACACTATCTACATGCAAGCTGCATCTGGGACTAGAGGTTGGTCAAGCGGTTACCCTGTAATTGATTGATTGGAAAGGCAGAGCAGTTGCTTTGAATGCTGGCTGAAATTCATCAAGTGTTTTAGCATTTTTCATACCCTTAGAACGAGGGTAAGGGCATTGAGATTGATACAAAAATGAAGTGATTCTTCTACTAACAAGTGGGAGGCTGTTTCTATTCCTCATGGTACACTTCAAGTAACTTTTGTGCATAAAGGCTTTGATGAAACTCGTAGACTTGGTCTCCAAAGTGAGACAGAAAGTGTGCCCACCAGGTGATACATGAATGCTTGTTGTGGATTCCGTGGTGCCCTGCATATAATTGTTTGGAGCCAGGTGATATTCTCATACGTATAAACGGAGAGGTAATTACTCTGTTTCTAAGGATGGAAATTTTATTTGATGACAACGTCAACAGAAGTATTGAACTCCAAAAAGAGACGGGAAACCGTTGGCACTGAACCTACTGGTTTAAGATTTGCACTCAATAATGCCTGTTTATTTCTTGGAAGTTAGTGGCGGAGTGATACATCATCTTTCTTATTAGCATGTCCGTGAATTTAATAGTGCCTGTTGAAGTTGTTTATATGTTAACTAAATTCACGTGCTTGTGTTCCCGTAGAAGTTAACATGTCTTTATACCTCGGATGTGGGGTTTCCAAGCAATAATAGTTACCAGGAGATTTTGTGAACATTGGGTACTGTTAAAAGCTTTGATTCACCAATGCTGTTATGTGGTGGTGATGTTAACCAGCTTGGTGTTGCTTGCTCAACCTTTTTTTGTATTCATCATGAGCACTACCCAAAAACTAAATCTCATATTCTGTAAACCATTGTGACTTGATTTCCGTCCTCAGATACTCACAATCGTGGATAATGTGTTGGCTTTCTATTTTAGATCATTAAGAATGAAGATCTTGAAGAATTGACGGAACTTGGTTCTGGAACATTTGGAACTGTGTACCATGGGAAATGGCGTGGAACTGATGTTGCCATTAAGAGAATAAAGAAAAGCTGTTTTACTGGCCGGTCATCGGAGCAAGAGAAATTGGTAAGTTTTCTTTTCCGTAGTTTTTCTGTTCAGTGGCTGCTTAGCTACTATCTTTTTACCGCCGAATCATTAGAAGGGCTATTTGCACGGTTAGCAGCTTTTGTTTACTACATTATTCTGCAGACAATAGAATTCTGGCGTGAGGCTGAAATTCTGTCAAGGCTTCATCACCCAAATGTGGTGGCATTATATGGAGTAGTGCAAGATGGACCAGGAGAAACACTTGCAACTGTGACTGAGTTTATGGTCAATGGTTCTCTTAGACATGTATTAGTTAGTAAGGAAAGGTAAAGCCATGTAGTAATTTTTGCCTGCGGAGCTCTATTGTTCTTTTAAAGTTGCCAATTAATTTTTGCACTTCGCTGCTATTTCGTTCAAATTAGTTTTATGGGTCTTCCATTACGAAGTTCCTTCTTTGTATGTGCAGGCATCTGGATCGTCGTAAGCGCCTGATAATTGCTATGGATGCAGCATTTGGGATGGAATATTTGCATTCAAAGAACATTGTGCATTTTGATTTGAAATGCGATAACTTGCTTGTCAACTTGAAGGATCCTTCTCGGCCTATTTGCAAGGTGATGGTTTGGAATCTGTTTGTTGCTGTTTTATGTTGCAACAAAGCTAATTAAAAACGGGATAAGATATTGTGGAATTTACAAAGCTAAGTTAGTTGGAGATGCTTTGATAAAATAATTTGTTAGTTGACTTACAAAGGGTTGATGAGTCAAACTTGTGTACTTTTTTCATTGCAGCCAGAAATATAACCCTTAGGCATAAGTTACGCAACAGGAAAAGGAAATAATGGCTTCGATTAACTATATCTTTTTAAAGGCATTTTATGGTTCATATGCAGGTTGGTGATTTTGGGCTGTCAAAAATTAAAAGAAACACCTTGGTTACTGGCGGTGTGAGGGGAACCCTTCCTTGGATGGCTCCGGAGCTTTTAAATGGCAGTAGTAGTAAAGTTTCTGAAAAGGTAAATTTTCTTAGAAGTTCATTTGCTTTCAGTCATGACCTGGCAATACTAGTTATATTATCGGCCATGCTTTGAATGTGTATCCTACCCTCTATTCTTTAGCCAAGTCTCGTTAATCTACACTAGACTATTCCATTCGTGTGTCTTGTCTGGGTGGTATTATTTGGCGTATTGTGGTGGTCATGTCAATGTTCAACGTATTCGAAATTGTTGAATTGTCACCTCTTCTCCAAAAACTTAAGTTATGGTGAACGTGAGTAACTTAGACATTTATTAAGAACAACACACATCAACACATCCCTTCAACTGTGAGCCTGTTAACATGGCACGCAAAAGCAAATAAAAGACGTACAAAGCCAATACGGAGGCCCAACTTTCGGATAACACAAGTTGGGTGGAAGTGAAGGAACATATGATCCTGTGACTGCTATAATACCAAGTTTAATTAATATCTCTCTAAAAGTTAAAGCTATTGGGAAGATGAGCAACTTGACATTTAGATGCAACACACTTAACATTTATAATTGAAAGCAAGTTGGATAGTTGGACGAAATGGATGTATTCGAAGTTTCCTCTTTTTTTGACCCTTCGATACATAGAAGAAGTATGGCGTCCTTAACTACTGAGGAGAAAATAGCGTGCACATAGTGAAAGTATGTTTTTCATTCATTTTTTTGTTGTTGTTGTTGGTAGGTTGATGTGTTCTCTTTTGGCATTGTTCTGTGGGAGATCCTTACCGGTGAAGAGCCTTACTCCAACATGCATTACGGAGCAATCATAGGTTCGTTGAAGTTGCCTTGTTTTTCTTCATCCCCTACTTCTGTTTCAGCTTACTGCCTGACATCTGAACTTGGCATTGCTGGTTGTTTGCATATATTGTCGCTTCCCTTATCGAGTTACCTTTCAAATAGCTTAGAAAAGCGCTTATGCAATTCTATCTTAATCTTGAAAGTTGCATTGTTGGATGAGCCACATAATTCAGGATGACCTAGTCAAAAACCTGTTTCAAGAAATATATGTTGATTTCAGCAGACTTTTGTACTTTCTGAGGCATTAAATCTTGACATATTTTGTACAGGGGGCATAGTGAATAACACATTAAGGCCAGCAGTGCCGAGCACCTGTGATCCTGATTGGAGATTGCTAATGGAGCAGTGCTGGTCTCCAGATCCTGCGGCACGCCCTTCCTTCACCGAAATCGCGAGACGGTTAAGACATATGTCAACTGCAGGTTCTGGACAGCAAGGCAACAAACAGAACCAGATTTCCAAGTAAAAGCAAAGAAGAAGATGCATGTAAAGATATATGTTATTCATGATGTGTATAGTATATTGTTTTTTTTTTGTTTTTTTGTTGAGGAAAAGTATTTGTTTTAAGTGGACAAAGTAAATATGTTTTTTTTCTCCCCCTTAAAGTAACTATGAATTTGGTGATGTACTATAAGATAAGACATGTCACCATTTGGAGAATGCTGTGGTGGGTCCTTCATCTAATGCTTTTTTTCATCACGATGAATCTGTCATGATATCATGATTTGAGTTAGGTTCGATTTCATGAAAATTGACAATAGACATTTGACTTATCTCTGTAAAAGTTGAATGTTGAGTTTGCATTCGACTTTTTAAAATGTTGGATGTCATTGAGACTTGAAAGTAGATTCTTTATAGCGCCATTAACAACTCCCTTCATTGCATTATGTGTATCATAATGTTCTATTACTACACTTTTGTTGACCATTGATAACATTTTTGGTGACCATACTCTTATCAATTTATATGATGGTAATTTTCTATTAGAACGGATCGTCAGATTATTGTCACATGCACAAACAAATAAAATTAGTCTCATCGTCATTTAGATTGTGTTGCCATGTCTTTCACACGAAACGGAACACCCCGTAAATTATTTCCTCCTCCTTTCTTCAAATCGGCGGCAATATTGTGTTAAGGGTGGGTGGGGTGGGGTTTTGTGATGTAGAATATCGGGAAATATTTATGCGGAGAAGGGATTTTAAGATGAAGTAATGAGTGAAACGATCATAACCACACAATTAAATATGAACCATGCACACGGTGTTTCCATACGTGTGGAGACACCACATAAGTATTTCCCTAGAACTAGAATATCAAACCAAATCATGTTGATACTCACCAGACTTCAAGCTCAACTCGATTAAAAACCTGAGATAAAAATCGACTCGAATTCGATCGATCGATTTATAAAAGGCAAGATGAAACTCAACTTGTTTACTCAAAAATGGACATGTAAAAAATAGGTGGACATATATATAATATATATATATATATATATATATATATTTTTTTTTTTTTTTTTTTTTTGGGGTTTTAGTTTAAAAGGGTCCCCGAGGGGGAGGGGTTTGCGTAAAAAGGCTTTGTCCAAAACACCGAAATAAAAAATAAATGAAAAACAGGGGAAATATTAAAAACGGATGAAAGGACTAAAATGACCCCATCAACAAACGGACTCTTTCACACTGCCGTTAGCTTATATTTTTTCTCATCTTTTTCGCCAAATTGAAAAGGGAAAACCATTCCCTTATATTTCTCCTCTTTTTCCTCTTTTTCCTCCTCTTTTTCCTCCAAATTCACGAAATGAAGAACTCTTCTCCCCTTTTTTTGCGAAACCAAACTGACTCCAATATCTACCATGTAAACGTAGCAAATCAATTAATGAACATTTCCCCATTAAGAACGCAAAAATCCATTGAAGAAATGGCATCTTCTCAGCCATTAACTATCTCTTTGAAAGTTGTTGACAGTAAATTCTGTGTTTTTCGATAATTTCAGTCATTGCGGCTAATTGCAAATGATTTGGTTGGCTGATAATTTTAAATGCTTTTGTTTTTGATCCTTCATTTCTAGATTTGTTGATTTTTTGTGGTAAATGATTTGTCGTAGAAGAAGAAAAAAATTAGCTTCACTATTTCAAAAGGGGATGTCTGAATGAAGTAGGTTTGGATTTTATATTACAACTACAATGGTGATTACAATAGAATTAGTTATGGATTATGTGAAGAGAGGAAAAATGTTACACTTTTTTTTGTTTGTCTTTATGAAAGAATGTTACATTGGGTGCTATAAATGCAGCAGCTCAAAAGGATGTCCTGCAAATATGCTTGTGCTTGCTTAATTTTCTGACCATAACCATCTATGTCCACCACCAAGAATGGACTATAATATTAATCAAAACCAATTTTGTAAGCAGGATGATGATGATGATCAAGAACATGAAGATTTTCAAAAGATTCTCACTGATGATATCAAGAATATTTCAAGTATTGGAATAGGAGAAAATGATTAGAAATGTAATTGATGAACTAGTTTTCCAGTTTATCTCTTGTTCAATTCCAATTCTGTATCAATTCGATTTAGTTTTAATTCGCAACAATATGCCTTTCTCCTACTCGATATTTTGTTTTTCTGATGTGTAATTTGTTTATGGACATTAGGGTAATTTGTTTATGGACATTAGGGTTTTGGTTTATTTACGTAAGTACAAAAAAATTGTTGTCCACTGAATGATTTTATGTGATTTTTTAGATTGTTATTTGTTTATGGGGAAATTAGGGTTTCATGTTTTTTTAATAGATTAGAAGTACTCATTTGTAATCAAGTACAATATGTATTTGTAATCTATTGTCATTTCTAGATACATAATCCATTTCTAGTTTTCATTATCTATTGGCATGGTTGTAAAAGATTAGAAATACTTATTTAGGGTTTTTTATGTTTATAATGAAATTTCCGATGGGGAAAAATATGCTACTCCCTCCGTCCCGTAATATAAATCCATTTAGCTTTTTGGCTTTGTCCCATAATATAAGGCATTCTCACATTTCGATTGCATCGTTTTCAGTTTCACACTAAACAATGAAATATTATTAGCCACCCCCGCTTAAAAAACAACTCATTTATTAATTTTTTAAACCGTGTGTAAAGTCAATACGCCCTAATATATCGGGGGGGGGGGGGGGGGGGAGTAAACATTAGGGTTTCGGTTTAAGTGATTTTATGTGATTTTTGAGATTTGTTTATGGGAAAATTAGGGTTTCATGTTTTTTTAATAGATTAGAAGTACTTATTTGTAATCAAGTACAATATCTATTTGTAATCTATTGTCATTATGTAATATATTGTCATTATCTATTGTCATTATGTAATACATTTTTAGTTTTTTTAAGTAAATGGTAGGAGGGGGGTAGGTTTCCTATTTAATTCCAACATAAATTGAGTAGACGTTGGTTCACTTCACACGGTTCAATTCCCGCCCCATTTATTGCCGCCCCATCATAACCCTTCTTCACTTTCGTCTCATCAGTTGAAATTAGAAGCCTTCATTCCAATTGCCGCCCCTTGTTTCTTCATACCTTCATATCGGAATTTTCAGAGAAGGTAGGTTGTTTTTTTATTGTTTTTTTGAAACAACATGTATGTGGTTTCTTATTTTTAGGGTTTTAATTCTCTCGCTTTTTGGATGATTCGAGCTAGTGAATGGATCAGTGTATAATTCTTTCGCTTTTTTTGAATGGATCTAGTGAAAAAAAGTGTTTCGATGGAAATTTATGTGTAAAATTTCAAAAAAAAAAGAAAAAAAAAGTGATTCATTCATTTCATTTCTCCTTCTTATGCTAGGTGCAATGGCTGATAGTGATAGCAGCAGTCGAGATTGTCTGTTCTCAGAACCAAAAGTCCACATTATAAGCAGTGACAACAGTAGTGATGAAGATCTCGAGTTAGATGGCAGTGACAATTCGTTCACTAAGATTATAACCTCTACAGATTTATCCCGTGGTACGGTGTTATCGGTTTTTTTTTTTGAACTTGATTGATAGTGATTTATCTCGTTTTTCACTTCATAATGGTTAATGTTATTTTTCTGGTTTTTTAGAATGTCCCAATCGCTTTTGCAAGAGCAAAAGGATTGCTAAAAAATAGGCTTGTGGGTGTGCGTGTTGCTGGGCATAATCGGTGTTATGCTAGGACTGATGCTACGACTAAGGGGACTAAGCGAGTCCGCATTAAAGGAATGCATTCCTTTTATGAGGACAACCAAGTGACTGCTGGGGATGAACTTGTTTTCATTTTCTATGAACATAGCACCGAAGATGTGTTCCGTTTCTTGGTTACGATAAGAAAAGATAATTAGTGGATGTTGTTCCGTTTCTTGGTTACGCTAAGTGGTTGTTTTGTAATCTGAATTTTATGACTGTTATCCCAAAATTTATCAAGTTGGTTAGTGACCTAAGTGGACATGAAATTTGAATGTTATGAATTTTGTTGTTGTATTGTGTTTTTTATGACAAAATTAGGGTTATATGTTTTTTTTTATTACATTAGAAATACTTTAAAACAAGGTCAACTAGGTCAAGGATAGTCCTCAGCTCGACTTTCTACCCCCAACTAGGTCAAGGATAGTTGTACCAGAGGAGAGCAAACCTTTGCATCTCCCTACCAAAATCGTAGGAATTGAGCACCCCCTGAAAATGAAATATGAGAAATACGGGGCTCAATCCCCACCACCACGATTTGTTCGATGAGTCCATTGCACAGAACAACGAACTCACTTTCCCCGAAGGATCCATTAACTGCAAACCAAGGAAACAACATGAACACAATCACGGTATCAAGTCACTACCACTACCGGAGTAGATGGTGTGACACTTCAACAAAAACAAGATAATGTTGATAACTTTGGGGTTTTGAAGAACACCAACAATGTCGAACTTGAATAAAACGCAGAAAACTAAAACTCAGAAATTTGCTTTTCTGATATGAACGTAGAATCGTGAAACACTTTCCTACAAAAGTTATTTGCCCCTTATCTGAAGCCTAGGGTAACACAAATACTTTTGTGAGATAAGACTACGTTTTCCCTTCGATCTTTAGGCTCAAAAGATGAAGAATACCTTTGGAGAAAGTTTGCAAGTGTTCTATGTATATGATATCATCAAGGATGCATACATTTGTTGTGTGTTTTATTCAACAATGTAAGAAGCCTGTAAAAAGCTCTTCGAATTCAGAAAATTAGTTGTAAGTTCGAGTTTATAGGTTACAACCCAAGTGGAAAGGTACCATTTGGTCATAACTCCTTAAAAAGGCCAAAAGGCACTTAAAGGACTGCTTTCGGGCCACAGGCGGGCGCCTGTGGCCAGCCTGTGATCATCAGAAAAAAGCCAAACACTCGATCGACTTTTAGCCTTGCCGGAAAGCCATAGGCGGGCGCCTAAGCTTCATAGGCGGGCGCTATGCCTCTGTTTCCCCAAAGCGAGATTTTAGTCCTTTAACCGGATTTTCGATCCTTTAAGTGACTTTTCCTGAACATACATGCTTATTTTCCATCCGTATACTTATATACACATTACATAAGCGTGTACTCCACACCTCCAAACTTATAATAAAGTGTTACAAGTATATTCATCCTTGTACTAAACCCCGATTACCTCAACGGCTCGTGATTAAACTTAAATCACCAACAGATAAAACGAACTATACATAAAAAAACAAATAAGAAAAACGACCTAATCCTAAGAACTCAACTAACTTACAAGATATCAACCCGATTCCCCGGCAACGGCGCCAAAAAACTTGATCGGCCTTTTCTAAGTGTCCAATCTCACCGGCAGTGTACCGGGTCAACTGTAGCCTAGAATTGGTGAGTCAAGGTCGTATCCCACAGGGAATCTGGTCGAGTACCAAAGTCGGTCTCGTCCCTAGTTCAGGTCAACACATATATTGAACGTGGTGATTTGTCAGATCACCGGTTCTACAAACTAAAATATACACAAAACAAAGATTTTTAAACTATATAAAAGAGATAGCCGAGCTATGATCCAATCAACTACTCTCTAAACCTAACTCGTTTCCGGAAGTGTTTCAACAAACTCTAATGTTCTCGGCATCGTTGAAGGGTGTCGTCTCCTATTTCCGAAACTAAGCGCCAATTTCAACAACCTAGTTTCCTAAGTCGAATTCAACAGTCCGCTGACCGGATTTAACTGACCCGACACGGTCTACGCTCTATGAGACGCTCGTTAACAACGATATAAACCTCACACACGAAACCGAATCTGAACAACTCAGTCGGTTTTACACGGTGATCCTAGAACCCCTTTTCCCGCACCCTCTCGCAAAATACATATGTAAAGACGATACGTGTGACACAATTATTGAGTGATCAGTTCAACAAAAGTCATTAAGAATAAGTTCTAGAACAAAAACAACATCGAGAATCTAACAATCAACACATCAAAACACTTCAATCAACAAGCTAATGATTCGATTTCAAAGGCTATCACATATCTCGACTATATAACGGATTAGCTACTCATTATAATAAGCAAAATAAAAGAAATCAACAATCAAAGTTAACAAAGATCAAGATCAAAAAGCAAGAACAAGAAAGGAAATTGAAATACCAAATATATTATGCCGTAGAAAATCGATCCACCGAACGAAATCCTGTCAATAACGTGTCAAGCTATCACCGAGATCCTCCGGATTACAACGATCTACAACTAATCTAAGCTAATATACATCTAAACTAATCTAATCTAAGGGAAAGATGAAGAAAAACGCAGAAAAAATGATCTAAAAGAAGAGGGGATCTTCATCTAGATCAAATGAGGGGGTATTTATGGTGTTTTTTCAGATCTGGACTCACAGGCGGGCGCCTGTGGTGACGGGCGCCCGCCCGTCAGATTATTTCCTTCACAAACTCGATCAGCAACTTTCTGAGGTGACAGACCCTCAGAAAAACGGGCATAACTTTGTGTGTAGACCTCCAAATCGAGTGATTAAAAATCCGTTGGAAAGCTAATGAAATTGTCTACAACTTTCATGAAGATGTCCAGCCCAGAATATGCCTCTAAGGTGAATCAAAATGCAGATCAGTGGAAGGTATGGTTGTAGTACCACCGCGTTTTGATCCATTTGAACGTTTAAGCTTCGGGCACACGTTCCAATCCTCGTATCTCGCCTTCCGGACATCTCAAACACCTAAGTCCTGTACAAAATCACAACAAATACCACACATAATCCCTACAGGACACTAGGGTGACCGAGAGTATAGTAAATTACACCGAAAAAGACCGAGAATCCCGGACTTTACGTCCAAGGTCCCGAAATGATAACCAAGGTGTAAATACATCAAAATACAACCAAATGTCCCCGGAAACACATAAAATGAGGTATAAAAGGGGTATAATCACATAGTAAATGATAGTCAATTTGACTCCCATCACATCATCTCTTCATATTCCTGATGTTGAAGATCTTCAATCTCCTCAATACTCAATAAACGAGTCTCATTAATCGCCACCAATCCTTCATCAGAAACATTAAATTGTTAACCCAGAAAATAACTATATCACAAACAACTAAATTAGATCCATCGTTTACACATTCATCATTGTAGAAAAACAACACAATGGTTCACTCAATTTAACACTAAAACACACAAAGAAACACACACTTTCAAACAGATCAATTGATTCACCCTTCATCAGAAACATTAAGTTGCAGAATCAATGCTTAGTGTGTTGAAGATAACAAAGAATGACAAGTCAGATTGACAATTGAACATAATTATAGAAAAACAAAAAAATCTGGGTTTTATAATTATCGAAACCAATTACTATAAATATCGAAAAACAAAAAATTGACACTTAAGAAATTACCGTTCATGGTTCAAGTAGAATGGATCTGGAGATGATGCTTGCGGCTTGGAATGGGTAGATGCTAGCCGCGAAAATCAGGGTAAGTGGTAATCCGAGGCTTATCCCCTTGTATACCTTTTTATAGTGGGAAAGAATCAAATCAATACTATAACGAGTCGAGCGAGTCGAATCGAGTATTTTGTTATCAATTACAATAATTATTAATTAAAATTATCCGGGATTTAATTGAAAACAACACTATCGGGAATTATCCGGAATTTAATTACAATAACACTTAATGGGAATTATCCGGGATTTAACGACAATAACTCTATGGATCATTGACGGTCAAACCTATTACCACCCAGTATGATCAGTGTACGGATCAGTGACGGTCAAACCTAATACCACCCATATGATCACTGTATGGATCAATGACAGTCAAACCTAATACCACCAAGTATGATCATTGTATGGATCAATGACACTCAAACCTAATACCACCCAGTATGATCAGTGTATGGATCAACGACGGTCAAACCTAATACCACCAAGTATGATCATTGTATGGATCAACGACGGTCAAACCTAATACCCCCCAGTATGATCAGTGTATGGATCAGTGACGGTCAAACCTAATACCACCCAGTATGATCAGTGTATGGATCGACGACGGTCAAACCTAATACCACCCAGTATGATCATTGTATGGATCGACGACGGTCAAACCTAATACCACCCAGTATGATCAGTGTATGGATCAACGACGGTCAAACCTAATACCACCCAGTATGATCATTGTATGGATCAACGACACTCAAACCTAATACCACCCAGTATGATCATTGTATGGATCAACGACGGTCAAACCTAATACCACCCAGTATGATTCAAATAGTTTTTATTAATTTCCAACATACTTTTTTTCCAACATACTCTTTTTAATGGTGAGATAAGGTAAATAAAAACTAATAACATAAAATAATAACCCTGTTGACTAGCCACTCTGCTGACTAAGGGAATCCTACTGACTAGTCACTCTGCTGACTAGGAATCCTGCTGATTAAGGGAAGCCTGCTGACTAGGCACTCTGCTGACTAAGGGAAGCCTGCTGACTATGTAATCTGCTGACTATGAAGACTGCTGACTAAGGGAAGCCTGCTGACAATTCTAACAGACTCCATATTGTATGCTCAGAAATTGTAAACTGAAGATTATATAACATACATTCATAATGCTTGTTTTTATACATTGAAAAACATCACAACACATAAAGTTCCAATACATAATTATCCAACACTTTAGGAAATACACCTTGTTCAACACTTGTTACAACATCTTTCTACATAAACATTAGGAAATTCACCATGCAGATTAATTATACTCTTACCCCGTTAATCAACACTTTCAAGAAGTCTCCTCTTCTCCTGTGCTTCTCCGGCAGATCTCTTCCTCTTCTTTTGGGGTCTACCAGCCTGCCTCTTCAGTCCCGATGGGGGAAAAACTCTCTTAGCAAGCACATTGTTAGGGAAAACAACTTCATCTTTATTCGTCAAAGGATAAATAGCCTCAGAATATAACTTCCTCCATCATTCCGTTGTGTAATGAGCGCTACAATGATTATACCCATTTGTTCGATTCATCTTTATCGCAGCAATTGCATGTCTACATGGAAATAGGTGTGCCTCAGATTCTTCACATGAACATGTATTATTTAGCACGTTCACAATATAGTTTTTCACACCTTCACGAACACTATAAACAGGGTTTTGAACATCACCACATTCTAAACCCAAAGATGCCTTGTATTTCTCAACCATTAAAGCTTCCATTTCAGTGGTTAGAGGAGTGTTACAAGCCATGGCAAGACAATGTCTCTTAGCAAACCATTCTTGCATTATCTCACGGATACGTTCGAGCAAACCAATCACACTTAATTCTCGAGCTTTTTTTAGCTTACTGTTAAATGACTCAGCAGTGTTTGACGTCATGATGTTGTACCTCTTAGCTTTAAACCATGCCCTTGCCCAATAATGAAACTCTTCTTTAGGCAAATATTCTCTAATCGTTTTCTTTTTCTTTTTCCCTGCAACTGGTGGTTCATCAGGCGTTTTTCTACATAAGGCTTCAAGCAAACCTGTAAATTCACTCTTACGATACGCCTGTGCAGTCCATTCGAACAAGCGTCCGACATCATGTTGTGGAAATTGAGTTTCCAAATTCCTTCTGATGTGAAACATACAATTTCCATGAACAACGTTCTTAAACACTGTGTTCATTCCGTGCTTTATGCTTTCAGCACGATCAGAAACTATAACGAGCTCTTTCATGTCCCCGATGATTTTTTTCAACTGCTGAAAAAACCATTTCCATGATGAATTGTTTTCGGAATCAACAATTGCCCACGCAATAGGATACACTTGCTTATTTGCATCTTCATATAGCGCCGTTAGTAAAACACCTTTGTATAACAACAGGACGCAACAAATTTAACTGAAATGCTCTTTTTGTCTGCCCAAGGCAAACAAAATAATATTTGAACTCACCAATGTTGTTGGTAGATATCTCAGCCACAGTTTCTGGATTACTCATCTTCAACATATGAAGATACTTCGGCAATTCGGCATAATTTTCACTTGGATTACCCGCTAACATTTCCATTGCATAGTTTTTTGCCATCCATGCCTTTTGATAGCTTATGGTATATCCATAGATCCGACGAAATTCTACAATTGCATTTTGTGGTAAAAATTCATGTTTCGGATCCGTAAAGCTATGATAAAACTCCCTTGCTATGAAAGTGTAGGATGCGTTATTATGATCTCTATTCCGAACAGTGAGAGAACAAGTATGTAACTTCTGGTAAACTTGCACTTCAAACTTTTCCGACCCTTCTCCTATCCCTGTTGCTCCTGCCCTTGTTGCTCCTATCCTTGTTGCTCGTATATGCCATTTACAAGATTTTTCTTGACAATTCACGGCATAAATGGCTTTGGATGATTTTTCCGTTATAAATTTGAAGTGATATTTCACAGCCAACAACTCTAACGCTTGTTTCAATAAATCCTTTTATTCAAACACGTCGTGGACATGAATATCTTCATTGTCAGGGACCCTCTCCAGTGGTACACTAGGATCAATATCACTCACACCGCTAATTTTATCAGGAACTGAATTTTGTTTCGGTGCACTCATTTCCACATCATCATCTACACTATCAGAATGATTCCTCCCCGTTTCCACGTCAACATCAACACTTTCAGATGTTTCTGATTCTTCATTTGGAGGCCTGTCAACATTACGCTTCTCGAAGGGTTCCAAATTCACATCACCTGCTCCATTTGACAATAACGGATCATCACTATTAAATTCCCCATTGATTTCGTTACATTCTTCCTCAACATAATCATTAATCATCTCACTCATAGTAGGCATTTCACAATTGTCCACATTCTCCCAACCTTTCGACATTTCCTTCTCCACACCATTCAAACCATCCTTGTCCACACCATTCAAACCACCATTTCTATCATCTTTATCAATGAGGCCAATACCTACGTATGTTTTTTCAGAAAAAGATACTAACCACTTCACACTACTATCCGAATCAATCACCATCGGTTGTGCACATGGAAAGTTTGATGTTATTGGCACAACACATAGCATTTCTATTTCTTTCCGTTTTGTATCGATCCCCAACTCCTTGACCACCTGACCGTACAACTCTGTAAAGGTATAGTTTTTACGAATCATGATTGCCCTCAATTTTCTCTTTCCTTGACCAACATACTTCCATTCCCATTTACCATCCATATCTTCTATAACCTCAACCGGATAACAAACATGTATCCATACATGATCCATTACTCCAAACGGACCTGTTACCATAATCAATTAATTTGTATTAATCTCTAAAAAAACATAATGAAGAATTGATTAACTAAGGAGAAAGATTTAGATACTATTAGCAACTAATCTTATCAATTTTGGATTGTTTTGGATTGAGTAATTAGCTACATGTGTAATCTTTGCAACTAATCAAAACAAACAAATTAATTAACCATAATCTCCAAAACTAACATATAAGCAACTAATCTTATCCATTTTCGTTTGAGTAATTAGCTACATGTGTAATCTTTACAACTAATCCAAACAAATTAACCTCAATTAACTAAGGACAAACAATTTAAAGGCTATATAAACACTCACTCTGTGTACTGGCGTGAAATCTTCGAGCTGCAGCAAGTTGAATTAGCAAGGTATGGATCACTGTGAATGGGTTCACCACACTGATTTTAGAGAAAACGAATTACAATGGACTTAAAGCTTGAAGAAGATATGAAATGGGGGATGAAATTTCAGTGGGATATCGAATTGTAGTTGGAATGATCTCAATTTGAGGGTGAAATGATTTGGGAAGAAGGAGAAGAGTGAAAGAGTGAAAGGGGGTTCCGATCTCGTTGGTTTACATTTGGTGGGTGGGTCCCATGAAAAATAAATCAACTTAAGAAAAGAAAAAGATTTTTTTAAAAATAATATTCAAGTAACGGCAAAAGTTAGACGCCGAGCTAACGGGAGTGAAGTGAGCCCCTCTTATTATAACAATCTCTCTTAAATGATGATTGAATATAAAACAGACCCTTTTAAACGAATTCGTCTTTTGACCGACCTTAATAAACGAACGCCCTTATTTTATATAAATTTCATAGGATATGATAGGACAAACTTAGACTTGTTCAAATTCAACTTCAAAACAAGATAAGTAGACCCAACTCATAATTAATTGTTTATATTAAAATATTGTTTACCAATAAACTCTAAAAACCCGCCGCTGAAAACTTTCTCTGCCCTCCAAAAGCTTCGTACAACAGCAACAGCCTCCGCCCCTCCGGCGCCCTGCCGGAGGCGGCTCCTCCTCCCCTTCTCTGTAAATATTTAGGTTGTTTTTGCTCTTTTCTTTTAAACCCGCCGCTCATCACCATGGATTCCGGCGATTGGACTCCTCCTATTGCTGGTCTTCCGGTTTTGGGGCTGACCGTTGGACTCCTGCTTGGTCGGTCTTGGTGGAGGCGGTGCCCCGATGGCGTTTGTTCTGGGGCTTTTTCTCCTCCCTTGCTTCTTCGTTTTGACTCGATCTAACTCCTCCGTCGTGTCCTTGCCCGGTGCTTCGATTGGCCGGTTGCTTTTTGCTTCTCTCTTCTGATCTTGATCTGGGGGGAGCGGCAGGCTACTCCGGCGACTTTCGGTGGCGCTCTTCGTTGGTGTGATTTAGATCTGGGGCTTGGGAGGTTGACGGCGGGACTTGTTTTGCTTTGCTACCGCCGCGTTGCTCTTTTTGCCGGATTCTCTTGGTCGACGGCACGACCGGTTTTGTTCCGGGAAGTTGTTTTCCGGAGGTTCAGTCTTCGGCTTCCTATTTCCGCTGCTGATCTGAGTTGTTGTCGGTCACTAGTGGCAATCTTTCGTGTCCAACCGTCACATGTGGCATCTCTCGCGGCAGCTTGAGGTTCGTTGGTTGGATTTTAGGAGGGGCGTCTGGTTTTGCGCGGGCACGGTGGTATCTTGGCGGTGCTTGCTGTTTTTATTTTCTTTTGTGTTATTGTTTGTATGTTTGTATTAGCTTGTCTGTCTGGTAATAGATGGAATAAGAGGGTCCGTGTCTGAGCGTCTTTTCGACTTTTGGAGAAGCTTTCTTTCTTTGTTCTTTCAAAGACCCTCTTTCGTTCTATTACCCGGCTTTGGTTGTAATTTTATTTTGGCTTTGTCCGGTTTGTTCCGGCTTTTCCCGACGGTGTCCGGCGTTGTATTTTATTTTACCGGACTTTTGTCCGGCGTTTAATAAAATCTTTCGTTTCGAGGCAAAAAAAAAAAAAATTTTAATTATAATTTTTTTTTTTTTTGTTTTGGTTTTGAGGGAAATTAATTAGCTATTTTTTTGAGGGGAATTAATTAGCTTTTAAAATCGATTAGCTCGTGAGTTAATTGAATTGAATCAAACATCTTTACGAATCGAGTACAATTCCTACTGCTACAACAGACCGGTGGCCGGTGTAGAAAAGGAAGAGGTGAAAAAACTACATCTGCATCAATGGCGGATCCTTGATGCACCACCCTTTTATTTTTCTTTCGGTAATGATCCAAATTTTAGTTGAGGAGGATTGAGCTCACTGTTAAGCTGAAATTAAGCTCTAATTGCTCTCGACAATGGCTGAATCGGAATCCCCGAAACCGAAGCCTCTTCCTGTCATACGTCTAGGGTTATTCCTCATGTCTCACAGCCAGTTCCTAAGGTTTTGTATTCTCTTCACTTGGAGTTTTTAGTGTTTTTTCCTGGCTTTCCAGTTACACTGCATTTGGATTAGATTCTAGTATAGATAGTTCGGGAATGTTTCTGAATTGTTTGGCTGATTGTAGTACTATTTTTTGTTGATTTCAGTGTTGTTTGCTGCACAGCTGGGATTTTGGCGCTCCTGCTATTGCCTATTCTTGCTAAGAACACCTATATCTCTGAAAATGCACTTATGCCTGGTCAGTTAGCTTCAACTTTACCTGCTCCTTTTTGCTGATTTTCCTGAAATTTGAATTTAAAGCTGTTATCATGTTGGGGGATTTTGTTCGATTCTTCTGTTTTCCTCCATGAGAAATTGTTGAATAATATTCGTAATTTTCTGATAAGCACTGTGCTTTGTAAGCCCTGTGTATGTGAAAGGGAATCAACACTTCAAAAACTTCAATTTGTTGACACTCTATGAACAGGATCAATTTCGGTGCATGGATTCATTTTAGAAATTCCAAAGCTTCGTAACTATTAAATCCGTGTTTTTTTTTGTTTGTTCACTTGTACTTGCGACTCTGATTTTGCAGGTTCTGCTAACTCCATGCTCTCCAAGGATGATGTTTCCGAGGGGGGCAGATTTGTCAATAAGATACTTGAATTAGGTTCTGGCACTTCTCATCCAGGCATGTATGTGATTCACAGTGTTATCCTTTTGTGTATTTGGTTTGGTTTTAATTCACAATGATCTATTTCTGCTACTATTGCAGTGTAAAATTTTGCTGTATTCTATTTTATAACCGGGGGTTTGTATGCAATTTGTTCCCCTTAAACTGCTACCATGGACTAGTAATTAATTGGCACACTTGCCATACTGCTCAATGTCTGCAAAAGCGCACGTCATGTTTTCTTTTCCTTAAGACCTTGGAGTAAACATAGTTATAAGCTTCTTCTTTTTTACGTCTTGATTTTATTTTCGTTGCATCCTTGTTTTTCTAACTTGTTTGTTCTAAGTTCTTTAGTCTGATAGCTAATAACTTCTAAGTGCTTTCTAGATCTTTCTTAGAAGGTGTAGCTAATCTTCTTATGATGGAAATTTCCAATTCTTCCCCACCTGTCTTTTGGGATTTTTTTACCTATATAAATAAGTTTACAACGAACCTGGTGATGAAGCGTCGAAGTTCTGAAAATTGGAGTTTTGGGGAGGACGAGAGGGCTAGAAGCGGCGGCTTGCTGAGAGGCATGTGGATTCCAATATCACCTGATCACAAACAATTGGAATATTTCCGTTGGTATTATGATGTTTGTTTAAATAAATAGTTTTCAATCTGAATCTTTCTCATGCTGCTGCTCGCTCTCTTCTTCCTATACTTCAGCCTTCTGGACCTGGTGTTGAAGCATTGAAGCTCTGAAGGTTCCTGACCGCATTGAGTATCTTGTCCAAAGATTTCCACTTATATTTGAGTAATTGCTTTGACAGTTGTTTTCTTATAATTTTTTTAATACGTTTTCTATCAACCATCAATGCCTCTGACATGCTTTTAGTTTTTTAGTTAAATAATGGTGATATGGGATGTACCAATCATTTTATCTTCTTTTAATAATTGAATGCCAGCATATGTTTTCATTTTTTTTTTTCTGAATCGGAGACCTAGTGCAAGCATCAGCTTTTCAATTACTGCCCAACCTATTCCAGTACTGGGTTTGCAAGTCACTTCACTTGAGCTTTATCTTTCCCATGTTTTTGCGCAGAGAAGTACAACGATTGATAGCACATCATCTATCAGCTTTGGGCATTGAAGTTAGTTATCACAAGTTTCAAACCGAGATACATAGTTTCCACCCCTTACGATTTTTCGGTAGTTCTGATCCTCAAGCGATACAATACAATCTTAGTTGTTCATCATATGGTGTGAATACTGTTGGAATTATTAGAGCTCCTCGTGGAGATGGAAAGGAAGCTATTGTATTGGTGACACCATACAACTCTGCAAAGATTACCGAGGGCGAGGCCTTATCCTTAGGCATTGTGTACTCCCTTTTTTCTCTGCTTAGTCGAGTTACATGGCTAGCCAAGGATATTGTATGGCTAGCTGCTGATACGCAACATGGAGAATATGCTGCTGTTGCTGCTTGGCTTGGAGACTACCATTCATGTGCATGTAGTAACGTGCAAAATCTACATTTTGAAATGTGCAGTGAAAATTCTTCAACGGATCTTAGAACAAGCTCACCTCTAGACATGGAAATACCGGACATGTTTAGACGTGCTGGGACTCTGGCTGCCGGTCTTGTCATTAAGGTAGTAGAGACTAGGGCAAAATATGAGAAGGATAGCCTGAAAATATACCCTGAAGCATCTAATGGCCAAATGCCGAACCTGGATTTGATCAATATAGTGAATTATCTAGCAGTACACAGGCAGGGCTTGCAGGTGAAGATCGAGAAAGTGCAGTCATTGGTGAATTCAATGTGGTTAAAGTCTCTTGGAAATTTGTTTGAGTTGTTGGGGTATATGGCACGAAGCGTAAATCCACAATGGGGTTTTGCGTTACCCACATCAGAATACGTTGAAGGCTTTTCTACGCTCATCAGTTCTCTCTATAATCAGGTAAGCTGCCCCGAATCCTTTATCTCACTTATAAAGCCCGCCACGAACATACACACCTATTCTCCCTGCAGTTTCTTCATTTTCATGCATACTCTGTCACTGCGTATAATGAATGTCATTGTATCTTTGGTATCTATATTTGTAGGCATTGGGTGTTCCAACTGGCCCTCATGGTGCTTTTCGTGACTATCAAGTTGATGCAATTACCATGGAGATTTCCAGCCAGCTCTCAGTAAGGTCCAAATTCCCACAAAATGAGCTGCTTTGGCAAGGTGGAAGGTAATTCGTTTTTCTTCTACTTCTATTACTTATGAAAATTTGTACCTAAAAAAAGTTTCTAATTTCCGAAACTTGTTCGTTGGTGCTACAAAACTTCGTTAAATGAAACTAATATGACCGAGTCACTGTCAATTTGACAAAATTACCTACATTTTAACAGGTGAGTTACCAACCTGTTAAAAAAAGATTAATCTTCGTTCTTTGTGTGTGAATAATGACGTAAATGGTACATTGGTGATAATTTAGTGACTGCCAATGTTTTTATGCTCGTTTTTTTGGGTATCATTTTGTTATTTTATTATTGAGTGTCTAACAAAATGCCTGCTGAACTATTAATGATAAGCTTGGTTTGCCATAACATCTCATCATTGCAGGTTGATTGAAAACACCATACGCTCCGTGAATAACCTACTCGAGAAGTTCCACCAATCTTTTTTTCTCTATCTTATGACATCGGCCAATAAATTCGTCTCGGTTGGAGTATACATGATTGCTTTTGCTCTTCTTGTTGCTCCTCTACCACTAGTAGCAGCTTCACATTTTTCTCGTGCAAGCCAACCGACTTCTAAAGATGAATCCACACCGAAACCAAACTCTCTTGACGACCTTACCGTCGTGTATAATAGATCCTGGAAATGGCTTAACGCAGCAAAGATGGTCTTTTTAGTTCACTTATGGGGTGCCCTTATGATCTTCTTTCCTTATTTCTACTCCCACCTGCCCGAATCCTCACCGTTATCCACTCTTCTACCCTACACCATCTTCTTTCTAATCAGCATTACAATAGTTGGGTCATTTCGGTCTCGGAAGACAGAATGGGCATACTTAAAATCCGTGACAATCTCATCCGCCTTCACGGGCCTTTCTCTTATGTCAATTATCAACTTTGCAACAGCAGAAATAGGAGCATTGCTGCTGGTTCCAATTTGTTTAATGACTTCACCATTGAGGTCTAGAACTAGAACTAGAACAACAACGACGACGTCGTCGTTTAGAACGGTTTTTGAGGTTACGTCTAATCTGGGATTGCTTCTACTTGCGTTTCCGCCAGTGACGTTTTTCGTCGTAAAAGTAATGTTGATGAAGGAGGGTATTGAAGGTGTAAGAATAGGGAATGAATTCTGGTACTGGGTAGAAGCTTTATGGGAATGGAGCAGTGCTACTTATGTTTATGTATGTTTGGTTCATCTTCCTTGTTGGGTTTTGTGTATTCTCATTTTGTTTCATCCTTGTTGAACCTATATATATATATATATATATATATATATATATATATATATATATATTGGTGTGAGGACACCAGTTAACATGAAAAATTGTAATGTTGGTACTGTAGGTTGAT
Source organism: Gentiana straminea (assembly GCA_036785695.1). Taxonomy (NCBI): domain Eukaryota; kingdom Viridiplantae; phylum Streptophyta; class Magnoliopsida; order Gentianales; family Gentianaceae; genus Gentiana; species Gentiana straminea. Next base: position 13,602,109 of record JAVUPR010000414.1, read on the forward strand.
GGATAAAAGATATCTATTAAAGAGTATTTCATGGAATGTCGTCCTAGGTTTGTTGTAGCAAAAAGTTCTTTGGGGCTTTGTTATTAGTAGTACTTGGTAGTTTTGAAACATTTCACCAATCGTAATATATATAATTGTAATGAGTTTATATATCTGAATGATTTAGGTGAATGGATAATGTCTGAATTTGATTGCTTAAAAAAAAAAAAGATATCAAAATTGATAAAATAATAATAAAATATATTATGAGTGGAGAATCGGATTTCACCAATTGGTATAAGTTCTTGCACTTGCTGTTAGTTAATTTGTTTTTTGACAATAGAAAACGAAAAAGCATCTAAAATCCCTCGTATGTAATCACATGGGAGAAATACACATTCACCAAAAGCAGCTTTCACATGGATCAAAGATTCAACTTAAAAAAAAAAATTTACACGAAAACATATTCAGAAAATATATATAATATACACCATATAGCTAGCAGGTAGTATAATAAATATTAGAGATAAAAAAGTAAAAAAGTCCTTTTTTTTTTTTTGACAAATAAATAAATAACAGTGACACACTCATTTTTTTAGTTGCAAAAAGGACAAACAATTTCAGACGGACAAAATTACCCCTTTTATTAAAGGGACGCGCGCATATGTATTAAATCTTCCGCTGCTTCAGGTTTGTTTGTTTGTTTGTTTTTCTTTTTTTTTTTTTTTTTTTTCAAACAACCGTAACTTTTGATTTACAACTCCGATCATCAAAATTTTTTCACCAAAATTCATGTTTTTTTTTTGCTCTTCAATTTGAGCCCAAATCCCTTCCGACGTATATTTTGAAAGACGAAAAAATATTTGTATTAACCGACCGCTTTTTTTCTTATAAACGACCGTAACTTTTGATTTAGAACACCGATCATCAAAATTGTTTCACCAAAGTTCATATTTTTTTTTATCTTCATTTTGAGACCGCGTTTGATACCTTTTCGACGTAGTATTTGAAAGCCGAATTTAATCGCAGCATTTACATTAACACAGTATCAGTATCAGTATCAGTAGTATCAGTATCAGTAGTATCGTAGTATCAGTATCAGATTATACAAGAATATGCAGGAGAACATTCCACCAGGCTGTTAACAAACTCAGCAGATTAATAGCAAGTACAACAAACTATAGATTTAGTACAATATGTACATCAGTTAACAACATGAAAAATAAAGAAAAAAACGGGATTTCTGCTTGTTTAGTCTCTATTTACCATCATCAAAGCTATTTAATCACCCGAATTTCTTTGTAAGGTCTTTAACCGAGAGATAAAGATCATTCTCCAAATGCAAAATCCGGATACACTAACACACCGTGTTAAATTGGTTTATATGATACAATTCGAAGAGATAGAATCATTAATGAGATAACTTGATTAAGGTGTGGTGTTTATAACATGCGAGTTCGTAGTTAATCACTTGAATTAAGCCTAAAAAGTACATCGACTAAAAGGTAATACATAGAAGATCGGTACAACGTACTATAGTTTAGTACAATAGGTACATCGACTAAAAGGTAATACATAGAAGATCAATACAAGTACGAAACGATCGAACTATCACCAAATTATAAGAAGGATATTCTAGTTCAAAGAACAAAATTATCATGCCCGGAATTCACAAGGTCTTTGAATTACAAGTTCAAGAAGCCTATGAACTAGGCCTATCTATTACATGATGATACAATGTAGATCAAAAACTTCAGCACGCCAAGGCACATAGTAAGCCTTTGAACTAGGCCTATCTATTGCATTAAAGCACACAAGATCGATATCGGTATCGCATCGACGTATCGCGTATCGCATCGTATCGCAATATCGTATCGTATCGGGCTCAAAAGGACTCTTCATTCGGTTTTTTGTTGCAAGGTCTATGCCCCCAAATCTAACAACGCCAATAGCATAAGTAGAACCAACATACTTAAGCATATTAGCCCAAAAATCAAAATCTTGCTTATAACCACTAATCTTGAACGAATGACGGCCCATACGGTATAAGGATCTACCCCCGGATCGAATATAAGCATCGACATCTTTCCGAACAAAAATGCAATATCAAGCTTGGAAACAAGAATGACATGTGAAGTAGTCATTTCATACTTTTCCGTATTTACAAACTCAGCTACTCCCTCAATCCGTGGCTTGGATGAATCGATGATTAAACTAACCTTTTTTGCCTCATTTTCACGACCAAATAATCTCAGCATACCAACAACCGGAAGCGCCAATGCTTCATGACTACCACCAATTCCTATGTTTGGTTCAAATGGCATTTCGTCGAACATGTGTCGGGTATCTCCCAAATGTTCAAGTTTCAACGAACACATGACTACCAATTCTTATTCCCTGATTGATAGATAACCAACTTGGCGTAATTGTATGCATACTCACATGGTAAAAGGAGAAAGAGGAGCGCACTTTTTTTTTTTTTGGATTAATTTCACTTGCTTACGAATAAAAAGATCATATATCCATATATATGATTCTTGTTAACTCCAATGATGTAAGGCTCTAACAACAATGAGGTAGCTACTAAGATACTTTGATTCGGTGACAAAAAAACCCATTTTCAATCATTCGATAGTAGGCTGAATTTTTTCCATGATGATACAATGTAGATCAAAAACCTCAGCACACCAAGGCACATAGTAAGCCTATGAACTAGGCCTATATATTGCATTAAGGCACACAGTATCAGTAGTATCAGTATCAGCAGTATCAGTATCAGCAGTATCAGAAGTATCAGTATAAGTATCAGACTCAAAAGGACCCTCCTTTCGGTTTTTTGTTGCAAGGTCTATGTCTTCCAAGTCCTTGATATGAACTGAATGTCTTCTTACAGTTCAAGCACTCATATTTACTTCTTTTCGGAGCATGTTTCGATACTACTTTTTCTTTAAGATCATTTCTTTTAGGCCTCTTCTTGTTCTTGGGTTCAACCACATTAGGCCACTTGTTCTTGGCTTCATAAACAACTGCATTCTTGAAAAATCTTCAAAAGACGTATCCGATTCGTCTTTTTCAACACATTCATCCAAATAGTAACCTAAATCAGAGCTTTCTTGCTTATTAACCTCTGCTTTACTATCCATTTTATTAGCTTCAGGAGTAACAACTTGAACAAAGACGGGATTTCAAGCGATTTTCATCTCAATAGAAGATGACTTACTCTCTAAAACATCAGATTGATTGTCAGAAGATTTTACAACTGAATTCACCCCACCCCAGTTACTAGAATCCTTAGATAGCATCATCAAACACATAGCCACATCTTCTTGATCTTGCTCATCAATCTTCGAAACCGAAGAGGAAGAACCATTGTAAGTGCTAAAAGGGCTTTCAAAAAGAGTACATAAGAGAGCATACCATTGTAAAAATTAAATATTCTGATACTGTCGTAGGAAACCTTTTCAAGTCATTGATATGAACATTATTCTGATATTTTTCCTGTCCGTAAGCTATACTTGCAGATCAAATATTACTTGGATTTGAAGATGCATTTCACATTAATAATGAACATGAATTAGCAATGAATCATTTGACTTAGAGTAATCTACCAAAGACTACTCATAGAAACCATAATCCTATGCCAATCTACCGAGATACAAAGGAATAAATCACCGGCAACCAAGAACAATAGTCCAAGATTTTAGACACCACAGAATTATCACACCAACACAGATAATTAGAACACCCAATTTCTATATACCTTGCTTATGCAATAACAAATTAAAAAGTATGTGGCTTATGGATTGCAGCGGCACCGGTGATTCTTTCAGCGCCGGCCGGAAGCACAGGATGGCGGAGGTGGCTGAGCGGAGGAGATAATGGGGCACCGAAACGGTATGAGTAACCGACGTGGTCTCCATGGTCACGTTCTCTCCAAGCTTCTATTTACCCCATGGCCGCCGTGTACCGTTCCCCGGCCGGTAAATATTAATATATTTTCATATAGTCCAACTAATTACAGAACATGATCCTTATCCATAAAATATCTTCAGCACTAACAGATGGATAAAACATATATATTATTTTTCCATAAACACAGATTGGCATAAATACATACATATTCACACGAGATTTATATATATATATTTTTTAAACACAGATTGGCATAAATACATACATATTCACACGAGATTTATATATATATATTTTTTTTCTTCCGTTTTTATATTCCGTTTTTACTCACACACACGTGAACGAACGTCGCATCACCGCGTTCCTTTTGCGATATCAAACGTCAGTAGACGTTTCTAAGTTGTGACACTTTTATAACGTAAACGTCGGTGTCATTGACTTTCATTTCTGAACAGCAACGTCAGTGTCACTGACTTTGGTTTTGCACCGGCAATGCCGTGGCACTGACGTTCTGTTCATTACAAATAATCGGATTTCACCCATTGGTATAAGTTCTTGCACTTGAATGGATTGAATCAAAATATCTTCTTCCGGACTTCTCATATTTTGAGGAAGAAAATTCTGACGTAGGGACTCTCTATTAAAATTGATCGACTGCCACGAGTAGAAAAAAAATAAAACTGTTTTGTTTAGTTTGTGTACGTGGCAATAATCTGACGATCCATGGACTTTTCATTCTTGGAACGGAAAATTCTGATGTAGAGACTCCCTATTAAAACGGATTGACTGCCACATGTAGAAAAAAATAAAACTGTTTTGTTTGTTTGTGCACGTGACAGTAATCTGACGGTCAGTTTTAATAGGGAGTCCCTACATCAAAATTACCCTCTTTGAACCACAATAAGAGATTCACTTTCGATGCGACAAGCCATTGTAAGAAAGCGCCAAAGTCAAGCTATGATAAAGCGTTAGAGCTTCACCTCAACGACCGCTTCACAAACCAAACCAACACCGTACGAGAAAGCACGTAAGATTGTTGTGAAAAATGCCACCACCATGTAATTTCTGTGAAGAAAAAATCTTTATTCTTGTCCATGAACGGGGACTAACCGACTCCGACAATAATCTTACACCTTTTACCAGTGAGTAGGGAGCTCACATCTAATATTCATGAAGAGGAGCTAATGTCGGGACCCTCGAAATTATACGGCGAAATAAAAAATAAATAGAATGACATGAACGTAGCATTTTTCTGATTGTCTATTGCATACCATACTTTTATCAATAAACATCTAATATTCATGAATAATAGCTAGTGCCGGGACCCTCGAAATTAAATAGCGCAATTAAAAATAAATAGGATGACATGAATCGTATATTTAATATATATTTGTTAGTAGAAGCTAGTGCCGGAACTCTCGAAATTAAACGGTGAAATTAAAAATAAATAGGATGACATGAATCGTACTTTTTTTTGATTGCCTATTGGATACGTACAACTTATCAATAATTACACAAAAATTTTAGAGCAACAGTAATGGTTTGCCAAATAATTCAATCCACTCTCACAATAAATTGCCACATGGCAGGTCAAGATTGGGTGGAAAATGTGGAAGAAATTTATTTGAGAAATATGTTGACAAGATGGTGTAATGGGTAAATATCTTTCCACATTCACTCCCCACCCAGTCATCACATCCACCACTTTCGGCGTTGGAATCCGGCGCCGGAATCCATGCCCATATCATCTTCTTTCCATCTACTTCTGCTTTTCAAGCCATCTAGTTCTTCTCCTTCTTCTTCAACAGCTTCTACTTCGATTTGGCCATGCCTTCCAACTGCTACGCCACTTCCGGCGAAGAATCTGGCGGCCGGTGGCGTAGAGACTAGATGGGAAAGGGTGAGGTTAATCTTTCCTGACCTTTGCTCTCAATTCAATAATTTGAGAGGATGGAATTCAGTATCAAGAAGAAATTAAATGGAAAGTGGAAACTTTTTCAGTGTCCTGATTTTTTTTTGTGCACAAAAATGGGTTTGGCCATTTGAGAATATAATCTCCTTCGCTATCTCAAAGTAGAGAATAGGATAGAGACTATCCTTAAAAAAAACTTCTCTACAATAATACCATTAAGGTAATTTGTAAAATTAAATAGACATTATCTTGCTGACAATTTGCCTAAAAGAATTGGCCAGATAGCTCCAGTACTCTTGCTCTTAACTAGACTTCGTATAAAACTTATTCTTTTTATTTTATTATTTTTAGAAACATCTTATTCCTTAAACCCTAAAATATTTTGAATAAGGATGATGCAGTCAAGAATTCATCCCCAGAATTCATCCACAGAATTTTCTTGAACCATACACTATGAGTTAAAAAAAATAAAAATAAAACACATAAAATTTCTACACCACAAAAGCCTTCATTCGGCGATGTTGTGTATGCTTTTTCAGTGTATTAATCATTTTTCATATTACAACCAAATAAACAAATATTACAACACAGCCAAAGCAGTACTATTACGCGGCCAAATGCCGCACTAACAATGCCGGTCAAGGCTATCAAGACCAAAAGTCTCCATGAGACAGTCTTGATAAAGGAGGTGAAGAAGCCAAGAGTGGCCGAGAACTTCATCCCCACAAAAAAAAAAAAAAAAACTAATGTGTTTGTTTTGCAAGATGTTTTTTTGGGAGTTTTTTTTCCATCACATCACCAATAATTTCTTACAATTTTCACACTATTTAAATCTTCAACTACAAATAAAAAAATATTAAATCATCTCTCATCATTTTGTTTTATCAACTTTATTACTTTTTTTTTACTATTATTTTATTCATTATTCTATTTTATTTCACCAATCATTATTCTACTTTATTTTACCCCATCAACTTTCTAATAATTACTTTAATCATTTTATCTAAAAAAAAACTCCCAAAAAACTCTTAAAAGGAAAAAAAAAACTATAACCCAAAACAAACAGATCCTAAAAGCTAGTACAAACAAACAGAACAAAATACAAAACGCCTAGCAACGGAAATTGAATTCAAGGGAGGATCAATGACACCACACAGTCACCGCCGAAGAAAGAGTGACTGCCGCAAAACAACCATCGTCATGACACCGCCACTTGATAGAACGCCGCCACAAGACGAACTCCACTTGCCGGCTGGAGCACAGATCTAGACGGGGATGATTTCCGGTCAAAGATTGATCGATTACTAGCTAAGAATTTAGACCCACCTAACAGTAAGGGTAGAGCCTGGTATTTTTTTTTCCTTCAATCCTAGCATATATGGGCGATACACTAGTTTGCTTTTCGAATGACGGGCGATAAATATGATGTAATTTGTCGGTAGAAATGATGTAGAGACGTTGTGGTTCAAGTGCCAATTTAAAATTTGAATTTGACTTTGGTGCTTTCTTCGGACTCGTGAATTGGGAGATTTGGGAACAACCGCCGGAAAGTTTGTTGTAACTTAATTTTAAGGACGATTCGATCACTCTTCGTATTATTGGCGACCTTAGTCTTGCTATGGTGACTGCATATTGTACCCTTTTCCTTTGAAAATAAGAATTTCCTATAAAAATGATCATGTTATCACTTTCTTTCTTGTGGGACTATTTTGTATCACTGGACTTTATGGCATATATGTTGAATATTACCGAAACCTTCTTTAATTGCCATTTTCCTAATCCATCTTTGCATCTTGTTGCCTTAATTTTTGGTTCTATTCTTCCCTTTTGCTGACAGTACTACCCCTGTTTCCAATTTCACATGACGTGCCTGCACCAGACATTCTAAAAAAAGAGATGCCTAAACGCAAGTGGGATCATGAAGATGCCAACAACAATCATGTGAAAGTATGCTTCATTTTCCATAGCTCTTTAGTTATATATATATGTTAAAGAACGTTTAATTAGGCCCTAATTAATGCATTGAGTTTTTTCGCGCAATCATCATCTAGTGTTGAAATGACTATTATGCTTGGACTACTTGTGCCCCCAGTATCCCCCAACCTCTCCTACCCTACTCAATTGTTCAGCCTGAAATTTAGATGAGGTGCTTGGATTAGTCTTGTAACGATAATCAGCTGGTTAATTTGTTATATTAATTAATGCACCCTTTTCCGCTTGATTATGAGTACCTACTCCTCCTAATTACTTGAGAAATCGGCATTGATTTGCTAGGCCTTGATTATGAGTACCTACTCCTCCTAATTACTTGAGAAATCGGCATTGATTTGCTAGGCTTCAAAAGATGTCCCCCAACCCAAAAAGTTACAAAAGAAACCAGCTGAAAAATCAAGTGATCAGCAAAAGGAGAAGAAAGATGCGAACAACCCTAATGCATTGAGATTTTTCGCGCAATCATCATCAAGTGAACGGCCTTTGATTTTTTCCAGTTACTCTTGCATGGTGCAACTTTTCTTTTCTTTTTATTTTTTATTTTGATTATGCATTTTAGTTTATTCTATGATTAGCCTTTTATTTTCTATAGCTTTAAAAGAAGCTAGGTGTAGCAATTCTCTAAGTTTGGCTGTTTTATTTTTGCTTTTCCTTTCCTCGTATACTTTTTGCAGGTGTAGTTTTCTTCATTTTTTTCGGGTTTTAACCATAGCTTGTAGACTTCAGCTTCCAACAGAAATCTTGATTCATCCCGGTTGCTCTTGCCTACACATGTGTACATGTGATCATCATCATTATTTCTGTAATTTCTAGAGAAACCAATCGATTTCATAGTTGATTTTGAGTTTTAGACTTCGATAGAGGTGCTTGGATTAGTCTTGTAACGATAATGCACCCTTTTCCGCTTGATTATGAGTAATCCTAATTACTTGTGAAATCGGCATTTGCTAGGCTTCAAAAAATGCCCCCCAACCAAAAAAGTTACAAAAGAAACCAGCAGAAAAATCAAGTGATGAGCAAAAGGAGAAGAAAGAGGAGCCATTAGATCCCATTACAGAAAGTCGTCTTTGTCAACAAAGGTTAGCTTTGCAACCAGGCGTTTTGGTTTATTTTATTCAATAATTGCATGATTTTTATCAAGTGTTTTTGTATTTGTTTTTTATTTTGTAGATTTGTCTCGGCCAAGCAAACGGAAAATTTGAGCAAACTTACATACGACCTGCTGGTAGAAATAGCAAAGCGGCTGAAAAAGCTTGAAGATTTTACCTGTTTTAGAAGCGTTTCCAAATCCTTGCACCTTTCTGTAAAGGAGGAGTATTTTGAGGGTCTACGCTTTCGGCAATCGGTCCCTTATTTGATGCTTCCTCCACCTGTCAGCAGAGATGGCAATGATGATATCCGTCAGTTTTACAGTTTGGTTGAGGGTGAATCAATCGTTGCTTCCTTTCCCATGTTTAAAAGTACGATGTGCTTTGAATCGTTGGGGTGGTTGCTGACTGTCGAAGTAGATGGAAGCATGAGCCTGCTTGATCCTTTTTCTGACACCGAGATTCCCGTACCACATCAAAATACCTTCCCTGGATACAAGTGGCTCGGGTGGGATAATCGTTTTTTAATCAAGAAGATGGTGCTCTCATCAAGGCCAAATGAGACTTCAGACTTTATTTTGATGATCATAGTTGGAGATCTTTCACATTTGGGTTTTTGGAGGTTAGGGGACGAAGCATGGAACAAGATCAATGACCGAAAAGGTTGCTTTCGCGATGTTGTGTATGATGGCGGTGAACAGTTTTATGCCATCAGTTCTCCGGGAATCATCTGGGTCATCAACCTTGCTGGAAATGATAACCACCATGTAGAGTGTCGTATCATCATAGATTGTGAACCCGTTCTAAGAATTTTGGGTTGTTCACAGAATCAATATATCCTCAAAACTATTGATGGCTCTTTGCTCGGTATTACAAGAACTAAGGAAAAATGGTATTATCTGACTAATGAATTTCACGTGTATGAAATTGAAATAGAGACGAGCACATGTAAGGAGATTTATAGCCTGGGAAGCATGGCCGTCTTCCTCGGACGCAATTCCTCAATCGCTGTGGATGCCTCAAAGTTTCCTACAGGAGGAGGAGGAGTGATTAAAGTCAATCATATTTACTTCACAGACGATTTCGGTGAATTTCAAAATAATTACTTCCAAGGAGGTAATTGGAGGTCTTATTCCCGTGGCTCTACAGAAGCAAAAGCTGGTTCCGTGGACAGTGGTGTATATAATTTTGAAACAGGAGCTATCGAGCCAATCTATCCGGTGGAGCCGTTGTTGAGCAATGTTTGTCCAGCCATGTGGATCACTCCTAATTTATGTTTCTAATAATTAATAATTAATAATTAATTATGCAGCTAGCTTTGGTGGATACTTGGAAGATGGAAATTAATAATTGGTAGTTTGTTATGTATTTATTTATGTTTACGAATGGGATTGATGACTCTTTTAATCGAATAAATATTTTTTTTTTTAAACACTTCTTGGGTTTGTTTTCCATGATTTTGTGAGCTAACTATGTATGTTTGAAAATATGATTGGTAGTCTGTCTAAACTTTAAACGGGAGGACATCCAACTCGGGAAAACAACATGGTTAGACGAATTCATCATAATAAAGGCATAGTCCGCAAGGGCTCCAAGCCCTCGTTCCGGGGTATTTAAAGCCTTTGACAAATTTTACAATACAACCGCTGTACGAAGGTTGTAACAAATAGCATATATTACAATTTTTCATTTCTACAACCGTTATACAATTTTCCTACAATCGTTGCACCATAAAATCACTCAAAGCCTCAAGCCTTCTAGGGCTCTAATAGTGGGTGCGGGGCCTTTTTTACACTATCAAGGCCTTTTACAGTAAGAAGTCGAGTAACATTGGATGTAGAAAAACGATCTCGATGATTTCTTCCGCTATTCAGGTACTCTGAATCTATCGTTTATTTACCATTTACACAAGAAAACCCTAATTGATGCCGAAAGTGTTCCCTCCTCTAATCCTAAGTATGATCAATGGCAACAACAAGATAACTTTGACCCTGAGTAGCATGATCACTTCATCTCTTTCAATTCTGACTATGTCCTCATGCAAGTCTATCATGCGGGCGGCTACATCCGCCGACATCTAGGATGCCCTCCAAACATGCTTAATTTTGCCTCTCAGAGTTGTGCTCGCTTGGTTCATCTTCGCACTCAGTTAATTGGCATCCACCCGTAAAGCTAATGGTACTCAAACATCGGATGAATATTTTTCCACCATTAAACGCATATTGGATGATTTAGCAATGGCAGGCCACCCTCGTCATCCAGATGATGTGAGATCGCCTATTTATTGGCTGGCCTTGGGGCAGAATATGATTCAATGGTTTACTCTTTTAATTATGTGCCTGCCCGCACTCAGATCATGCTGGATTAATTGGAAGGTGTTTATTCAATCCTTCTCACCATTGAATCACGCATCCTGCACCACCAGCCCGCCTGCATGCAGTTGCCATCTCCTCTCCGCCCCAGTTAAATTAATAACAACAAACAACCAGAGGATCCCTGAGAATCCCACAACTTCCACACAACATCAAAGCGAAGGAAGTTTATTTAAGACATGCATACCTTTGTGACTAGAAATAGGAGAGAAGGCCGAAGCATTTAATTGAATAAGCATTCATCATTAGGTATTTTTGGCTTTTATTTGTGGTATCTTCAACAGACATAAGAGGGACAAGCAGAGGGGGCACAAGGAATATTTTGGTGAGAATGAATCTTACCCTCGACCTTTCTTCGATCCTTATAGGGGTGGGAAAAGAGAGTTATAGTCAGAGGAAGGCCGGAGCACTGAATGAGAAAATTAACACTCTGATTCCCACCGGAGCTGAGGAGGGGTCAAGAACACGCAAGGGAGGATTTAACTAACGTTAGCAATCTGCCCGTCTCTTCACTACACATACACTCGATCACCATGTAAAAATCTCCCTTTGTTGGCTATACTCGTAACAATCGATGGATTATACCATGATTAATAATCTATAAATACACACACATTGGTACTGTTAACCATAAAAGACCATGATTAATATTAATAATCTACAAATATACACACATTGGTACGATTAACCGTGGAAGAAAATTTACTTCACATGAAGCAGAACGACCGGTAAATTATATCCTCCTCCTTTCTTCAAATGGGCGGCAATATTGTTTTAGGGTTGAGTGCCGACTTGTGATGTAGGATATCAAACCAAATCAAGTTGATAGTCACCTGGGTTTTTATGCTCGACTCAATTAAAATATTCGAGCTTGATACTCAACTCGAATTCGACCGTTTAATAGAATGCAAGATCTAGCTAGTGGACTTAGAGGAAGGGAATTGGGCGAACTAGTGGACTTTTATGCTTTTCTACCGGACACTTCTCTTCATGTAGGTCAAAATGATGTTCCCAAGTGGAGTTTCAATCTAAAAGGAACATTCTCAGTGGCTATCTTAAAGGAAAAATTGCTTGAAGCTGATGGCTCTACCTTAGAAAATGATGCCCCTCATTTTGTTGGAATAATTTGGCACCATCCAAGGTGAATATTTTTAATTGGAGGGCTTCTCGACTTAGGCTTCCCACTCTATCGAATCTCTCAACGAGAGGTATCATCCTCCCTAGCCTTATACGCCCATCTTGCTCCTTGGATTTGGAAGATGAAAATCATTTGTTTTGTCGTTGCCATTTCCTGCGAAGATTTGGGACAAAATTTCATCTTGGTGGCGAACTCAATTTACTTCATTTCCGGATTGGCGATCATTACATCACAACACTCCTTTGCATGTAAATCAAAACAAATTCTCGGAGATTTGGGATGCTACGAAGAAAATAACATGTTGGAGTATTTGGAAAATAATGAATAATCTCATTTTCAACTCAAAAAAGCCGCGTCAGTTGAGGACATATTTGCTGATATTCAAACAATCAGCTTTGCGTGGATTAACGGTTGATGTGACAAGTTCGCTTTAGATTGGAACAAATGGAAGTCGTTCCGATAGACACTCCCAGTTTTTCTTTCTTTTATTTTTATTTTTTATACACGCACGTACATTTCTGTCCCCACTGTGACTTGAATGAAGACCGGAACCTCCATGTTAATAATAACCACAGCTCTTAGGCAGTTTTGACGATCTCTTTTGCAGTAGGTAGTTTACTAGTCTGTTGTATTGTTTGGAGTTCTTTCTACATCTACTATCCTTCTCTATCATCTTGTTAGAGAATTAACATATATAAAATATTTATTGCCGTAAAAAAAAATGCAAGATCGAATTAACTCAACTTGTTTAATAGTCAAAATAACTTGACCCCTGAACTCGAGTCTTTGCTTTAGGATTCATATATATTTGATAATCATGAAATATGGTAAGACCAAACTTGATTCGTTCGAAACTCAGCCCAACGTCACTCAACTCAACTCATAAGTATATACACTAAAGGGTAATGATAAAGTCACTCTTTAACTCTACACAATATTTACATCCAATTAATATATCTTATGGTTGCGATTTTTTCAAGTTATTTTAGGTGAATATATAATGTGTAAAAATTGATTGCGTAAGTTTTAAGTTTATATATCTGAATGATTTAGGTGAATATATAATGTGTAAAAATTGATTGCATAAAATGATCAAAATTGATAAAATAAAATATCATATGAGTGGAGAATCAGATCTCACATAATGATATAAGTTCTTGAACTTGAGGTTGAGAATAAGGTTTCGATTCTGGTCCGTGCGTCCAATGTAACAAAAATCTCATTCCCCCGTTACGTGATTGTTTAAAACAATTATAAAAAGCATAAGCATAAAAAAAAAAATTTAACAGACACCTAACTTCGCTAAAAGGTGGGCATGAACGATAGACTTTATGATGCAATGGTTGTAAGAAGGTTGTACCAAGTGGCATACATTAGAGCCTATTATTTTTACTCTCTTTCACATAATACACTTTTATCGCGTGTGAGAGGTTAGAAATAAATGGTTGTAATGTATGCCACTTGATACAACCTTGCTACAACGGTTGTATTATAAAATTTATCGGGCATGAACACATGGTCGGCCCTGAAGTTTTCAGACCTGTCGGACGGGACATTTTTAATTCGAAATATCTTTTTCTTTTCGAAAACATACTTATAAAATATTATTTTAATATCACGCTTCTAAGATATTTAAATACAAAATTAAAATTCACTGGTACAGAAAAAAAAACATATACCTACAAACTAGTACATTAACATATTGTCCTAGCATATCCCACCGGCCAAGAGATAATTTCCCTGAAGAACAATAATTAAGGCAGCGTGTGATTTGCGCATAAACCAAAATAAAAAAATAAAAAACAAAGCATTGCAAACACGGGAATTGCTTGCACTGCTGATTTAACTAGGGAACTTTTCCAGAAGCTTCTTTAGGTAAGAAATTTTTTTTTTTTATTTTTGTTTGTTCTAAGCCCAAGGTATTTATCTTTTCCGTCACAAGCTTGAAGCTTGTATAGACAAAGTAGTACAAATCGGCTGCCCGCAATTGTGCATTGATATTTTTTCCAAAGAACACCGATCGAGGACTTTTGAAAATTTATTTTTCCACCCGACATTGCTTCAAATAGCAAAAGAATCGAGTTAATAGCCTGTATTTTCTTTTTTTAGCTTAATTAAAGTTAATTATGCTTTTCTTTGGCAACAAGTCAAGTTTAAACCTGTTAGAAAGATTGGAGTTTGGATAACAACAACAATGTCGAAAAACGCAGGAAAACTAAAACGCAGAAAATTGGTTTGCTTGATATGAACGTAGAATCGTGTATACACTTTCCTACAAAAGTTATTTGCCCCTTACTGAATGCCTAGGGCGACACAAATACTTTTGTGAGATAAGACTACGTTTTCCCTTCAAACTTAGGCACAAAATATGAAGATTGCTCTTGGAGATAGTTTGCAAAGTGTTTAAAGCCTCAAAGATGAATGTGCTATATTTCTATCTTATCTCAGATTAAAGCACTTAAAAAGATCATTTATATTGGTGGAAAACCGACCTTTTTATGTATGCAACCTTTGGAAAAAGTTACATACATAAATCAGTTGAAAAGGATGAAAAGTCACATTCGTTTCGAATTTCGGGCCGGGCGGGCGCCGTGCCCGCACTCGTAAAACCAAAAAACCGACCAAAACTTTCTGTTCAAATTTATGAACAAATTTTTCTCACAGGCGGGCGCCTGTGGTGACAGGCGGCCGACTGTCACCTATTTTTTCCAGATTTTGAATTTTGGTCCTTTAAGTGGATTTTCAGTCCTTTAAGTGATTTTCCCAAACTATACTTGATCATTTTAAATCCGTAAACTCGTAAATACTTATATGAGCGTACACTCCGTACCTCCAAGCTCACATTATAGCATTCCGAGTTCACCCATCTTTGTACCAAACCCCGATTACATAAATGAACATGGTAACACTTAAATCACCAATAATCCTCCCCCATTTAAGTGTAATCCTTGGTTTAGCTGAAAACAGTCAAAACATAACAACTCATGCATCAATGATAATGTCACGAAGATTGAATTATCACATAGTAATATTACACATTTCAAATATTCGAGTATTGGGGTGTGTCTAAGCATTGAACCCCTTTACACATTTTGAATACATGAAGATAACATACACATGAGTTAATATAACTCCAAAAGCTTATTCTTGACACTAATTATTCAGGCCTTGTGTCCATATCCATTCATGAGTATATAGAAAGCCAACTCTGAAACATCCTTGAAGCGGCCAAACTTCATACTCATATAGGTAAGCCTTTATATAATCGTGCACCTGCAATTGCACTTTGTCAAAGACTCATTAAGAAGAATCCCTTCAACCTTAACTTACAGGTAATAGCACATACCTCGGGATAATATCATGTGCTCAAATCTAGATAATAGGCCTTCCACATTGAATTCTGCCTCTAACATTGTATTAGAAGGGAATTGGGTATCCTATCACCAAGATTCAAATGAGTTGTAAACCCATCCCGATTACAGACTTTTGTACCAAGTCTCTAGCCAATCCTTTTGTTAAGTGATCAGCTAAGTTATGTTGAGATCTCACAAACACAACCGAAATCACCCCGTGAGTGATCAACTCACGAACCGCGCTATGTCTAACGCCCAGGTGTCGCGACTTCCCATTATACACTTGACTATATGCTTTAGACAAGGTAGATGCACTATCACAATGGATAGAAATGGGTGAAATTGGTTTAGGCCATAATGGAATTTCATATATCAAATTCCTAAGCCACTCCGCCTCTTTACCGGCCGTCGCTAAGGCAACAAATTCCGACTCCATAGTCGAGCTAGTAATACATGTTTGCTTTTTTGGAAGCCCAAGAAATGGCACCTCCTCCAAGCAAAAACACCCAACCACTTGTAGAAGAATGATCCTCTACATTGGATATTAAACTAGCATCTGAATATCCTTCTATTACGGAAGGATGTCCAACATAAGTCAAGCCAAAATCCTTGGTTAACTTAAGATACCTTAGTACACGAGTTACCGCACGCCAATGATGACTACTCGGATTACTCGTAAACCTGCTTAGCTTTCCAACCGCATAAGCAATATCCGGACGTGTGCTAGTCATAGCAGCATTACATCAAACATCCTATCACCCGAGAATACTCAAGTTGTGATATCGGATTTCCCGTATTAGGCATGAGTTTCTCATTAGGATCCATGAGAGTATTAGCCGGAGTGGAGTTTTCACAATTGAACTTCTTCAACACTTTCTCAATGTAATGAGATTGTGTCAAAGAGAACCCTTTGTCACTCCGTTTTATCTTGATTCCTAGAATCACATCCGCCTCCCCTATGTCTTTCATAGAAAAGCTTGATGACAAAAATGCTTTTCAAAGGTCAACTTGATCTTGGTTAGTTCCAAAGATCAACATGTCATCAACATATAAGCAAATTATCACACCATTACCGGTATTGTCAAATTTGCTATATATACACTTGTCTGATTGATTAATCATAAAACCATGAGACAAGATAACTTCATCAAATTTATGATGCCATTGTTTAGGTGCTTGTTTAAGACCATACAATGATTTAACAAGCTTACAAACCTTATGCTCATTTCCAGGCAAAATAAAACCTTCCGGTTGTTTCATATAAATTTCTTCTTCCAAATCTCCATTTAAGAACGCCGTCTTAACATCCATTTGATGGATTACCAGATTGTTAATTGCTGCCAATGCAATCAACAATCTTATTGTGGAGATTCTAGCAACCGGTGCATAGGTATCAAAATAATCAATACATTCCTTCTGCCTAAAGCCTTGAATTACTAATCTGGCTTTATACCTGTCGACAGTGCCGTCAACTTTCATCTTTCTTTTAAAGATCCACTTGCAACCCAAAGGTTTGCAACCACGTGGAAGATCCGCAAGGATCCACGTGTTGTTTCCCATTATGGAATCCATCTCATCATTGACGGCTTCTTTCCACAATGACACGTCTCGAGACTCCATAGCCTCCTTAAACGTCTTAGGATCCTCATCAATATTATAACAATATGAATATTGGAATCCTACTTCATCTCTTGTTCCTTCTACCAAATAAGTTTGATAGTCGGATCCAAAAGATTTTGCTTTCCTAGCCCTTTTGCTTCTACGAAGCTCCAAAGGCTCATCTTGAGAACTGATATCATTATTGTTCTCCACTCCAACATTAATAGGAGTATTATCCATTGGTCTTTGTATAGACGAAAACCAATTTTCATCAAAGATAGCATCTCTTGATTCAATCACGAATGAATAGCTACTGAATCATTAGGCTCTATAACATAGAACCTATAAGCCTTGGAATGCATAGCATATCCAATGAATATACAATCAATTCCTCTCTCACCCAAGGTTTTAATCTTAGGCATGGTGAGCCTTACAACAGCCCTACATCCCCAAACTCGTAGATAACTCAAGTTTGGCTTCTTTTTGAACCAAAGTTCATATGGGGTAATAGGATTCCTTTTATTAGGAACTCTATATATTCAGCAAATAACAAGCCGTTAGCATGGCTTCTCCCCAAAATCTCTCACTGAAGCCTGAGTAAGATATCATGGAATTAACCATCTCTTTAGAGTACGGTTTTTCCTTTCCGCTATACCGTTTTGCTGCGGTGTGTAAGGCGCCGTAACCTCATGTATAATCCCACATGACCCGAAAAAGGTTGGATCAAAGTATTCACCACCTCGATCGGTACGCAACTTTTTAATTTTAGAGGTTAATTGCAACTCAACTTCACTTTTATAGATTTTGAATTTATCGATTGCCTCATCTTTAGAATGAAGTAAAAACACATAACAGAACCGAGTGCAATCATCTATAAAAGTCACTACATATCTTTTGTTGCCAAAAGACGGTGTAGCACAAAAGTCACATAGATCACTATGGACAAGATCCAAAAGCGAAGACGACCTTTCAACACCATGAAAAGGTGTCTAACAATTTTGTTCAACATACATGTATCACATTTATTTACATTCATATCAAAAGATGGAATTAAATCATGTTTAGACATTAATAACATACGTTTGTAATGAACATGTCCTAACCGAGCATGCCATAAAACAGAAACATTAACATCATGATTCATACAAATATTATTCACAACATCATGCTGAATGTTAAGCATAAACATACCATTACAAAGATAACCAAATCCTATAAATACACCACACTTACTTAAAATGTATTTGTCAGACTCAAAGACTTGTTTAAAACCATCTTTACATAACAAACTTCCTGAAACTAAGTTTTTCCGGATCCCCGGAACAAATAGTACATGTTTTAAAGTTACAAATTTGCCAGAACTAAAAGGTAAAACAACAGTTCCTCTTCCACGGATGGCGGCCTTTGACTCGTTTCCCTTAAAAAGCATGGATCCATCGTTAATAGGTTCATAATCTTTAAACCAACGTTGATCCTTGCAGACATGCCTTGTCGCACCCTAGTCAATCCACCAAGCAACATCATCATCCTGCACATAAAATGCCTCAGAAAACAGTGGTACATAATTCATATCCGAATTAAATCCACAAACAATATTCTGACCTTGATGTTTAGGAGCACCTTGGTCCTTAGACCCTTGCCCCGAACTGGTTGTTTGGCCCTTTCGATTTTTGCCAAATCGACAACCAGCCTTAAAATGCCCAACTTTCCCGCAAACCCAACAAGCACCTTTCGGTTTCTTGTTGGCATCTTTGCCGTTGTTTTTAGACGATTGTCCTTTTCTTTTCTTCTGGTTCTTTTGAGAACTTTCCCCGGTTTCCACCATATTTATGGAAGTCGAATCCATTACCTCTTTACCCTTGGTTTTACCGTTCTCTTGCGCCCTTAGAGATTCCTCTATACGCAAGTGACTACCAAGTTCTACCAGAGATAATTCTTCTTTCTTATGTTTCAGAAAATGTTTAAAATATTTCCAAGAGGGTGGCAATTTATCAATTATACTAGAAACAGAAATAGACTCGTCCATTTCCGTTTTATGCTGTGCAAATTGACCCGAAATGCGAAGAAGTTCATTGTACTGTTCCATTACCGAACGTGAATCAACCATGTTATATTTCATGAAGTTACCAAGCAAGAACTTTTTACTAGATGCATCTTCATCCATGTGTGATTCTAAAGAATCCCAAAGTTCTTTGGCCGATTCAACATTTTGGTAAATATCATACAGAGCATCAGACATACCGTTTAGAATGTGGCCTCTACAAATGTAGTCATCATTCTCCCACTTGTTCTTCTTCCTCAACTCTTCCAGAGGTCCGTCCTCCAACACTTCCGGCATCGGTGTACTTAGTACATACACCACCTTCAAAGTTGTCAACAGAAAATGCATCTTTCTCTGCCATCTTCGAAAATTGACTCCATCGAACTTTTCCAACTTCCCAAAATTTGCAGTCATCTCCTTGACACTTGACATTGTTAAACTAATAACTTTTGTAGATTGTTAGAAAGATTGGGGTTTGTATAACAACAACAATGTCGAAAAACACAGGTTAACTAAAACGCAGAAAATTGGTTTGCTTGATATGAACGTAGAATCGTGTATACACTTTCCTACAAAAGTTATTTGCTCCTTACTGAATGCCTAGGGTGACACAAATACTTTTGTGAGATAAGACTACGTTTTCGCTTCAAACTTAGGCACAAAATATGAAGATTGCTCTTGGAGATAGTTTGCAAAGTGTTTTAAACTCTCAAAGATGAATGTGCTATATGTCTCTTGTATCTCAGATTAAAGCACTTAAAAAGATAATTTATATTGGTAGAAAACCGACCTTTTTTATGTATGAAACATTTGGAAAAAGTTACATACATAAATCAGTTGAAAAGGATGAAAAGTCACATTGTTTCATAATTTCGGGCCACAGGCGGGCGCCTGTGGCCAGCCTGTAAAACCAAAAAACCGACCAAAACTTTCTGTTCAAATTTATGAACAAATTTTTCTCACAGGCGGGCGCCTGTGGTGACAGGCGGCCGCCTGTCACCTGTTTTTTCCAGATTCTGAATTTTGGTCCTTTAAGTGGATTTTCAGTCCTTTAAGTGATTTTCCCAAACTATACTTGATCATTTTAAATCCGTAAACTCGTAAATACTTATATGAGCGTACACTCCATACCTCCAAGCTCACATTATAGCATTCCGAGTTCACCCATCTTTGTACCAAACCCCGATTACATAAATGAACATGGTAACACTTAAATCACCAACAAAACCGACCTTAATAAGGGTTCTGAAGACTATATATTAAAAGGGCTCCAAACCACTCTAAGGCTTCGATTTTATTTTATTTTTTTTTTTTTTTTGTAAAGTCTCACATTGGTAAATTAAGTGAATGCTCAGAAGATATTGTCAACTCGGTTTAGCTCTTTTTGGTCAAGCGATGACGGCGGTCTAAGCAGTTGACCGAACTATTTATGACTCATTTAGCGCCACCATGCCCGGGGTCTGTGGGCGTTACATTTTCGTTTTGAGTTTTTCCGGGTTTCTGTGTGTTGGGAGGATTTTGCATCATAAAAACAAAAGAAAATTTATAAACCTATACTTAACATGCAAACTAACTCCTAACCGACCAAATATCGGGTAGTTGATAGCATAGTAGGGTAAGTACAGGGTCGATCCACAGGGAATTGGGATGTTGAATCTAGTTTAATTAATTATTCTAAAGTTGTCACTACTTATTTCTAAACCTAAAATAACAAAACGAAAAACAAGGAATGTCAGTCCAAAGCCAGGGAAAAACGTTGCGAACTTAACTAATAAAACCAAAACGAAAATAATTAAAACGAACAAGCAATGATCCACCAATTCCCGCAACCATCACCTCACCGAAAGTGATAAGAAGTACAAACATTTATTCACAAGTTTCCTTGGATTTAAATCTTATCTAAGGATGCGTTTCCTCTCTCGATTTATCACGCAATTAATTAGGTTACCTCTCGGTTTAACTAACATCTATATGAAGCAAAGATACGGATTTAAAAACCCTAATCTAACAACATTATCCCTCAACTCTCGTTTGTTGGAATAATTATTGCTACTCTCCTTCACGGTAATCTAATGAACTTATCAACTCTCGTATTTCTAAGTTCTATTAACATCCGGCATAAAACATGAAGGTAGAACAAGTACAACTTGATAAAATAAACGCATACAAAATCTCATCTTTTCCGGTGATGATAATATCCCTCAATCTCTTTCTAAGATAACTTTGTAACGAATTAACTAAAGTTGTGATTCATGATGAACCTAGACTCCTAACCTAACAACTCTCGTTAAAAAGGTTAAAGCTCTAATCTTTTCTATGGTGATCAAGTTTACACCGACTCTCGTCATACGGCAAACATCAACATGCAAACATCTCTCGATTTAATTTGCAAGATAACAATTAATCATAGAAAAGAAGACAACTTTAAATTAAACTTACAAAACATCCAAGAATTAAAATCGAGTTCGTTGCTGAAACAGGTTTCACATGCTCGTTCAGGACGGCTTAGCTCATCCTCAGTTGCAGAAACAGAAGAAAAACAAAATAAAAAAAATAAAAGTGGCTCGGTCGACCGAGCAGGAGCACTCGGTCGACCGAGCGTCCGGCTCCTTGATTCTGCGGCTGCTTCTGGTCTCTAGGGTTATCATCCTCATCGTTCTGCATGCGTGCTTATATAGATGCTGTTTAAACCGACTTAAGACTTAATAATTATCCTTTTCTTTTAAGGAATAAAAAACTAAAACCCTAGTAAGGATAATTCCACATTTATCCCTTCCTTTTAATCCTCTTGGACGCACGTTTGCTTTGGTGGACGCCCGTCCACTGTTTCTGCATGTTGAACGCTCGTTCATGTCCTTGGACGTTCGTCCAAACTTCTTCACTTCAACTTCAAATTATTCTTCTTCCTTCCATCTTCTTGAAGCTTCACCCAACCTCGTTTAAACTCCTTCAATGCCATGCAAACGTACCTACATTCATGATAACATCGTGCAAAATGTAATATCTCATATATAAAGATATTTATCCAATAAAATCACATAATTAGCCCTAATTTGCACTTAGACACTTTTAAAACTCATTTGCTCAATATTTCAATATAAAGCTCGATTTCTATGAAAATAATATGAATATCGGGAAAATAATTGTAAAATATATCGTTATAAATCGTATAAAAATACCCTTAACAACACCCCCACACTTAGCTTTTTGCTCGTCCCGAGCAAAACAAAACATAACCAAGACTCGAGACATATAAATATCTTAGCAAATATAAAGCATATTAAATAGTTTAGAGGTTCACCCAAGTGTGTGTGCATAGCCATAATAAATTTCCACTAAATCCACACTTGAAATTGATTCAAGCAAAACTAGCCAACATCCCATTTAAATTAGAAATATAAAAACGATTATAACATGCACCTCTCAAAACATACAAACCCCGAAAAATAATAATAGGGAGTATTCAAAACATTTCCGACATACTTAGAGGATAATCCCTACAACATATCTTTCAGTTTATACTGGGGATAAGGTATACGATAACTAAGTCTTTCATTTAATTCATACCACTTCTTATGCAAGTTGATTTAACTATTTCTCATTTACACGCACATCAGAATGAGCTATTGCCCTCATAGTAGAATAGGACATTTCGAGATAATCCCCTACCTTACTCAAATCATAAGGCAGCTTTTCGATCGTCGTGAGCTTTTGGTCATCATAGTGGAATAGGACATACGTGGTATACCCTACCTCACCCAAATCATCAACCAGCTTCCGACACACACAATTAACTATTTAAAACAACTTCATTTATTCACTACTTTTTAAAAGCACTATAGTTACGTTTCACTTATCACATTCAAACCTTCAGATATTCACAGTATGTCATACTTTAACTCTAAATACAAACTATTAAAATTTCCAAAATTCGTATGGAAGCAAAGAATCATGCGATAATCATCAAAAATCTCTAATCAAATGGGCATAGCTTTAAAACATAGCTCATCATCTACTATGGCACGTGAAAAATAGTGTCGGGTGAAACAACTAAATTTACTAAATATGCAAAATAATGCATCAATGATTATAAACATCGAACAAAGACATGCAATTCTCACTCGGGACAAAACAAAAATTTTAAAATTAAGCACTTTTCATAGAAACATAACAGAAATTGAGCAAATGACTCATAGATACATATAAACCATCCTCTCCTCCACACTTAGATTGCAACTTGTCCTCAAGTTGTGCAGAAATAATAAATTAGAGAACTTAGCTGATTGGATGCTGGCAATTCCGGAAAAATCGGTAAAAACCAAAATTGCTGCATAGCTCAGTAGACTGTGGAGCATCACAGGTAAACTGAATTCATCGTGAAAGTGCACAATAGCTATCAAAAATATCCTGCAGACTTGAGCAGTGCAAAAAGAGTCTACGGGGAAAAAGAAAAGATTACATATATAAAGCACATGGAAAAGGAGATATAAAGATATTTCAAATTTAAGCTCATATAAAGATGGAATACATATACATGAAATATTACAAAGTAGTAGGCTAGGTGCAACTACATGAAAATATATTACAATGCAGCCTACATGATATGCAATCCTAAAAATAAAATAAAAAAATAAATTCTGACAGGCTCAGGCTGAGCAAGTTGACCCCTGACAACTCTACAGTGACTACGGCCCGTGCAGAATCAGAAAATAAAAAAACGAGGTAGTATTACGGAAACCGACAGTTAACTACGCTCAAGAAAAATAAAAGAAAAATAGAAAAACAATGCAACTAGATGATATGCAACTAAATGATATGCATCTGAATGATATGCAAAAATAAAAGAAAATAAAAGAAAGAAAACTAGCCCACTCATTTGCGCGCATGACATGTATATAATAAACGTCTACCAAATAATGACAAAGTTACGATAAACGACGCAGTCTTTGTCCATTACATGCGTGTAGACGCGCCTTAAGACTCGTCAAAAGTGATAGCATTATGGAAACCAACAAGTTAGCTATACTAAACGAGATATAACTCATATGGACTGGACGTAGCATACGGAAAACCGACAGTAGCTACCCATATGAGTTACAGCTAAAAACAAGAAAGCACATAGGTCTCAAAGCTCACAAGATTCATCACAGCGGTACGTAGCATACGGAAACCGACATTAGCTACTAATTAACAATAAGGCCAGTTATAGCGTACGAGAACCGACATTAACTATAACATGCCTAGATGAATCAAGTATATTATCAATTAGATTCAATTATTTAACATGGATCCGTAGATGGAAAGGTATAAACATGCAAGTTCAGATCATCTACGTAAAAACAATTAGCCACAGAAGCTCAAATTAAAGTATCCATATCAAATAAAGCATTAAAAATCAAATTGAGAAGAAATCTGGAACCTGGACTGGCGTTCACTAATTCAAACGGGCGGTTGCCTAAAAATTTTGCACTGGACGGGCGTTCAATGAGCCGAACGCCCGTGTGAAAGTTCGATACATCAACCTGCAACTTAGTAAAGCACAGCCGAAAACCCTAGACTAACATCTGAAACTCATGGCAATTCAGATCATCAAATCACACATACAGCAGCCACGGATAAATTTAAGCACAGAGCACACTAGGTCACAGATTAGGTTACACTTCACGTTTCACAAATCGAGTAAAAAAACTTTTTGCACATTCTTAACCCAACGGTCATCGAAACACGGCAAAAATAAAAACTCTCAATTTGTGTGACGCTACTTTTATTGAAAGAAAAGAAAAAAAAAAAAAAATTTAAATCGTAACAAAATAGAAAAATTAACTCAATTAGATTCAACAAAAACACCAAATCCCCGGCAACGGCGCCACTAAACTTGATGTGTGATTTTCACTTTAATCACTAAATCCTACCGCAAGCGCACGGCTTATCGAGTAGTACTTAGGATGTCGATCCCACAGGGACTTGTAGTCAATCACCAAACAATTCCCGATTTATATTAGCTAGACAAATCAAATATTTGGAGGTTTTTTTATCTAAAAATCCTAAAATTAAAGAAAATAAAGAAAATATAACTACAAGCCAAGAACTTCAAGATTTAGGTAATAGGATTCAAGGTTTAGAGGCATTTCTTGGATTTCGGATCCACCACGGCGTTGTTTACATAGAATTTCAACAATTTTTCTATCAATATGAATCTTTCATTTATGAAGACCAATTATCAAATATTACACGTAAACATTCTTTCGAACTATTACCGTGATTGTACCTAGTTTTATCCAACATTCAGTTTCCTACAATGATGAATAAAATTAGGTCCATTGAATTACCATAATTAAAGGGCCACTTTAGGTTTAACCTAATTTTCATTCAAGAAATCCCTAAAGATTCGATCTTGGTTTCTAGGTTATCGATTAATTAATACTTTTTCTCGTCATCAATTAATCGAATGGAGTTTCTCATGCAATCTTACAGTCATTCACTCATTCGAGATATTATTTCCGGAAAATTACATGAATAAGCATACAAGATCAAATTCATAAACATGACAAAAATCCTATCAATGAAAAGATTGCATCTTTAAAACTATATAATCATCGCCGGGCTTTTCCTAATCCAAGAAACCAATATTTACTCTCGTAACATATCAAGATTCCAAGATTCAACCATATAATTCATACTTTGACAAGAAAAATAAATAAATAGAATAAAGGAGAAAGGAGATAGAAAGAAACCGTCAAAGTATTGCATAAATAATCAAACCTCGGAAAAAGCCTCGTTCTTGAATTCTTAAAACCTAAAAATCCTTGTTCTTGGGGATGGAAGATGATGATAGAAGAAAGGAGGAGCAAGAGTCGCCTAAAACTTCATGAATGGCGTGAATGATCATCCTTTTGATTTAATGAAATTATTTTAGGATAAATAGGAATTTTCCTTAATTTAAATTGTGTAATTT
Source organism: Gentiana straminea (assembly GCA_036785695.1). Lineage (NCBI taxonomy): Eukaryota > Viridiplantae > Streptophyta > Magnoliopsida > Gentianales > Gentianaceae > Gentiana > Gentiana straminea. Next base: position 13,628,450 of record JAVUPR010000414.1, read on the forward strand.
ATCTCCTAAAAATAAAATTCCTAGAAAATAGGACTAATATGGCGTGTAAATCTTCAAATTTGCGCCATCAATCATGGAAATCACGCTGGGAATTATCTCCACCAATCAGAACATTTCGTTGGCCTGTAGAAATTCTGGATAGTTTCTGCATTTTTTCACACCCTGTTCCATTCTTCCACACCTAGGTGTGATTCTTCTTGCCTTCATGATTTTGACTTCTTTTTAGCTCGTTTTCATTGCCTTTTATGCTCGGATTCATCATATCTGCAAAATATCAAAGCCACAGCAGTAATCTAGTCCAAAAAGGTAATTTATCATACGAAAATCACAAAATAGGCATTGAAATAGGCCAAAATGATCCAAGAATAACCACATATGGTGGACTTATCACTGTGTTTCAAGCAGTCCGCCTAGTCGAGGTAAGTCCCTGCCTCAGTGAGCTAGTTTTTTTTTATAGAAACTTAATTACTCGATCGTCATCGTTTGCTTCATGTCTTTGTTTCCGGAAATTTAGAAGGCTCGCCTCGGCGGGATCACCTCTCGCCTAGCTAGGCTAGCCTCCCGAAAATTTCCTTGACCTGTGGATACGTGAAGTCGGAACTAAATGTCATTGACCGTGACCGTGACATTTAGTTCTTTGCCCTCTTGACCTGTGAAAATTTCCTTGACCGTGACATTTAAATTAAGGAAATTTTCGGGAGGCTAGCCTAGCAGACTAAGTTGAGCCACTAAGATAAATTAAATTAAATGTCACGTGAAGTCGGAACTAAATGTCATTTGTTTCACCTTTTAATTTTTCCCTTCTTGCTTCATCTACTACACCTCAAACCATAGCATCTAAAGATATATAATTAATTCTCAATATTAACTTATCATCCTATATATGGGGCTCGGTGAAATTTGTTTTCCTATGATAAAGTTCCAAAATACCAAGTATAAATTAAACCTCATAGACAAAAGAGAATACATATATCTATACTCAAATCATCTGAAAGATACTATAAGATATACCCTCGATCAAAATTATATATAATAACCTGTAACATACAAAACATGCATGAGTGAGGGACAAAACTTCGAAAGATTGTTTAATTAAATTCAATATAAACGGAAAAAGGTTTGAAAATTTGTAAGCGAGGTCAAAACATAAAAATTAATAACAAAAAACAAAAAACAAAAAAATGTTCAATTAATTTCAATATAAGTGGATAAATGTTTTCAAAAGTATTACAAAATCGACTCTCGTCACTATTTCTTTTACCAACAATAATACCATTAAAGGTCAGCGACTAAAATAGAGCCAAACAAACAACACCTATCTAGAATCTATTTAAGGGGTTTTCTTCCAAGTATCCCGGGACTAAAAAAATAAACTTGTCGCATCGGAGGTTGCTCCATGAGAAACTGAAAGCTAATCTGGATTTCGAAAAATTGATCATTCACAACCGCAGCCGATTTGGAATTAAAATTAATATTACTTTTTCTTTTCCATAAGCTCCAACACGCAAGAACACATGTATATCATCCTCCAATGCCAACCCGCATGATTTGTAGACTTGTAGTATAGACTTGACAAGGTGATGCCTATTTTCGCGAGATTAATAAGAGTGTGAAGTATATTTTTTTGCTGCTTTCAAATTATGAATATTTACTTTGGAAGGAATCAAACTATTCCAATGATAGATAGGGTCAGTCGTCGAAAAGTGGGGCAATTTAGGTATTCCATTCATCCTAAAATATAAGATATTTTGACTTTTTATTTTTTCCAGTTATTTTAAAACATCAATAGATGATTTAATACATTTTTTTCATCTTACCATGCATTAATTTATAGTAATCAAACCAGTAAAATAAATTTTTTTTAAACATTGCATAAATAATCTTTTTTGAAAATAATAAACTTTTTATTAAGCCAAATCCGCAATAGCGGCAGAAATTACATCATGAGAAGGCGAGTTCCCCAGACTATACGACCAGTATGATCTAATCCGTACCTATCCAATAAATACGTCACAAAATTACCAGTGTGCTTGACAAAACTAAAGGAAGAAGAAGTAAAGGATGACAAAAGCATAAAACAATCGCGCGCTAAGCAATTGAATACATACAAATCATCTGACGGTCTCAATAATGCTTGAACGTATGACAAGCAATCAGTCTCAAAGGCGACGGCAAGAAGTCCCAAACAAATAACCTCTTCCATCGCTAGTAAAATCGTCTGCATCTTCAGAATCTCAAGACTTATATCAGGGTTCAGATGGAACGAAAAGGCATCAATAATCGTACCATGACTTAACATTGCATAAATAATTGTCATGGAGGATATATGTTGATGAATGTTTACCCTTAAAAATTATGACATTTATTCAATTATTTAGTGCGTAAGAACTCTCCTAAAATTACTTTGTTTTGTGACGGTGAGAGTAATAACACATTTTTGTTAGCTTTTCCACTTTTAATTTAATGGGTAATATCTTTAATTTTTTTTAGAAGAATAATATCTTTATTAACTTCACAAATTATAAAATTGGATTAGAAATAAAACGTTAGCGCCGATATAAAGAATAGGTTTATAGCCCCCCACACACCTATATATGGGATCTCGATCCCCAACTGTGCAGCTTGCACAGATTTTCCCCGCGCCGTGCATTAAAACGGTGTCGTTTTGATCCGAAACGACGCCGTCTCGATGCGATGTAAAAAAAAAAAACACAGTCAAGACGGCGTCGTTTCGGATCGAAACGACACCGTTTTGATCGCATCGACGGGGCATTGTATGGCTGCGTGCAAAAGTTTGCACATGATCGGGGATCGAGATCCCCTATATATGTAGTGAAACTTTCATTTATTAAGGGTTGGTGCCACGTGATAAATAAGAGATTATTAAGCAATACAACATCATAAATAATTAAATTTTAGAATTATATCATTCAATTACAGCAAAAAGTTCCAAATCATCCATATATATAAATCGGCTGCAGATAAAAACATGAAAAATTCAAATCCAGACCAAAAAAAGAAGAAGACCTGCAGAATTAAATTAAATTAAAAGGAAAGGACTAGCTTATATAGTTTAAAAGAGAGATTTTTTATGTAGTAAATCCATATATGGATACAGAAGATGTAAAACAATGTATACATATTGTTCCATGTCTTTGGTGTATACATATGTGGAGATACCATCTAAAAATTCTCGGTTTAAAAACCAACACGAGAATTCAAAGATTCCAGATAATTGGCTCTTTTTTTCATCTGAAAAAGAGCACAAGCCAGCCATGTCACCATGTTCTTGGCTTCATAATAGTCGAGATCCTTCACCGGCTTTTCCCAACAGCTATCCTGCGGTATCACCATGTTAGCCTTGGCCATCAGCTGCAACCCGTGTTGAACCACAACTTGTTTTCTTTCTTCGAGTCCTTCAACCTGCTTGCAAAGGGGAACAATTTGTGACGTCTTGGAAGTATTTGAATGCCAAGCCGCGTCCCCTTCATTAACGCTGATTTTGCTAAACTGAGCAACGGCACCAAGGTCTGGTGCCATGAAAGAGTGAGGCACATCTGCTGGAGAATTAATGATGATTCCAACATTGACGTTGGAGTCGAGGCTAAGCTCACTTGCTTTCTTGAAAATGCCTTTGCGACGTTTTGTAAACGTAGCGAAAAGGCTGTCCTTGTCTGCAATTTTCTGCATCGGGATCTTTTGGCGACCCCTACCTCTCTTTCTGTTGCTATATAGCCTCCCCATCCATTGACGATGAAATAATGTTTGTGGTGGTGAGGGTGAGGGTGAGGGTGAGGGTGGTGAGAGTCTGAGAAAAATGTGTTTGTGTTCCTTTGGGATGACCTATATTTATAGCTAAGAAAGTGCTATACATGGGCTAAGCCCATTTGAGAAAAAAAAAAAAAAAAACCTAAAAAAAAACTAAAGAATCTAATAGGAATCTATTAAATCATCTTAATTTACTCTAATTATTCTTTCATACACGGTCAACTACTCAACTCGAGTAGTATTAATTATTGGGTCCGCCTTGAGGTGTAATATATATTTCCGCGGAATTATTATGTCTTTATATTTGAGAAAATAATGATTAATATGGAAAAAATAATAAAATGACAATGTGTGTTGTTTCACTTTATTTCCTTGACATTCTAAAAATAATTAATAATTATTTATTAATAAAACATTTTAAGTATAGTGTTTTGGGCATTGATCGATCTTGTGTAATGATTTTTTTTCTTCTTTTTAATCGGTGCTTGTTGAATCTTTACATTAGAATGTTAAATGTATGTCCGAGCGCACTTATTTTTTACGTTTATGTTTTTTTAACCAAACTTTTAATCGTACTTTTGGTAACAAGATATAAATATGAAAATTTTTATGGTGCAACCGTTGTATGAAGGTTGTACCAAGTGGCATACTTTACCACATTTCATTTCTAACATCTCACACACGTCAAAAATGTATTATGTGAAAGAGAGTTAAAATGAATGACTCTAAAGTATGCCACTTGATACAACCTTCCTACAACCGTTGCACATCCTGAATATTGTAGTTGAATGGAACAGAATGAAGGTAAAAATCTACTTTTATAAGTGTTTGACTTGTAAAAACATTATACATTAACTTGACATTGTTTTATGCCTTTTTTTTTCTACTAGAGTATATGATTGAGTTGCAAATTCATTTCAATTGTTACAGACTTAGTTGTACAAATGTTTTACGTCCAAATATAATATAGCTTATAGTTGTTTATTGTTCTAATTTAGAACTTGGTTTTCCTTACTAAATAAAATTATTGTATTTATTTATGAAATATCTATGAATACAGAGTCGTGGTTATCAACATACGATGGGTGGGTACGGGTAAGTCAAACTTGCATTTACTCGTACCACTCACCGTCCATGTGAATCACTAGGGCTGAGCGAAAAATGCCCAATAAACCAAACCAACCTAAAATCCAAACTGAACCAACCCGAAAATATCTAAACCAATTGAAAACAAGAATTTTGGGTTGGTTTTTGTTAGGATCAAGCGCTAACCGTTCTACTAAGTCAATTGATGTTGCTAACCGTTCTACTAAGCCAATTGATGTTATATATTTCGTTATATATTTAAGAGTGTGAGAATCTCCCCCAACACATCCTTCAAACGTCAACAATGTGTCCCAACACTTGCACAAACAGGGTTCGATCTCATGACCTCGACTTCAATACCATGTTATGATCATGCGCTTACCATTCTACTAAAATCAATTGGTGTTAGTAAATATGTTACTACATTTCTTTATATATTTAAGAGCGTGAGAATCTCTCCCAACAGTTTTTGACCCAATCCGGCCCGGCCCGATTGTTGTTGGGTTGGTTTGAGTTTTTTTTATTTATTTCTTCGGTTTCCAACACAACCCAAAAAACATTATAATAGGTTGTTCAATTCATAGCCAATGAAAAAGGGTTATTGCTATTTTTTTTAAGGAAGGGGTTATTGCTATTTATCATCATTTTCGATAAGCATTTATTCTTAGGGCTGGATAATTGAAAAAAATGGAGAAACATCTGTTATACAGTTAGTACCTTGATTATAAATCAAAATCAGATTAAAATGACTATTTGATGTATTTAATTTTTTTTTTTTATGGAAACGAAATTTTATCTATTTTCCATATGAATTGTGAATACAATTTTTTTAACATTTAAATTTTCATGTATGTTTTCCTTAATGTTTAACTATTTTTTTTTACTATCTCTATATATTGTTGGTTGTGTTATAGATTATTCGACTCGCATTATAGCGTCCACTAGAAAAAGTTGTATTTAATTATTGTTCTCTTTAATGATTATTAGCATGGACAAATGGTTTGAAATTAGAATTTTGATGGAATTCATGAATGGATTTTATAGCATGGAATTTGAGAAAAAAGGACAAGAAAAAAAAATAAAAAAAAAAAGATATACATGTGTTACTACGTGTTATGATTTTGTCATTCTCAACCAAAACCCTAAAACCCAACCCACCTTTAACCTTAAAAAAAAAAAAAAAAAAGATATTGCTTATGGCTTAAAACCCGAAACCCAACCCAACTCAACCTGAACCAAACCATTGAGCTTTTTAATAATTTAGTTTGGTTTGAGTTAGTATTTTTATTAACAAACCCGACTTATACTATGTAAAAACTCAACCCAAGCTCGGGCTTATGAAACACGCGTATGATCTCCTCATATTTGGATTTGAGAAAATACAATTTAACCTCTTAAATTATTACTCGTGCAAAATTTACAGCATTAATCTATTATTTACTCGATTTACAACGCTAAATTATAATTAATGTGCAATTTTAGATTCTCAAACTAGTGATTGCTCCCGATAAGTAGTAATTTTGTTTGATTTACCATCTTAAACTATATCTTATGTTTAATTTATGATTTCAAACTATGAACTGTGTCCGATTTATAACCTTAAATTATTATTTTGCTTGAATTTCAACCCTTTTTTATTTTATTTTTAACTTGTAGTTTTATTAATATAAAGCAAAACTACAAGGTTTTGCCACCATGGTCATCTCAACACCAATTATTTCGTCAATGTATAGTCTCGCATCTTTAATACCTTAGTCCGAATTAAAATCCAATGTTAGAAAAACCGGATGCATTGAAAAACCCATCCATACATTAAAAAAAAAAAAAAAAAAAAAAAAAACAACACGAAGGTCTATTGCTTCGACAAAACCTATTACTCTCGTCCCACAAAAAGTGTCCATAACGGAAAAATGAATTGTCCCATAAAAAGTGTCTATTTAAATTTCCAATACATCATTAAATACATTTTTTCCAATCATACCCCTATTTTAACATTTAATTTTCCATAATCCTTTCATATTCCAAAACAAGCATTTATGATTAGTTAAGGGTATATTTGTCTATTCATTCTTAAAATACAACACATTAATTATTTCCTTAATCTCCGTGTCCAACAAAAAAGTGGACACTTTTTGTAGGACGGAGGTAGTACAAAATTAGAAAAGAAGCAAAAACCCACAAACATGTGACAAACCAAAGCTTCAAGCTGTAATAACTGCAGACTACTAAACATAAAACAAAAAAGCCTATGCCGATGTCAAAACAAAGCAACCTCTCAGCAAGTCCAAATTCCCTACTTTGCAAAGCAACAGTACATAAAATACCCTTATTTGTTATGGAGAAAGCAAATAAATGTGAAAGATAGTTGAAGTATTTATTAAGCCATTAATTTCAACTTAGTAATTAATGTTATCCTAATTTCATCTTGGAATTGAAAATCCTAAACATTCTCCTATAAAAGGATAGGTTTGCATTTGCATGAAGCAAGTAACAAGTTCGATCAAATACAAATAAAAAGGGCATACTAAAGAAAAATGAAGAAGAAGAGTGATCATGCAATGAGTAGTTTCTGGTCTACAACCCTAAGAGGGTCCTCGTGTAGATTATTGTTAGAAGCTGGACATTTATGCAGTTTTGATTTGGACTAACATCGTGAAAATTAACATCAGTAAGTTTGACTGGTATAAATTTGATGATTTCTTTTGTCATTTCGATAAAACTAAGTCAATCCGTTATGATAAAATAAAATTTTAATTTTCTCCTGCGTTTATCGCGTTATTGCCTAACAATCACATATTCCCCGCCCTACCTACCAGGCTACCCTCACCTCTACCCTATCCTATACCCCACCCCACCAAAAAAATAATTTGTCCGTAGTTTTTAATTGCTTGATGCAACCATCGATATTATTAGTATAATAGACACACAGATTGAAATTAAATTGAGTTAAGTATTAAGTACTCCCTTCGTTCCAATTTATTTGAGGCAGTTGCCAAAATCACGCATATTAAGGAAGTGAAGTAATACATTAATTTTTATAATGAAATGACTATAATGTTCTTGGATATAGTTAATGTGGCCTTCTTTTTATACATTATACTGTAATTAATAAGGGTAAATCAAGGAAAAACACAATAAATATTGTATTGGAAATTATACTGCCTTAAATAAAATGAAACAAAATATTATTTTAACAACTACCTCGGTTATTGTACAACTGACAACGTAAAAAGAGAGAAAGTTTTTGGAGGATCAGGCCCCTGATCGTAGGATTTTCCACTAAAAGTAGTTAATAACAAGCAATGACATTTCTTTATCCTTGTAAAAAAAAAAAGTCAAACAAAACATCCAAAATAAACAATCTTCGACGATGTTTTATACTCCCTTGTTCTATAATAACTGAAACAGTTGATAAAAATACGCAGATTAAGATAATAATTAATTTTTTTAACTTTGATTATATAAAGACTAGAATATCATTGTGAAAATAGAGTAAATAATGCTAGTGTATTTAAGACAGTGTATGAAAAAAAAAAGATAAAAAAGAAAAGTAAATAAAATTTTGTATTGGAAAATGTTCTGGCCCAGTTATTTTGATACAAGACTTTTCAACAATTAGCTCTATTGTTTTGAAACAGATGGAGTAACATGTTTCATAACGTAAAAATAAATCATACTACATCCCTTCCAAGATATAAATCATCCTTGGTGTTTTCACACATATTAAAAAAATGGTTGAATGTTATAAATTTGATGGTTAATGTCTAAAATTCCCCTTGACTATCATTAATGCAATAATTGTTAAATAATGAAAAGTGATTGGATTGATAATAAATTAGTGGTAAGATAGAGAAAAGAGTAATAAATGTTGTATTGGTAATGTAGAATGACTTAAATTATATTGTGAGACAAAACAAAAAATGTAGGATGACTTATATTCTGGAACGGATGTAATATTAAGGACATTGAAGTTTGTGAATCATCCTTAAAAAATAATATTAGGAATCCAACATAACAGTCAAAACCATTAAACAAACATGGTTTTTATTTAGATAAACCCTCGCGTGAGATGAATTTAATTTGTTACAAAACATTTTAGATCGAGGGGTAATGGTTATAAAGGACGATAGCGGAGAAGAAATTGTCAAAAAGGACAAGTGGATTGAAAAATGGTGAAAAACGACAAAAGACGTCTGAAAGGACGAAATTACCCTTATCATGTTTAATGACTTCAATTCCACTATCACACAAATCCAATAAAACTTTTTAATATCCAACAAATTCACTACCAAACAAATCCACCAAAACAAAAGCCAAAACAAACAACGTAAGAAAGAAATAATCGTCTTGTGGAATGACGATAATTTATCATTTTTACCATTTTTTTTCAATTCACTTAACTAAAGGTCAATTAATACATGAATTTTGTTCTTTTTAATATTTGTTCATTCTATTAATATCGTCCAAACGAGATGAGATCACCCGTCCATTAAGGGTATTTATGTCAATAGACAAAACCGCCCACAGGTTTAATTTACGCGCAGTCGGGAACTACGTAAGGCTTGATTCTAAGTAAAAACGACGTCATTTCGACTGCCATGTATTTTATCCCTAGATTTTTGGTTTTGGTTTTCTCGTTTTTATTTTATTTTTTACCATTAATTCAATTCACTTAACTAAAGGTCAATTAATACATGAATTTTGTTCTTTTTAATATTTGTTCATTCTATTAATATCGTCCAAACACCTCTCATTTAGTGCCGAAAGAGTTAGAAATTTATGTGCTATATTTATACCGTCCATACACCCCTCATCTAGTACTACTTATGTCTCATAAAAAGTGATCATTTTTTATGATACATACGGATTAAAAAATAATTAATGTGTTATATTTTAAATAGTGATAGACATATATGTCTCTATCACATAATAAATGGTCATTTGCGATATGAAATGAATATATAAATATTAAATGTTATGATATGGGTATGTTTGGAGAAAATGCATTATATTATGTATTAGTTCTAAATGAGTATTTTTTATGAGACAATTCATTTTTAAAAAGTGGATAATTTTTATGGTACGGAGGTAGTATATAACTATATAAAAAGTACTCCGTAATTATTATTTTTTTACTTTTAATGGGACGGAGGTAGTATATAACTATATAAAAAGTACTCGTATTTATTAAAATTTTCAGTGTGAAAAATGGGTATGTTTTTTTGTTTTTTTTTGAGTGGACATATGTTTTTTTTGAAGAAGGAAAACCGTATGTTTTGATGTAGCAAGTTTTTTTCCAGCAAAAAAAAGTGTAGCAATTTTTTTCCATTTATTTTATGAATTTTTTTTAGGAGATTTTATGAATCTTTTTTACAAGTGTTAAATTAGTCAAAGTTGCAGCTGTCTTTTATTATCTTTCTATTGTCTTTCTATTTTCTTTTCTTTGGACCGGTTTGTTTGTAGATAATTATTGTATTTGTTTATAAAAAAAGTGTGAAACCATTTCTTTACTAGAAAATGCTTACTTGATTAAATGCCAATTTCTTATAAAAAATTATATATTGATGACTTAAAATGTCTTATGATGATGCCATGATGGATCAATGTATTTTGCTCCAACCTATCTTCAGCACACTTGAAGTAGAATCTGTAAAATATGATAAATTTGTAATAAACAGATTCCAATCATTCAGTTAAAGTGTACATGTACTAGAATTTGGATTCAATATTGAGATATAATGTTAATTATCTATCTCCCCATCATCTTAAGTTTTTGGAAGATATGATAATTCAACATGGTATCAGAGCGAAATTTCCTGAGTTCAAACGCGCTCCAAACACAACCTTAGTTAAAAAAAAAAAAAACTATACTTACAAGTGTTGGTTTATCTCATTTCTTATAGGTTCACACGGGTTTCTATCTCCCTTCTTATAGGCTCACATGTGCCTCTCTCTCTCTGTTCTTGTAGCCCGGGCCTCTATCTCTCTTCTTTGAATCTATCAAAATAATTCTTGTTGTTCAAAATTTTGAAGGGAATTTCATTGTTAGATATTTTTTTATATATTGTTATCGTTTGCATTCGGGTTATCGTAACAAAACGGGATTCGAATTGAATGAAAAGTTCTAGGAGTGTTAATCATTCTAATGTCTTTATTGATTTTACTAGTTATAAAAACGTCAGGGCTAATAAGAAATGGGCCTTTAGTCCACACACCCTGAGTAGTGAAAAATATAATTTTTAGGGTTTAAAATCACGTGATAAATCAAGTAACACGTAGGCAAATACATCATCATAAAATTAAAATTTTAGAATTATATCATTCAATTGCATCAAAAAGTTCAAAATCATACATATATCTGAAACTGTCGCCGAAAAACATGAAAAATCAAATCCAAACCGTGACCAAACATCCAAAAGAAGAACATTAAATAAAATTGAAAAAGGACTAGCTCACTTCACAAGATAAATTTTTATGCAAAGCTCCACATTTGGATACAATAGATGTATAACAATCCATATCAAATATATTAATATAGATTCTTCTACTTCTCTTGTATATATGTGGAGGTATCACCTAAAAATCCCCGGTTTAAAAGCCACCATGAAAATTCAAATTCGCCATATGAATAGCACGTCTCTTCATATGAAAAAGCACAAAAGCCAACCAAGCCTCCATTCTCTTGGCTTCTCCATAGCCAAGATCCTTCTCCGGCTTCTCCCAACTGCTATCCGGCTGGATCACCATATTTGTGCACGCCATCAGCTGCAGCTCGCGTTCAACCGCAACCCGTTTTCTTGCATCGAGTTGTTCAAGATGCCTGCAAAGGGGCTCAATTTGTGACTTATGGGAAGCATCTAAACACCAAGCCTCCTCATCTTGATTGATGTGGATCTTGCTATAGCTGGCAACAGTGCCAGGGGTCGGTGCCATGAAAGAGTGTGGCTTATCTGTTGGAGAAGAAATGATGATTCCAACATTGACCTTGCACTCAAGGCTAAGCTGATTTGCTTTCTTGAATACGCCATCACGACGTTTTGAAAACGTCGTGTAAAGGCTGTTCTCGTTTGTAATTTTTTGCATCGGGATCTTTTGACGACCTCTACTAATTCTCTTCCTGCTTCCAGTCTCTCCCTCCATTGGATGGAATAGTGTTTGTGGTTATGAGGGTGGTGTGAGAAATGTGTGTATGTTACCTTGAAGGTGACTTATATTTATAGCTAAAATTAACATGTAACTTAAATTTAATTAAACTCACAAGGTTTTTGTGTAATTATTTAAAAACTCTATAATTTATTCATGTTTTTTAAAGAAAAATGTATAGTGCACTGCACGTATAACAAAAATGGAGCTATGCCCATTTGAGAAAAATCCTATACAATCTAATACGGTTAACCAAATCATCATAATCTACTCCATTTATTCATTCACATACACAGTCAAATTAATTAGTCAACTTGAGTATTAATTCTCGGGTCCGCCTTGACGTGTATGACAGGTGTAATATAGATTTCTATTGATTTAACTCTATCAACTATATTCATCATTTTTGTAAATTTATTTCAAAAAAAGTATGATTAATATATAGCAAAATAAAATGACATTTCATGTTGGTTTCTGTTGATTTTGATATATTTGAATGATGGAAGACAAATGAGATCAATTTACTCTTTCTCGTAAATTATTTCTTGAGATATTTTGACCATTCTTGTGTTTTATATGGCTTAAAAATCAGTATTTAGCATGAGAGGTAGAATAATTAGTCTACATTGTAATATATTCCATACTATTGAGGTTTTGACATGCTGTTAGAATTTGTTGTGAGCTATTAAAAGGGAGACAAAACCTTTTTGTTGTTGTTGTTGTGATATATTGTTCGTTATACTATTTGAGTCTATAAAAGTGGTTGTCCATTTTAATTTTGAGCACTTAAACTCAAATTCGAACTCGAATAAATGTTGAGCTTGAAAGTGTAAGAGTTCGAATCATAGAAGAAAAAAAAAATACGAAGGAAATGCCTTTCTTTTTTTACTACTTTGATTAGTATGAGTGACTATGTTGCACATTCATTTCGATAGGTTAATTAGTGACTTAGCTGTGTACAAATGATTTTACGTCTAATATTTCATAGACCATTGTTGTTTATTATTTTGGTTTACAACTTCATTTTAGTTATTATATAAAATTTGTTGTTTTTATTTATGAAATATTCTATGAATATGAATATTTTAGGACTCGTGAATAACCATGATGGGGTTGGTAAGGGAATAAAAAATTCGGCATAACGGTAAAAGCCATTGTATTTTCCATTGGATATCAATTCTATTTTCATCCCATCCCGAATAAAAATCTCCTTCCCCTCCCCTCCCCCACCCCAAATAAAATAAAATAATCCAACCCAAAAATTAATAGACAAGTCAAACCCGCATTTACTCCTACCAAACACCGTCCATGTTTATCACCCATAGGATCTCTAATCTTCCAATCTCCTCATATATTATAGTGAAAAATGTAATTTATTCTTTTAAGCTATTACTCATGTAAAATTTACATTTTTAAACTATTATTTACTCAATTTATAAATCTAAATTATACCTAATGTGATGGGGGAGGGGTGAGAATAAGGTAGATAGACACAAACCAGACACCGTGGACAAGCCAACAAATTCATGTCATATGACTCCTAAGACCGTGTTAATCCAAATTAAGACCCCTAAAATTTGTAGGTCTATCTTTATTACTTATATGTTCTAAATTTTACTTTGGGTAAGTTAAAAAAAATAGAATCAAGCCCTTGAATGATGGAAGACATATGTTCAAGTGACAATTCATATTAATAATCTTAAAGACAAATGATAGAAGATAATGTTTTATTAGAAATTGGCTCTTAATCAAATAAGAATTTTCTAGTAAAAGAAATAGTTTTATACTTGTTTACAACAAAAAAAAATTATAGAAGCATTCTCTGTTTGTGCCTCCGACGATTGAGGCAAATAGAGACTCCCACGTCAAAATTTAGATATTGCTCAATCCTAATTGAAAGTCAAAGATGTAAATCAGTTTGTAATTTTTGTTAGTTACGATTATAAGAAAAAGCAATAATTTTTAATTTTTAAGGATGAAAAATGTGCATGTTTTCGTGTAGTATTTACTATCCGAGTCAAAACGACAACGTCCATTTTTCACGCTAAAAACAAGTGTGTCTCTGAGTCAAATAGAAACACACTCACTTTTAGCATGAAAAATAGACAGCTGCCGCTTTGACTCAGGGAGTAAATACTACGCTAAAACATGCACATTTTTCACCCTGAAAATTAATAATAACTGTTTTTTCTTATAATCGTACTAACAAAAATTACAAACCGATTTACATCTTTGACTTTCAATTAGGATTGTGCAATATCAGCACAAAATTATATTGTGAAGTTTTCGACAATTTTGTTGTTTTTTTTATTGTTTTGTTTAACACAAATTGTGTTTGCTAATATTAAGTCTATAACCAGAGACATTAAATATAAGAATTCTAGCTATAAAAAAGCTACATTTTTTTTTCCTCCTCAAAGAGGATCGATTCATATAACCAAAAAAAAAAAAAAAAAAAAAAAAAAAAAAAAAAAACACATATATACAAGAATTACAAATAATAATTCAAGCTCCGCACGTAAATTTCTAACTTTAATTCAAGCAATATATTATCAGAGATATACACGTGATGATCCTTAGGGTTTAAGGGTTCTACGACTTGTTTGACAAGAAAAGGAGTGAGTCGCCTCTCTATATAATCAGCTCTAAGGAACTACGAATGACTTGATTCCAATTTATTGTTGGATACGTAGCAACTCGAGAAAAATAACTTTCGCGCCGTCTCAATCATACACAAATCATAATCTCCATTGCTTTAATTCTTGTTTGAATCGTCCTAGAGGTTTGATCGGATCTATAGGTGATTTCCGACATCATAAAAAACCCACTTCAAATGAATTTTGGATTAATCTACTGCCATGGATTCCGGCCATGTCGACGCCGGTAAAAAGGATGGCTGGGTGGAGATGAGGAGATGTGAATAGCTTTATACCGATGTTAAATTTGTTTTACAACCATTAATACATCTTGTCAAAAAATTCAATTTACAAATTATTTCTTCAATTTTCCTCCAATCTTAATATGCCACATGTCATCAGTCCGTCAGAAAACAGAGCCATCAAACTAAACACATTTTCCCAGAACCCAGAAAATAACATATTTTAAAATAAACTACAATTTCCAAACTAAATCAATCTGGCGGCCAGGAAATATAACTTATTTTAAAATACAGTACTACAACTATATCGAATTGCCCGGAAAATAATTTAATCTAAAACACAGTACCCATATTACCTGCAAAAAAAACTAAACTACTAATTTATTAAATGAGAAGTACAATTCAAGCTGGAATCTGAATTCTGTTAGATACATGGGGTAATCCATACGGATGGGGAAACTTTGCTGAGCAATGGCTCCCCCAAATATATTGGCTCAACAATTCTCGTTTCTAAATTATATACGCCAATGTCCATGCCACCGCCTGAGTGGGCGTAATAAAATTCATAATCATCGTCCGTGAAGTAAATATGATTGGGTTTGATCACTCCTCCTAGAAACCTAGAGGCATCTACAGCGATGGTGGAATTGTGGCCGAGGAACGCAGCCATGCTTCCCAGGCTATAAACCTGCTTCCATGTGCTCGTTGCTATATCAACTTCATACACCATAAATTTAGTGGTGATATAAGACAAACCATCCTCACTCAAATTCGGGGCCATTCTTGTTATAATGAGCAAAGCGTCATCAACACTTTTGAGGATATATAGATTATATGATCCATAACCATAATAATTCATTGGATTCACAACGGGGGGTGGATCCATTGATGATTTGGCGGGTACAATGGGATCACAATCTAAGATTATACGGCCTTCTGGATTGCTATCATTTCCAACAAAGTTGAAGACCCATACGATCCCCGGATCACCGATTGCATAAAATTGTCCATTACCATGATACACAACATCTTTAAATTGCCAATCACGTTCATTGATTCTATTCCATGCTTTGTCCCATAACCTCCAAAAACCCAACTGACTACGGCCTCCCGCTATGACCATCAAAACAAAGTCCAAAGCCTCATTTGGCCTTGATGAAAGCACCATTTTCTGAATAAAAATATGTCCATCCATCTCGTCATCTTCGTATCCTGGGAAGGTGTTTTGATGAGGTAGGGGAATCTCGGCGGTGGTGCCTGAAAAAGGCTCTAGCAGACGCATGCTACCATCTTCTTCAACCACTAGCAACCATCCCAACGATTCGAAGCACTTCTTGTTTTTCAACTTGGGAGCTTTTACACAAGCCACGATAGATTCACCCTCAACCAAACTGTATAACTCACGAACATCATCATCACCATCATCTCTGATCGACAGGAAGCATCAGATAAGGCACTGTATAACTCACGAACATCATCATCACCATCATCTCCGACAGGAAGCATCAGATAAGGCATCCCCCCTTGCCGTACGCGTAATCCTCCAAAATACTCATCCTTAGCAGCTGCAAACATGGATTTGGAAACGCATCTAAAACAAACGAAATCTTCGAGCTTTTTCAGTAGTTTGGCAATTACAACCAGCAAGTCATATGGAAGATGGGATAAATTTGACATGGCTGACATAAATATACGATAGAAAGAACAGATCTATTAAAACAAACAAAGGCTAATTAATTAATTTAATTCATTATTAATTATATCAACTAACACACATGTTCCAAACAAAAAATAAAATCTAAGGAAGAAACACAGACGAAGCAGTTCAGATGGAAACATATATAAACACAAACCTCGTGTTCAATGGTATAAAAGAAGAAGGAAAAAAACATCAAAAAAAAAAAAAAAAATTTAGATCGAAACCTGGGCAGTTGATGTCTTCCTCGGAAGCGGCAAGGAGGAGGAGGAGGACGAGGGGTGAGGTTAGGTTTAACTCTCCTCCACAACCATTCTGTTACCGTCTAAATAAAAGACAAAAAAAAAAAAAATGACAATAATAATAAATAGAGTAATGAGACGCGCACAACGATTGTGCCATAACGACAAACATAATCATTATCGGTACCGTTGATAATAATGTGTTTAAAATGATCAGATGTAAATCTAACATAATCAACGGTGTAGATCACTTTCTCGTTGTGGCACAACCGTTGTGTCCGTATTATTTACGTTTGGATTGATTGAATGAAATATAATGCAATGCTTTTTTTCATTTCATTCCATCATTTTGGCGTGTTTGGTTGCGAGAGAATGTAATAGGTTTTAAATCCATTGGAATGATTTTTTTACCATTTTCATTCCATCAAAAAATGGATAGAATGGACGGAATAGTTTGATGGAATGAAATGTAAGCATAACTTAGTGATAAAAAATCAACCACCACCGCCCGCAACCTCCCATGGCACCTGCCCACCCCACCGCACCACCACCCTCCACCACCGCCGCCTACCCTGTCACCACCCTCAGCACAACTCGTCACCATCCCCCATCATAACCCAACCCCCAAACATCACAACCCACCACCACCACCGCCGCCGCCATATGAACCAATGGTATCGCACACCACAACCACCACCATCACCACCACTATCGCACACCTCCACAACCACCACTATCACCACCACTATCGCACACCACAACCACCACCACAACCACTACTATCGCACACTTCACATCATCCTCCACCACCTACCACCGCTTGCTACACTCGTTATCATACACACTCATCACACACCGTGTTACTTGTCACATCTAATTCAATTTTGCATATTTCATTTCATTAAATGCCAAACATAGAAATGGAATCGGTTTCATTTCATTCCATTCCATCAGTTTTATTCTATTCCGTCATATTCAAACAATCCAAGCGCACCCTAATAGAAAACCGTCGGTACTGCTTTTAAAAGGAAAGAAATAAAAGAAGAAAAGAAAATGCAAAAATAGATCTACCGTACTCAACCTTCAAAAAAAAAAATCTACTGTACTCTTTTGTTTTTTATTAAAGATTTATGTACTCATTCCGATCAATAATTATATATATATACTAGTAGCTGTTGCCGTGCAATGCACGGCGAAGAACAGCCCTGGGAAGCCATTGTTAGTCTTGATTTTGAGATTATGAAACACTCAATGAAAAGAAACTGAATAGATAATTGTCTCATTGCATTATAAAATCAAGCAGCAACTGTTGCAAGATCGAGACTTATGAGAATATCTAGAATAGACACAACAGCAATTGTCACATAGGATAGAGATTTCTCATAAACCTGCAGGTAGCATGAATAGAGAGAATAGCTACATTGTTTTAATGACTTATAACATACACCCGAAAACCGAAAGCCATAAGTTTTCATTCTATTGCATAGCAAACAATTAAGGATGTAGAACAATAATTGTCCTCGAGAAGCTGTAAAGTCAATGCCTTTTCATCAAATCGGAACTGTCAAAGACGTCTTGAGCAGTTGTACGATGTTGGGAAAAGGGGATAAAGAACACGCAGCTGCCGACTTTGCCACTTGATTTGATGAAGCTAGGATTGCATCTAAGAACACGGAGCTGTACAACTTTGCCGCTTGATTGAATTTCTCCAGATTTCCTCTTTAATGTTGCGGTGAAACCAATGTTTGTTAGCTTCAGTTGGCGCTTACCAGGTGTTTTAGAAGAACCGTTTTCATCGTTCTTGTCAGCTTCCCTGTATTGACCAGAAAAAAAACACACACACACACCAAGTCAAGTGTTTTTCCAGCTAAAGCAAACTGATGCCTATATATGTTCAATTCAATGGCTCACCATAAAACGCTGGCAAGATGTTCAGAGTATGACATGCACGTCCCCCAACTAAACTGAACCAATGTTGGGAAACCAAAGATTTCGTGTTTGTGATCATCCAGCAAAGCCTTCGTCAAGGGATCTATAAGCATCAACAATAAGCCTTTTATGTTTTCGCTAGGTTAGTCAGTAATCATATCCAGTTTCAATGGATAAACAAAGATAATTCACCTCCAGGGTAACCAGACACGAAACTCGTGTGCTTGTTTTCAGCTGTTTCATCAAGAACCCAAACCTTCAATGCACGATCCCTCGTAACCTAAAAACTTAAGAAAACGAGATGCTGAGAGTTTCACGGTATATTGAGAAACCATTTTAGGCTGTTCAAGGAATCACATTGGCCACAACACTTGCTCCACTAACAACAAGATAGAGATTATCAACCTTTTTAGCAATGAAAAACTTAATAGAAGGAAACTTTTCAGAGAGTTTGACCTGGTACTTTTCAGGATCTCCAACTATATCTACATAAACCTGAAACATTGTCAACATTAGATATTTTCTTGAATATTGCTATAAAAAAAAATACTTCTCGAGAAATACAAAGAGACATTAAAATAGCTCACAAGGACAAATTACTTTGGCTGCAAATCAACGAGCCAGTTTAGAGCCTTTCTCATGATGTATTTCAACATCCCAAATCAACGAGCCAGTTTCGTGAATATTGCTATCCAAACAGTTTCCCCTGTTTAGAGTCTTTGTTATTGCAAATGAACGAGCAAAAGTTATTAATCAAACTGAACAAATATAAACTGAAAGTGACATTAATCTTTTCAACCATTTATGAAAATGAAGGGCTGACATCAAAAGAGCTGTTAATGTGCAAGTAATAGAGAGAACAAACCAGAAGAGATGTTGATGTGCAATAAATGAAAGAATTATTTTACCCTATAAATTGAAGGTTTTAATCAACCACACTATTAGGGCCCAATTTATAATCATACAACACTTGTATACACTACACAGTTCCATATCATTACCATATTTCTGTCATTTGAAAATAACATTAAATCTTTAAACCGACTTCAATAAACGGTACTTCCAAATTATTACTAAAACTTTTAAGAACCGGATGATGCCATGTAGGTACTCACGTGTGCTGGATAAAACCAACAAAGGCAACACAAGATATCTTAAAAGCTCCATAACCAAAACTATCCAGCAAAGCTTATCCTGAATATATGATATACGAAAGAAAGAAACACAGAAAGACTGACCTATAAAACAAGTCTACAAACAACATAAATAATCATACCATTCTTGTACAATTCTTGTCCAAAATCAGTAGATGAACGAACACAGAAGTATACAAAAAAGAAGACACACCATAAGTAGAAATCACAGCCCCCTGTACACAACATAAAACACGAAATGGACACAAAAACACATAGTAGACATAAAACATCAGAGAAAGATTAGCAAAATAGACAGGAAATAGACACGACATATAATGAAAACCTCAGATTAGCAAATCATCAGAGAAAGATCGAGTCTTTTACCTTCAAAACACAAAATAGACAGAAAAGAGGAAACATAATACCTAAGATCTTATACGTTGTTTGAAAATAATGAATAAAGTATTTGAGGCTCAAATTTATCTCCCACTTGAAGAAAATGAGCATCACATAGGCTTACCGGTTGCAAGAATAAGAGGAAAGAAATGAATTCTTACTCAAATTCGCCATCCAGGTTGCCAAAGCAAGACATAATCCATATAAATTTTTTTCCATCCTCGTAAACATGGGTTCAAGAAACCGAGCGTCACCAATAAGCCGGCCTTCGATAACCCTTGCTCAGAATCAATAAAGTTACGCTTACTTCATGCAATATATAACCTCAACTTGATGCATCACAACACCAATGTACCTAGATAATATAAACTTGCTTTGCACTAATTAAGCAAACAGGGTGGGCAGACCACACCTCTGTCCACTACCGGATCTTTGGAGAGGATCCATATTGATTAATTACGCATCGATATGACTTTCGTATTAACAACAATAATACTTAAGATTCAACATGTCATGACCAAACTGAATTGACACCACACCAGAGACAGGCTTTAGTTGTTTCAAAATAGCATCAGCACACTGTGCAACAACAAATCATTTCCAAAATGTGTATGCTAAAAGGGCATGGCATTCTTCTTGCAAGACTTGAAATTGAACCTCAAATTGTTACAAAAGCACATCAAAATAGCTGAGCCAAAAAAGAACACAGGGAAAATGCTAAAATGCTAAATCTCATTAGGATGTAGTTTGAGTATTTAAGAATTCCTAAGCACTCAAGTAAACTGTATTTGAAGATTTTCTACAAAATTCCTTTTCAAAGTGAAACAACTACTCCGGAGTCTTTTCGATTCACCAACATTGAATAAATATATTAATTTGTTGTTGACTACAATGACAGAAGTGGTTGGTAAAGCTTCTTATAATATGAACAATTAAACAAAGATGAGAAGCTTCTTATAAAATGATACTGGAAAGCGAAATACCTAGAACGATACATCAATCATTTTTTCTTATAAAAACTATTTTCTGGCATTACCTCTTGAACAAAAAACAGAAAATAATGCATATGAAATTCCACAAAAACAGAAATAATGTATCCTTCAATGCATGAAAAATGCTTGCTTGTGAACATATGAGAGCATGCGAGCACATACACATATAGTACACCTACTTAAAGCATCAATTTGTTCCTCTAATTCCTCTAAAAAGAGATGCAATAATTTGTACGGCATTACTCAAATCCATGTCAGATTAAGCATTTAAAAAAGAGACAAAAGTATAAACTGCAACTGAAAGAGCAAAATTCATTACCGAAATTTAGTTGTTGAGGTCTTCGCCTGATTCGAAGAGCTACATAAGGAAGAACAGAAAAGATCTGCATATGAAATTAGCACCACCACGAATTTCAGCCAAAATACCTGCGCAAAACAAAAAATGCTAAGAAATAGATTCAGAACTAAAAGAGTTGATCAAAATTAGAAACTGAAATACTTTTGTCAAAAAGAACTATAGAAAAAGCAGATGTTTGTGCTAAGAAGATTTTTCGCGTTTGTGCTTTTTCGGTTTCAAATGGGAACCATCACAGATGTCTTGAGCTCGACGACGACGGGAAAACATCATCTAAAATGAGACCCACCGCCAGTAAGCATCAAACCCAGCTGATTTGGCGGTTGAGGATGAAGAGAGCAGCTGCCGGTTTATCTACAAATGAATGTTAAAACCCTAACAAAAATATTCTTCCTATATATACTACTACCTAAAGTAAACGGAAGTGGAATTAAGGGGCCTTATTTGCCGGACCTTTTCTACTTACTGGGCTAAACAATTGAAGAGCCCAAACGGAAAAAAAGGCAAAAACAGTCGACGTGGCCTATTTCTTGAGGAAAAGCTCAGCTTTCATATAAGTAATGATATATATATATATATATATATATATATATATATATATATATATATATATATATATATATATATATATATTTTTTGGACTCTATTGTTTTGTAACAGAAAAATCAACATCTATGCTAAATAAATAAAAGATAATTATCAGAAGCATAGAAATAATAACATTATTATTTTTATTAAAAACCCAACATCATTTTTTTGGACAAAATTTGAAAAAAACCACATTCTTACATTTTGTTATCGTCAACAAGGCTTGCATCAATAATTAAGTTTTTTGAAAAACCAATCAACAATTTTTATTAAAGTAAATTCGCCAAAAAAGTAGAGATTACCTCAAAAGGTGGGGCAATACCCCAAGAAACTCGACCATCAGCCGTCACACAATGTCTAGCTAAAAGGTGCGCGAGAACATTTTCAGTACGCTTAACAAAAGAAAACTGGCAAAAACCAAATTAACAGAAGCTGCCCGAATATCACGAGCAAGAACCCAGCACAGACAAGTCCTCCAAGGGCCGCATCAAAGCCTGTACGCAAGGCAAACAATCACTCTCAAAGATCACCGATGAAAAGCCAAGTCGGGTAGCCTCCTGCAAAGCTAAAAGAAGCGCACGCATCTCCAAAAGTTCGGGACTATCCCCCGGGTCAAATGATAGGAATATGATGCCGCTGAAGCGTCCGTGTTGCATTTCCAAACTCCATGGGGAGGAAGAGCCCAAGACATTGGATGAAGGGTCCCCTCATTCGCTCACAAAGGTATTTATCGTCTAGCGATACTCTTACAGAATAGCCATTGAGACAGACACAACACAAGAAATATAAATAGACGTCTCATCGAACACCACACCACACTGCGCCTTCCAGAGGTTCCAAAATAATTAAGTTGAGTCTCATTCTATGTGTGTGTGAGTTTTATACATAACCACGCTATTATATTTTTTTATTAAAAAATGGATATAAAAAACACTGTACGATTAAAAAAAGGAAATTGACAAATGTAACATTGGTCAAATTCCATTTGATATTGATCCTCTCATATTTTGAAGAAAAAAACGACAAAATGTATTACAGTTTGACTAAACTACCCTTAACTAACATAATCAACACCTCTCCTTTAAACGAAATTGTGTCTCCATTAAAGATATGCAAACACTCATATTTCTTCATGTAGTCCTACAAGAATTGTACTTCACACAGAAAAATTATACTATATTCATCATTTTTTTGAGACACAACCATTTCGCCGTCGTCTATAAATTCGCAAAATTTCGATTGACAGCAACAACGAAATCCAATGTTATTGTAGTGGATTTTGGCAATAGGTTTCGCTCAACTTGTCGTCAAAGTATCATTGTCACCTGATCGATTGTCCTTCTGAAGTCTAATGTCGAAATCCATTACGACAATGGTTTTGGAAAGTGTATCTCACTATTGTCACAGTAAAATGCAAGTCAACGGATCGTAAGTTGTATACCGGCTGTGACGCCCCGGTTTTTAAGTCTATATATGTTATATGTAAATTATAATTGTTTAGTTTTTTTTTTTTGGGGAGTGGTTTAAAAATACAAAAAAGAGAGGGAAAATAGAAATCAAGACAGTGGAAATATAAATTGGGTGATAAGGACAAATTCACTGTTCATAACCCCAAATCCACAGTTTGCTGCAGTGGAACTGACCTCAAATCTAATGTTTCACTATCACAGTGGAATAAAGAATGTCTTTTTTATTCGAATAAAAATTCCACTGTCATTTTTCCATATTTCTATGTTCAAATTATCCTTTTAATAATAAACCCTTTTTTTTGAGTTTGTTTTTTCTAGTGTTAGTTTTCTTGATGCGTATATACATCACATTACATATATGCATTAGGTTATCTTATTTTCATGTATGTGTGTTCGGATATATCCTCCTTCTACTAATATAAGAGGAGTAGAGGTTATTTTCGGAGTTGACATCTGGCCTTTGTTATGTAAACTAAAGCTCCACCCGGACATCTTAATCCTAATATAACAATGAAGCCTCAAGTGTTGCTCTGATTGCTGATCAACAGGTGGCCTTTTTCCGGAAGACACTCAATTTCTTCCACTCCGCATAAGTTGCGGTGCTTATCCTTCTCCTTCTACCCTTCAATTCTCTCATTGTCGAAAGGATTCTCTTCTTTTTCGAAGTTATTACCGTTAAATCGTACTTTTTCATCCTCTGTCCAGTTATTTTCTTATTTAAACGAACCTGTAATATATATTTTTTAATAAAAGAGCAATATTACATGGTTCTTGCCACAACGGGCACCTCTAAAAAAATATGATGTCATCAACATACATACTCAACTCATTAAAACCCTAATCCGGAAAACCCAGGATGGTAAAAACGTTAGGGAAAAAGTGTTTGCCTCTATATGTTGGAACCAATTAGAGACCTAAGGAAAAATCACAAAGGGGATGCAACCCGAGCACTGGTGGACCTACATATCCTTCTACTAATAAGAGGAGAATAGGTTATTTTCGGAGTTGACATCTGACCTTTGTAATGTAAAACTGAAGCTCCACCCGGCCATCTTAAGATAACAATGAAGCTCTATTTGGGTTTTTCAATCATCTATACTAAATAGGGGGAAGCAAAACTTGAAAATTAATAACTACACAAATGATAAAAAACAAACCAGAGACATACATTAAGAACCTGAGTAGATAATGCAACAGTCATGGGTACATAAGTTTGAGCAGTTTCTAGGGCCTTATATCAGACTTACATTCATTTAGAGGATAGGCTACTTCTTATCATACATAGGTACTAAACATCGAGGATTATTTCACCCCGTAAACCTGCATGTTTATGCATTTTATAAGCATTAGACATTTCTTATCTAATGCTCATACTACACAAACACTATATTTAGCAAAAGACAGTACTATTATGCAAAATGTTCATTATTAGGTTCAAAATCATAACATCATCATAACTTAACACTCCTTCTCTTTATTTTTGCTCTTAATAGTAGATAGATAATATCATCACGACTCTCGAAGTCATGCACGGTAGCAATACCAAACCATAGTACCGGAGGGAAATTCCTCTTTGGATAATATGTACTGTAACCGGTATTCTTGTGAGCGGTTTAATAGGTGTTTTCTTTTATGGTTCATATTCTGGATTGGGGCCATCCATGTAGTACTCGGATGAATTGTGTCGTAGAGACACTTTTCCCTAGAATCCGACAAACGAAAAATGGAATCCCTTGAGTTTTTAGGAATCATATCTTTAAAAAGAAAACGAATAGGACACGTGTCAGCTCCACAACACTCCTTACAATATGCCTATGTGGCCTCACATGGGAAGAGCAAGAGGGAAAAAAATTGAATAGGACACGTGTCGGCACCACAACACTCCATACAAAATGCCTATGTGGCCTCATGTGGGAAGAGCAATTCTTGCTCTTAACAGTAGATAGATATTCCATGTACCACTGAGGTTTTGACATGCTGTTAGAATTTGTTGTGGAGCTAATAATAGGGAGAGAAAACCTTGTTGTTGTTGTTGTGATATATTGTTCTTTATATTATTTGAGTCATAAATGTGGTTGCCATTTAATTTTGTGCACTTAAACACAAATTCGAACTCGAATAAATGTTGAGCTTGAAAGTGTAAGAGTTTGACTCATAGAAGAAAAAAATACGAAGGAAATGCCTGTTTTTTTTTTTTTTTTTTACTACTTTGTTTAGTATGAGTGACTATGTTCCACATTCATTTCAATAGGTTACTTAGTGACTTAACTGTGGACAAATGTTTTTACGTCTAATGTTTCAAAGTCCATAGTTGTTTATTATTTTGGTTTACAACTTTATTTTAGTTATAATATAAAATTGTTGTCTTTATTTATAAAATATTCTATGAATATATATGGACTCGTGAATAACCATGAAGGGTTGGTAAGGGAATAAAAAATTCGACCAAACGGCGATTGCATTTTCTCTTGGATATCAATTCTTTCTTCTTCTTTTTTTGAGGAAGGATATCAATTCTATTTTCATCCCCATCCCGAATAAAAATCTCATTCCCCTCCCCTCCCCCCAAATAAAATAAAATAAAATAATCTATCCGAAAAATTAATAGACAAGTCAAACCCGCATTTACTCATACCAAACACCGTCCATGTTTATTACCCATAGGATCTCCAATCTTCCAATCTCCTCATATATTATAGTGGAAAATGCAATTTAACCTCTTAAGCTATTACTCGTGTAAAGTTTTTATGTTTAAACTATTATTTGCTCGATTTATAACTCTAAATTATACTTAATGTGGTGGGGGAGGGGTGAGAGTATAGATAGACGCAAACCCGGCACCGTGGACAAGCCAACAAATTCATGGCATATGACTCCTAAGACCGTGTTAATCCTCAGGTGTGGGTCTATAAGAGGGAAGAGAGGCCAAACACTTGATTTGTTTTTTTTTTTTTTTTTTGGTTTTTTGGGAATTGTGGCCTTTTTAAGAGAGATTTTTTTGGTTTTTTGGGAATTGTGGGTCTTTTTAAGAAGAGAGACCCAACACTTTGCTTTTTTTTTTAATGTGCTGGAAGCGGGGTTTGAACTCAGGACTTTCCGTTCTGATACCATGTGAACTACCATCTCTCCTAAAAGCTTAAGCTGATAAGAAGATAGATAATTACATTATATATCTAATAGTGTTAATCCAAGGGCCCCCAAACTTTGTAGGTCTATCTATATTACTTATATGTTCAAATATTTTTTACTTTGGTTAAGTTAAAAAAAAAAAGAATCAAGCCCTTGAATGATAGAAGACATATGTTCAAGTGACAATTCATATTAATAATATTTTAATAGAAATTGACTCTTAATCAAATAAGTATTTTCTAGTAAAAGAAAAGGTTTTATACTTGTTTACAAACAAAGAAAAATACAGAAGCATTCTTTATTTATACACGTGACACGCATCCGACGATAGAAACTCCTATTGCTCAATCCTAATACAAATTCAAAGATGTAAATCAGTTTAATTTTTGTTAGTTACGATTATAAGAAAAAACAATTATATTAATTTTTCGGAGTGAAAAATGTGGATGTTTTGGTGTTGTATTCACTCTCTGAGTCAAAGCGACATCGTCTATGTTTCACGCTAAAAACAAGTGTGTCTCTGAGTCAAATAGAAACACACTCGCTTTTAGCATGAAAAACAGACAGTTGTCGCTTTGACTCAAAGGGTGAATACTACACCAAAACATGCACATTCTTCACCCTGAAAATTAATAATAACTGTTTTCTTATAATCGTAACTAACAAAAAAATACAAATTGATTTACATCTTTGACTTTGAATTAGGATCGAGCAATATCACCACAAATTATATTTTGAGGTTTTTGACATTTTTTTTTAGTTTTTTTTTTTAACACAAACTGTGTGTGCTAATATTAAGTTTATAACCCGAGACATCAAATACAAGAATTCTAGTTATAAAAAAGCTACAATTTTTTGGTTTCTCCTCAAAGAGGATCGATTCATATAACAAAAAAGACACATATGTACAAGAATTACAAATAATAATTCAAGCTCCACAGGTAAATCTCTAATTCTATATCGCACTAAATGATGGGGGCATGAACGGTATAAATATAGTCGGTTTTGTAATAGTTAGTATCTCTATCTGACAAATTATTTAATTTAGCAACCAATATCCAATTAATGGTTTTGACAATTACATGAAGATTTCCTAATATGATTTGTTTTTAAGTTTTCGTGAAAGAGGAGATAATTGTCTACGCTCTTTCGTGGAAATTTGTATGAAAATGGGTCTAGTCCTCCAATAAACTTTCTCGCTTTTTGCATTGACAGTTGTACAATTTTTTAGTGAATTGTAGCTCTACCCACAAAAAAAATTAGCTCTTCCATTTCCTCTTTTGTGGAATAGGGCCAATTTCTCTTCTAATGTAATTTCAGTTTACTAATATCCTCTCATCCATTTTTGTGTTCAAACGGTCTTCTTTGTTTGACTTTTGAATGTAATGATAACGTCCAACTCATATAAACACAATATGATATGATAGCTAATGTGACAGTGAGACAATATCTTATTATTGAATGACGTATCACTTTCTCTTCCTAATACGATGCAAACCATTGTTATCTTCTTATTCTTCTTCGTCTTCTGCACAGAGTGTAAGTTGTTTAAATACACAAAAATCGCAATATTATAGAATTGGGATTTACAGGAGACCTATATTATCAAAGTCTACTCAAAGCTATACGACCTCCCCAAGATACTTTAACGGGTGGAAGGAAGAGAGAAACAATTGATTGGGGATATGAGATGAAAAGACGTTGAAAGTCTCACTTTTAAAGCATTAGATAATGGGGCGGGAGGCCTGTATATGGGGGCCCCTGAATTGACGGGTGAAAAGTCTGAAACTTCTGATTACATGGTGCATGCTTTGCATTTACGGCAGCCGCCATATTTAAACGGCAGTTTGATGTTTTCAGGGTCATCCCTGAAATTCTGGGGCTTTCAGCAACTTTGTCGAAGGGGTCTATTTAGTTTGAAAGTTTTTTTTTCCTTTTCAAAAATATAATTACAAAATATTACTTTATACTCTTCTAACATATGTAGAAATAAAATTCAAATTCATTGATACCCACAACACATACCTACAAAGTAATAATTTAACATTTCTTTCTAGCATATTTAGAACCAAAATCCAAATTTATATGTATGCACATCATATTATAGTTTGGTTGCCTGAGATTATTTTAGTTTTTTGGGGCATTGGGCCTTAATTTTTTTTTCCGAGTATAGGTAAGGTGGAAGAGCTCCTTCTTAGTTGCGTACTGAAGCGGATTAGCACAACCGTCTAATATCTGTTCTGATAATTTTTTTCGTAAACACATTATACTAGGCTGAATGAATGAGATTGTGTCTACACGATTTTTTATAATTAAAACATGTTTTTGGGGCCCGTCCTATTGGTGGGCCTTCGGCGGTTGTCTGGCCCGCCTGATGGGTGGGCCGGCCCTGAATGTTTTCATGATATCTTGACACGTAAAACTACGATTTAATGTGATTCAAGTTGTCATTAAATCAGTTATAATGCTCATGTCGTTTCCACTCTTTTGCTTCTCGCTTTATCTACTACACCTTCAACTATTAATTGCTTCAAACTACGATTGCCAATATTTATTCTTCGCCTTATGGAGTTCGGTGAATCATGTATTCCTACAATAAAGCTCCAAAATATCAAATATAAATGACAACGACAAAATATAATACAAATAACTACTAAAACCTCCAGAAAGATAATATAAGATACATTCTCAAAAGCATATATAATGACCTATTATATACTACGAAACATGCACGAGCGAGTGTCAAAATATTGAAAGAATATTCAACTAAATTTAATAAAAGTTTGAAAAAGTGTTACAAAATTGCACGAGGGTCAAAACATTGAAAGAGTGTTCAATCGCATCCAATATATATAAACGGATACAAGGTTGAATAAATATAATAAAATTGACACTCATCACTATACTCACCTAATGGTTAAAATGGGGATTTGAATTGTGAATGAACAGCTAGGAGAGCACAAAGGAAAACATGTATTAATAATTATTTTTTGAACCCAAGACATGTATTAATAAGTGACATCTTAAATGTATATTGATTATACATATCACACACTCATTATAATTAAATCATTTGGACTCTTTAATTCTCCAATAAAATAATTTATTTAGACCAACAAGGTTTCGGCTTGATGGTTTAAACTTGGTTATATAACCTGACAGTGACTAGAGTTCGAATTCCGCTTGAAGCGAAATATGGTGCGTGTGTGTGAATTATTCGTTTCCGATTAAAAAAATTTATTCAGCATATCAAAAGAATGTTATTACTTTTTTCATCTTACCTTTACATTATTATCAATACAACCGATAAACTTATTATTTTAAATGATTGTCATAAGGTATTTTGGACGTTTATCATTTTCTTAATTTTTATGAAAACTTCTAAAATTACTTGTATTTTATGACAATGTAGTCATTACAAATATCCATTAGCTTTTCAACTTTCAATCAATGTAATATCTTTATTGACTTTACAAATTATAAAATTGTATTAAAAATAAGAATGTTTGAGCTGATTAAAAAAAATGGGCCTCTAGCCCCCACATGCCCTATATAATAAAACTTAAAAATTTTTGGGTTTAAAATCGAGCAATAAATCAGGTAACACGAAAGCAATACATCTTCATAAATTTAATATTCAGTAAAAAATTAAATTTCAGAATTATGTTATTCAATTGCATAATAAAGTTCCAAAAATCCATATATCTGAAACTACTACAGACAAAATCATGAAAAATCAAATCCAAATTTAGACCAAACATCAAAAGAAGACAAAATCAAACAAATTCAAAAGGACTGAGTAATTTGTACGTAGGAGTTCCACATGTAGATACAACAGATGTAAAACAATCTATATCAAATATATAAATACAAATTGTTCGACATATGTTGTACATACGTGGAGATACCTACTAAAAATCCTCGGCTTAAAAACCACCATGAAAATTCAAATTCGCCATAAAAATGGCTTGGTTCTTCATATGAAAAAGCACATAAGCTAGCCATGCCTCCATCTGCTTGGCTTCTTCATAGCCAAGATCCTTCACTGGCTTCTCCCAACGACTATCTGGAGTGATCACCATGTTCGCGCCTTCCATCAGCTGAAGCCCGCGTTCCACCGCAACTCGTTTCCTGGCTTCAAGTTGTTCAACATGCCTGCAAAGGAGCTCAATTTGAGACTTGTTGCAAGCATCCAAAAACCAAGCCGCCTCGTCTTGATTGATGTGAATCTTGCTATAATTGGCAACAGTGCCAGGGGTTGGTGCCATGAAAGAATGTGGCTTATCTGTTGGAGAAGAAATGATGATTCCAACATTGACCTTGCATTCAAGGCTAAGCTCACTTGCTTTCTTGAAAACGCCGTCGCGACGTTTCGAAAACGTCGCGTAAAGGCTATTCTCGTTTGCGATTTTTTGCATCGGGATCTTTTGGCGACCCCTACTAATTCTCTTTTTGCTGCTAGTCTCTCCCTTCATTGGATGAAAATGAAATAGTGTTTGTTGTTATGAGTGTGGTGAGAGAAACGTGTTGATGTTCCCTTGATGGTGACCTATATTTATAGCTAAAATTAATGGGCAAGTTATATTTAATAAAACTTGCGCATTTTTTATGTAATTTTTGGAAAAATCTAGAAATTATTCGTGTTTTTTAAATAAACAAAAATATACGTATAGCAAAAATGTAGCTATGGTCATTTGGGAAAAATCCTATACAATCCAATACGATTTATCAAATCATCTTAAACTACTCCCTTTATTCATTCACATACACGGTCAATGCACAGTCAAACTAGTCAACTCGAGTATTAATTCCAAGGACCGCTTGACGTGTGTACTATGGAATTTTGTTGATTTAACTCTATGAACTATATTCATCATTTATGTATATTTATTTCAAAAAAAGTACAATATATAGCAAAATAAAATGTCATTTTATGTCGGTTCTCTTTTATTTCTTTGTAATTCTATAAATAATTGAAGTGTTTTGATTGATTACAAATTAATAATTAGAACTAGTCAAGTTAGTATTAATTTAAGTCATTGACTTTGTCAAACTATTTATTTCCAATCACTTCTTGTTCCAATCAAAACACTTATTTGTAACAAAACCTGTAATGATTATTAATTTTGCATACAACTCGTATGTATTATATTAAATCCAGAGATCACTAGCTGTACTTAAATCAAAGAGTTTAGCTTAGAAATGTACTAATTGGGAAAACTAAGATACGATTTCACTGGTTTCGTTTTGCTCAAATTCATGTATAGTTCCGTGGAATTACCTAAAATATAAATAATTTAACGAACCCACGAAAATGAAAAAAATACTAAAATAAGTCAAGGGAGTTGGAACATAAACATTCAAATAGCATTTTCCAACACATAAAGATTTGAATGTTAGCTGTAAATCAATAAAAAAACACGCATTAAATCAAAGTTGGATGACAATTTAAATGATAATGTTTTGCTAATGTTTCTTGATTTTGATATACTTGAATGATGATGAAAGCCAGATCGATGACTTATAAGACTTATTAATCAACTTTAATTTAGCATGAGAGGTAGAAAATTAGTCCACGTTGTAATATATTGCATAATATTGAGGTTTCGATACGGTGTAAGAATTCGCTATGAGCTAATAAGGGGGGGGGGGGGGGGGGGGGGACAAAATTACCATGCCATGCCTCTACCCTTATCATATATGACAATTTAAGTACTCTATTTATCGTAAAATATAAGTTCGTTTGACTATTTATATTTCTGCAATATAATAATTTTCTAGAATATTAATGAAGTACTTTTTCTTTTTTACTCGTCTCCTTAATTTATTATCAATACAACCAATAAAATTATTATCTTACAACGATTGCATAAATGATTGTCACAAGCATAGTTATCAGACCCGGCCCGGCCCGGCGGTCGAACCGGTCGACCCGGTGACCCGGTCCCAAACCCGGGCCGGGTCAAGCATTCGACCGTTTAAGCAAGTGAACCGTTCTGGCCCGGTCGACCCGGTGGTCGGACCGGTCGACCCGGTGGTCGGACCGGTCGACCCGGTGGTCGGACCGGTCGACCCGGTGGTCGGACCGGTCGACCCGGTGGTCGGACCGGTCGACCCGGTGGTCGGACCGGTCGACCCGGGCGGTTTTCCATCAGCCCAGTTTTTTTTTTTTTTTTTTTTTTTTTTTTTGTCATCAGGATTTCATTCACTTTCAGCCGGTTCTAAAAAAAGGCTTTAGTTCTAAATAGTAAAAATCTCAAAACATCGAGCAAATTTTTTCAAAAAAAAAAAAAGAACATCGAGCAGATCTCTAACCAAAAAAAAAATCAAGTAACAGTATGTATTCTTTTTTGTTTTATAGGAAATAATTATTGGTATTTAGGGGTATTTGTACTTTTTTTACGGTCGAAAACTTGAAGTGAAGATAATGAACTTGTTTTCATTATGGAATGAATGTATCGCTGTGTTTCTTTTAGGAATGTATGAAATTGTAGCAGTAGTTACAATACTTACCTAAAGAAAAAACTAATTATTTGCGCTTTAACTTGAACAACAGATAATCATTTGAGCATTTTACGTTGTCTAATTTGTAATTGTGTTTGTTGGAGTATTTTGAAAATAATTATGATTGTCATATTTTATTTTATCTTTATGTTTTGAATATTCAATTATATTTTTTATGTATATGATGTGACCCACCGGTTGAACCACTGACCCGGTGATCCGATGTCTTTCCCGGGTCAATGACCGGGCCGGGTCTGATAACTATGGTCACAAGGTATTTCGGACGTTTATCAATTTCTTAATTTTTACGAAAACTTTTAAGATTCCTTGTATATTATTATTTTATGAGAGGAGTCATTACAAATCTTCGTTAGCTTTTCAACCGTTAATCATTGTAATATCTTTATTGACTTTACAAATTATAAAATAGTACTAATAAAAATAAAAACGTTAGGCCCGATAGAAAAATGGGTCTATAGCCCCCACACGCCTATGTAGTGAAACTTATAATTTTTAGGGTTTGGTGTCACATGATAAATGAGAGATAACACGTAAGCAATACATCATCATTAATTAAATTTCAGAATTACATATAAAAAAACTTGAAATATCAAATCCAAATTCAAACCAAATTAACATAACAAAAAAGACAACATTATATAAAATTAAAAAAAGGACATGCGAGAGAATTATTTCTCTAATACTACAGATGTGGACACAACAGATGTAAAACAATCTACATTAAATATATGATACATATTGTCCCACATCTTATACACATACGTGGAGATACCACATAAAATCAGTTTAAATAGTATACAACACATGATAATGATAAGAATGTTCACAGGCATATGAAGAAAAAGTTCGTCATGTTTGTTAGTTGTAAATTGATGAAGGAACCATCCATTATATGGCTCACGAATTTACAACTTGAATTTTCTTACGATTTTGTTAAGTGGTGAGTCGATTTGTTTCTCACGTTGAGAATGAATAAGGAACAACCGCCTTATGTTAAGTATTTAGGTAAAATTTGTGTTTTATTTTATGGCGTATCATTAAGATATATCAATTAAGCTAAACTTTTAATTGTCTGATTCAATTTTTTGACTTTTGTCTAAGGTTTTAGATGACAAAACATTAGAGAAAAGAAAAAAAAAGTCCAAATGGGATTACAAAAGGGATAAGACCATAAACAATGACAAACATCGCGAATGAGAGAACCTCCGGGCTTCCTCGGGCTTTCCAAGTTTCGGACACTATGCCTAACAGTGACCTCAAGACACGAGGTTTCACGATAACGTACATATGTTTTTTAAAAGAAACATCACAAATGTAAAGGCTCTAAGAGGCTTATCACTACCATTTGGCGAGAAATATATAGATAATAAATCTATATATAAGGCAAACAAATAATGGGATAAATCTATATATATAAAGCTTCTTGAGTAAGGATGATGCTATATCTGGCTAATTAAACGCTCATGAATAAACATAGAATTGTTTAACAAAATTAAACAGAGCCGTTTTGGGATGAAACATGTGTTTAGCTCGTTAGTGTTAGTGTTGTTCGTTTGTAGCTTAACGAATCAGACTTGTACATAATAATAAATTCGTTTCCTAAACAAACATTAACGTTCAAGTATATTTGCGAACCCGGTTATATAGATAATCCAATGTAAATCTATCTCAAACACATCATGATAAGTTATGTATTAATCTAATTGTATACTATAGATTAATTTTATAGAATATTTACAGAAAACTTCTAATACTTTTTGTAATATATATATATACACACACACACAACACACACACGCGCGATTGGACTTGAGTTTTACACCTTATCGTGCTAACGTCGAGACGAGCTTAAATTTGAAGACTAAAATATAATTTGGAAACAAGCTCAAATAAATTTTCTTTTAAACGAGCCAAACTTGAATATAATTTTCATTTGTTTATTAAATCGTGAACTAAACGAATCAAACTTGAACATTATTTATTATTCATTTATTAAATATACAATTATGAATAAGCTTGTGACATATATAAACAAGGGGGAAGGGATAGAAGGACAAAATAAATAATAAATAGGTCCAGAAGGACGTTACTATATGTTATGTGAGTAAAAAGGACAAATTCATAATAAATGGATAAAAATACCCTTTTACACATTAAACACGTAGTAACGCTAGATAAAGTGTAGCAACAGCCAAGAAAACAAATAGTAACAGCCAAGTAACAAGTAGTAAGAGCCCATAAAATGTCGTAACATCTAATGAAAAAGTAGTAACATTCAATAAACAAGTAGTAATAGCCTAAAAACAAATAGTAACAGCACGTAAAATGTTGTAACGGCCAATAAACAAGTAGTAACCGCTCATAAAATAGATAAAGTACATCAAAAAATGTAGTAACGTTACAAAATTAATAGTAACAACCCTAAACCCTAAACTTTTTCCAAAAAATAAATAAAAAAAATACAGCCTGCTTCAAACCCTAAACCATGGCCGCTGTTGAGTCTTCACCGGCGTTCAGCTCCGGCGTTCAAATCCGATCGTTCAGTTCCGTCAGCATAGCCATCACATCCATCACCCCTCTTTCTCCTCCCCAACCCCCTGCTTCTCCTCCCCAAATCATTCAAAAATTCAGAGCTTCGATTTAGCACTACAGAAAGACCATCTGACAAATCCTAACGGCGCCGAATAATTTCTCCAGCAGCTCATTCTCCTACTGAGACTCCACCAAAAACCCCATATCAATCGTCACCGCCGTCACGTACCCTAACGCCAGATGCAAAATCGCGTTTGCAATCGCCGAGCTCCCGATATCTACATCGATCTCAAAGTAATTCTCCCCCAAATAGTAATTGCATTTCAACGCTTCCCCAATATACAGGCTGCGTAATTCCCCACCGCTGCTTTGACAGTCCATGGACCTTTCACTGGCTGACTGAAGTCTGGATGGATATGATTGCTGCTTATGACCGGGAAAAATGGTGGCGTGGTGGTGGTCCAGTGGAGGAGAATAGTGGTGCCTTGGTGTGATAGGTAGCTTTGAACCTCCGAATTCCGTCCACGTGGTGCTGCTGTTGGGCGGAGAATAGATAGATAGGGTTTTTTTTATTTAGTTACAAAGGGTATTTTGGGAAGTTTTTATAGGTTTTGTCTTGATTAATTTTTTTTTTTTTTTTGAACATTCCGAATCCTAATATTTTATTAATGTGTCCTTCTTGGCAAAAACCTATATAAACAAACCAAGGTTGAACAATAAATGATTGGCTTAACTCGGTTAGTTAATTCTTTCAAAGAAAGAAAGAAAAAACTCGGTTAGTTAACAACTCTAAAGGACTAACCCAAAAAAAAAAAAAAAAAAAAAAAAAAAACAACTCTAAAGGACTAACAAGATCGGGCAATAAACGGTGAACCAAAATTCTAAAATACTCAATTTTTATTTAAAAGAATACTCAAATTTTCTTATGTTTGAACATGTATGAGTTGATAATCTGTAATAAAAAAATTAGTGTTGCAAGGAAACTGACGATTTCTCATATATTTAATTAATTGTTTGCCATTGTTTATAATTGTAATGATCATGATGTGGAAATTACTACCGTTTAGTATGATGATTCTTTAATACACCACATTATTAGATGAATGTCATTTATATAGACATTATTTATTTAAAAAAAGGTTTAATTTACCATGCATTTTGCAAGAACATATACAAGTACAAAAACACAAGTAGGAGCACAAAACTAAATTAATTAAGGTACTTGTCTATAATGCTTTTCTTAATTCTTGATAATAAACTCATTAGAATACTTCTAAATTAACATAGACAAGGGCATACCTACATTAATAGTAATCTCTAATGAGTTATTACATATATAGACATAAAAATGCATTTAATTAGGACGGAATTTGATAATTAATTTTTTCTAAGCCTTTTGATCCTGACGTCAACTCGGACCCCTCGCCATCATCAGCATCATCACCATCATCACCATCACCACCAGACAGTGTGGTAGGAGGGGCAGCCGTCACAGCAGGAGGGGCACTTGTTGTAGGAGGAGCACCAGGAAAACCGAACGGAGGAAGAAATGGGATACCTCCTCCGATTGGTGGGAATGGGAACGAAAAACCAGGAACATTAGGTAGTTGTGGGGTACTACCACCGGTTGGTGATGGTGGGGTTGTAGGGTCCGGAGGTGAGGAGGGTAGTCCCGGGATACCACCACCACCAATCGGTGGGAATGAGAAACCGGGGACAGGAGGGAATGGGAAACTAGGGAGAGGAGGAAAGGGTATTTGCGGGATACCACCGCCAGCAATCGGTGGGAATGGGAATGGAATGTTGGGGAAAGGAGGAAAGGGTAAATTTGGTAAAGGAGGGAACGGAAACGTAAAGCCGCCACCGGTACCGGGACTACCGCCGGTCTCATCCATTTTTCTAAGTGGCCTTGCATCACAATTTGCAGGAAATGTGAGCACCATAATCATCAAAGAAACGACATTGAGCATAAAAAAAGATGAGAAAGGAGAAGCCATGTTTGTTTTTATTAGTAGAAAAACAAATTGGCTTTGATAATGCTACAATGTTACAATGTTATGTATATATACAGCTAGCCATGCACCTAGAGGTAAGAAAATATATAAAATTAAAAAAAAAAAAAAAAAAAAAAAAAAATCTCTCTCTTTGTGTGTGTGTGTGTGAGTTTAGAGCAAGTAGATAGAATGGATGACACACACAAATCAAGAGCATACAAGAGCAAATAGATAGCGTAAATATTTTAAAAACTGTATTTTCAATATATGTATATAATCATTCATATTTTTTAAAAAAATGTACTAGTTACGCTGCTGTTTTTACCGTACAAAAATGCCGATTCTATAGAATTTTATTTATATCTAACGCATTCATCTAGATTTTGTAAAATAGTTAATTTGATACATTTCATCTTGGATATAAATTCTATAAATTAAAACATATTGTGATTTTTTTTTTAGCACAAACATATAAAATGAACTATAAAATAGAAAATTGGTTAAATATATCTTAAGCAAGTGCTCTTATACATCTTGTGGTAAAAATATAAAAATGAACTTTTGTTGTTGACCTTATGAACATAGGGGTAATTATGAAGGTATGATTTTGTCAACCTTCTGTTATGCAAGAAATTAAGGTTTTTAATGCACCTACCAACTGCATATGCATGGCCAAATCAGTTAACATCATCCTGCGTTGAATTCTTACACTATTTTGCTTTTTTTGAAATGATATACTATAACGTAGTACTAATACAAGAAACAAGTGATTAGTAGAAATTTTAAGGAAATCCTAAGCAATACTTTCGAGATTAATTCAGCTAACTGTGCAATAATTCAAGGAAATTTACGTTTGTTTTCATAATTCAAATTCATAAAAAAAATCGGTGCTAAATATGGCAAATCAGGATTACGTACACACATTGTGTTTTATCTTTGTGAGGTACTCCCTCCGTTTCAATTTATCTGATGCAGTTGTCAAAAACGCACATATTAAGAAATTAAATTAATGTATTGACTTTAAGAATGAAATGGCTAAAAAGCCCTTGAGTATAATTAATGTAACCTTGTTTTTTATGTCTCATGTTGTAATAAATAAGGGTAAAACTAAGAAAAATACAATAAATACTGCATTGAAAATGTAACTACCTCACATAAAATAGAACAAATAATTTTGACAACTGCATCAGTTATTTTGAAACGGAGAGAGTTATATTTTTTTCTTCTGGTGAAGTAATTCTATTTTGTTGTAAATTAATTAGTATTTGATTACCGTTAGTTTATTTGACTTAGCAAAAGTTCACATGATTCATATTCATACTAGTTTGTCCTATTGTTAAATTTTCACAACTACCTCCATCCCCTCCATCGATGCTGATTAATAAGTGAGTATGTATTAAAAAACAAGTGAATGATTATAATACAATTTAAATAATAAAATCAAAAACAATTTTTAATGTGTGTGTGTGTTTTTGTTGAGGGGTGGTTTTTTTTTTAAGTGTATAATAGATAAGGGTATTTTGAAAAAAATATGATAAATATTCTATCAATATTCTCAAAATAGACAAAAAGACTTATAGTACCAAACAAATAAATGTTCGGTACACACATTCTCACAAACTCACAGTTTGGATCTCACCTAACAAAGTATAACTCGTTAGTTACCCTCAAAACAAGAAAATTCTTACATAAAGAATTCCTACGTAGGGAGTTGTTTACGTGATATCATCTGGACCACACAAATCGTGATAAAGCGTGTAGTCGGATAATGTCGCGTACAACTCCCTATATGTAGTGAAGTCCTACCATAGAATGACCCCTCAATACAATAAAAAGAAGAAGAAAAAAAAAACAAACTCTACCCCGTTGATTGAATATATATATATATATGTCGAATTGTATTAATATTCATAATATTTTTGAATGTTTTATAAAGTGAACTTTTGAAATGGATATAATATTATTCATTTTTTTGTATGAAGGGACACTTTGACACATTTGGCATTTCCGTATACATATACCAAATAAGAAATTGTTGCAAAATAGAAAGAGAAACATGTGACATTCAATGGTGAAGAATGCATACTTGTTATTTTAATCGGTGGTAATATTATTTTATCAATTCTCATAACACAATCAAAGTTGATAGGCTATACTTTGGCCTGGAGACCAGAGTTCGAGCCACGCTAGGGATATAATGTGTGCGTGTGTAACGTTTCATATCCGCAACAAAAGAAAATCAAAGTTGATATATTTTAAAAAATAAATTTTCAACTTTTCATTGTCCCGTTTAGTTATTTCTTTACATCATCTCTCACTGCCGCGCACCCCACCACCAAATCATCATTTTCAGCAGTTCGATAGCCAGATGCAAACTTACATGTCATATAATGGGTCAACGGTGTTGAAACAAAGAATATTACACTACAAATTAACTTTTTACAACCGCCGAAAATAAAAAGAGCTACAACAACTATCTACATGAAGATTTCATACTATCTTTAAATCTCTATGAAGTAGATGTAAAAAATAAAAAAGGAAGAAATTTAGAAAAGAAAAAGAAAAAATGACAATAGAGGCCGAAGGGCAAATGCGTCATGGATCAATTTATTACGCCAAAATTAAGGTCAAATGGCATAAGACTTTTCCCAAAAATACCCTTCAAGGGCTGGGGTATTCAAAATATAGATGGGCAAAATAACCGATAACTTGAACCAAATCAAAAATCAACATGAGAACACACAACTGAAACTAAACACGTTGGAATCAAGCCTATTCGGTTAGGTTTGAAACGAGCACACATTGTATTGGTTTAATTCTGATTGTTTTGATTTATCTCCAAATCAACATGAACCTAACACCATCGAAGCACCCGTTAAATTTTACATCATTGTTTAGTACCTTATGTGCAACCTTGGTTAGTAGTAATATAGTAAAAAAAAAAAAAAAAATGTAGGGTTTATTTTTAAAAATGACAATTTGAACATAGAAATATGCCAAAAGGATAGTGAAATATTTTTCTGGGTAAAAAAGACATATCTTTATTCCAATGTGATAGTGAAACATTAAATTTAGGGTCGGTCCAATTTAGACAGATAGTGGATTTGGGGTTATGAACATTGGATTTGTCCGTATCACCCAATTTATATTTCCATTGTCCTGATTCTCATTTCCTCATTTTTTTTGTCCTTTTAAACCACTCCCCAAAAAATGTATTATATATTTTCGAAAACCAACCATCTCCACCTGCCAAACATTTTGAACATCTTTGTGTTTATCAATACTTCCCTCCGTTCCAATTTATCTAAGGCAGTTGCCAAAATCATGCATATTAAGGATCTGAGTTAATGCATTAACTTTTAGGATGAAATGACTAGAATGTCCTTGAATATAATTAATGTGACTTTCTTTTTTATATCTTCTAGTATAATAAATAAGGGTAAATCAAGTAAAACACAATAAATGTTGTATTAAAAATTGTACTGCCTCACATAAAATGAAACAAAACTTTTTGGCAACTGCCGTTATT
Source organism: Gentiana straminea (assembly GCA_036785695.1). Taxonomy (NCBI): domain Eukaryota; kingdom Viridiplantae; phylum Streptophyta; class Magnoliopsida; order Gentianales; family Gentianaceae; genus Gentiana; species Gentiana straminea. The sequence continues at coordinate 13,669,837 of JAVUPR010000414.1, forward strand.
GTGGAACGAAGGGAGAATCTTCTTTAACTCAAATCGAGAAGTATTTATCCACTATTCTTCATTCTCTAAATTGTTCGTGTTTGAATTTCCTTTATTAATTAGTTTTGTTTATGCATTGCTGAATGTTTCAATTATAATTTGTACGATTTGCATAAATAGGTGTATGCATATATGATCTTCTATAAATCATTCGTAGTAAAACAATATGAAATTTTTGAAATTAACCAAACCAAAACCAATTCAAACAAAAACATAGTCTTTCCTAAAAGCACTTGCTTTACAAAAACGATTTAGCACCCAAAAATTAATTATCTTAATACATCGCGCTACGTAACGAAGTAGCGAGTGTTTTTTAAAATACCAAAATTGACTTCCTATTTTTGAAAGAACTTTGCATTACAAAGAAGACAACTTCTCTTGAATTTAATCAATTAAAAAAACGAGAACTTGATTTTCCTTGACTGATCGTACGAAATGGGGGTACCTAGGTAGAGTCTCAAATTAATAATGTGTGGGTGAGCAGAAAAACCGAGAAACCGAAAACCAAACCGATCCAAACCAATTTGACCCAAACCGATACAAACCGAATTTTTCGGTTTGGTTTCAAACCGAACCGAAATGTATTGGTTTGGTTTCGGTTTTTTTTATTTTAAACCAATCCAAACCGAACCCGAACCGATATATATATATATATATATATATATATATATATATATATATATATATATTATATATATATATATATATATATATATATATATATATATATATATATATATATATATATATATATATTTTAAACCAATCCAAACCGATCTTATTTTTGGGTTTTATGATATATGCAAACCGAACCGAACCCCAAACCGAACAACCATTTAATAGATAAATTGGTTCAAACCGAATCCGAACCGAACCCAAACCGAAATTGGTTCAAACCGAACCATTGGTTTTCCAAGTGATTCGGTTCGGTTTGGGGGATGAAATTCCTGACCCAAACCGACCAGCTATAGGCCAAAACCGAACGAACCGACCCAAACCGGACCAAGCTCAGCCCTTTATTGTGTGAGATGCATTCGACGATTGTTAGCAATCACCAACCTCAAGGGCGTTCCTATGAAACTGAGGACCTAAGAGCAACCGTAGTGGAGTACAAAATAAAGCACTCAATTTTGACACATTTATTCCAAATGTCAACTTTTGGTTGGTTTAAAATGTAGAATTATTTTATTATAGAATTTTATTGATAGAGTATTGATAAGATGTTGTAGTGGAAAAAAAATGTTCCAGCCCTTTGCCGGTGAGCCGACCCCTTCTTGCTCAAAATTTCTAACTTCATCTTCATAATGCCGCCGCTCACCACCGCCCGCCACCGCCCCTCTTCTCCATCAATGCTTTCTTCCCCACTGTTGCCACTCTCTACTCCACCGCAACCCCTTCTCTGCCAACAATAACAAATTTCTTTCTGCAAATCTACGGAAGACAAAAACTACAGAAGACAAATCTGCAATGTTCTAACAAAATTCATCAAATTCTACAAACTAGATCTACAAGAGCATCGTAAATAAAATATGGGAAATAAAGAAGACTGAGAATTCTGCTAGTCGCATACCATGGAAAAGGATGGAAGAATAACGATTGGAGATGGAAGGAGATTGGTAAATTGTTTTTTAGGTGGTTTTTTTTTTTCCCTAAATAAAAAAGGTTTGGCCCATGAATTTCTACTTTTTGTCAGAGATTATGTTCTCTTCTCCTCTCCAAATGTAGAGAATAGCTTAGATAATATCTAAAAAAATTACTTTATTTTGACACCATTATTTCACCTTTTAATTTATTTCATTCTCTATTTTGACATTTTAAAGATAGAATATGGCTGTTCAACCCTCACTAGGGTTGCTCTAAGACATGTTCTTTGAGCAAGACCTTTTCAGTTTCGATCTATTTCGATAACTATGATGATAAATATGTAACAAAGTGACCCAAAATGAGCAAGAATAAAAATAGAATCGATTGTTCTTTAAAAGGGTAGACCACTCTACCACAACCTGGTCAAGAGAAGTTTCATTTTTATAATAAATGTTGTAAATAACGCTAGTTCTTACTAACGACTCTAGTTTATTTTTTGCAGCTATTTGTACAACATTATTATTAAGGAATTTTTATTGGCACTCGATTTTTGCTTCGAGCACCGTGAGTGCTTAGCACACTTAAATAATCACTTCAAAAGCCACAATTATTTTTCGTGAAAAAAAGGAACGTCACTGCTATTGACGTTCTTTTTCTTACAGAAACGTCACTGATAATGATGTTTCCTGTACATAACTATGGCAATGGTGGGTAACGTTACTGGAACGACAGTTTCTTGAACATAACAAACGTGAGTGGAAATAACGTTCCCAACACGTGCGGTGGTGCTGAAGTAATTTGATAGTGCCATGTAAAAAAGTCAATCACAAAAAAAAAAAGGTGCACGAACCAATTTTATGCTTCCAATAGAACTCACCTTTTTTTTTTTTTGAGTCACATTATTATTATTATTATTATTATTATTATTTTTATTATTATTTGTAGTAGTTTGTAAATATATGGGTTAAGAAACTATCATTGTTGGACATTAGTTATAATGTTTTTTGATTTGGGGCTTCTATCGGTACCACACTTTTCACTATCAGCATCTTTTTTTGATTATTTTTTACTTCCGACACCACACATGTGTTCTTGTTTTTTTACTTTCGGCACCACACTATTAACGTCAATGCCACCGAAATTCCTTTTAAAAAATAACATCAATGGATCTGACATTACTAAGTAGTGGTACTTTAATAAATATAATGTCAGTGCCACTGATTTAAATTTTGAAAAGCACTGACGTTATCTTCATAAAAAATAATCGTGGTGTCCGAAATAATTTTTTAATTCTTGTAATAAAAGAGTGCCGGAAGTAAAAATCGTGATGTCATTAGAACTTTTTTTTATAATGTAAAGGTGCCGAAAGTAAAAACCGTGATGTCATTAGAACTTTTTTTATAACGTTATGAGGGTTTGATGTTGTTTAAAGCTATGGGGATGGTTTCCAAAAACAAAAAGCTATTGGGAAAATGGGCTTTAGACCAAAAAAAAATTAGAGAACAAAACATACTTTTGAGAGGCCCACATGAATCTGAGGGCCTAAGGCCCAGGCTGTTGTTGCTTATGGGCAAGACCAGCCGGCAGCCGTTATCATTCTTGTGGACTTCTCAACATTAGTTAATTCAACATTAGTCAATACACAATACAAAAAAAAAAAAAAAAAACATTAGTCGATACACGAAGGTGTGAAACTCGTGAGAATTTCAAAACAAGTTTTAAAGTACGCGAGTTCGAATCGTTAATCTTGATGAAACTGTTCGAGTTCGGTTAAAACATATATGATTATGATCGATAATTTTTGGTAAAAATTATAGATCGTTTACACCCCTAGTTCCGTTTGTATAATTTGTATCCATTTCTATATGCAAGTTTAATTTAGGAAAAGTTTTGGAACTTTCAAGTAAATTATGATTTCTGTATACGTCAATTTAAGGAACTTAATGGGCTTATAGAATAAATTTATGCCCACCAACTCCCAACAAAAACCTCCGTATATTAAGTAATAAAAAACTGTTCTTCAGAAAACATAGGTGGTGGCGGTCGACTGGACTTTACCTGCAGTGAGGTGGCTGAAAATGGCGACGCAGTTATGGGCATCAAGAGCTGCTTCATACCTCAAAATCTCAACCTTTCCCAGAGGCTTTGCTACTGGTGAAATATGGGTCTTTCGTTTTTTTGTTTGATCTCTTTTAATACTTGTCTTTGCTCGTAGTTTATAGAATGCTGTTTGATCTGTGTTTTTCTTTAATAAATATTTGAGTTTTAGACATTAGATCCATTCATTTTTTTTGCTTTTAGATCGCGATAATCATTTGGGATTTGTTAATATATGTTTCCTGATGGTTTTGAGCGGTTCTGTATGGAAATATTCTGGAAAAGACTGAATCTTTTTCATATGCAAGTTTTATCACATTTTCTTGAATATGCAATGATTCTTTTTACATGTAAAGTTTCACATCATCTTTTTGAATATACAAAATATGTTTTTATTATTTTTTATTATTACCATTAAGTGTTCTTTCTGAACCCAGTGCTCAGCTAATTGAAATGATATTGCTGATGGTATTAGTTTGAGCTATGGTATTGAATGATTAAGTGGATGGATCCAATCTCGAGTTATCTTTTTTGCTTATGTAATAGTAAGTTGGATCTATTGTCATCTAATGAAGGTTAATGAATTATATTGCTTATGGCTTTTGTTGGTTCCTTGTGGATCTCAAAGGTTTTAGTATTTTCTGGTATGCTCTTTGTGAACACAGCAGTCGGACCCCCCGCTGCAGTGATCCGGTGCTGTGGAGTGATCTGATCACACATTCATATTGTGAAGGAGATCTGACGGTGGATACTTTTTTTTGTTTTTTTAATTTTTACTTCGGAACAAACTGCCGTCACAGTGCCGGATCATTGCATAGGATCTGAGTTCGTTGTGTACTAGGTTACTTCATATCCTCAATACTGTAAAGAATTTGGGACATGCCAATCTTAGAGCAACTAGTCTCGTTTTCAAGGGATCAGTATGTACTTGTATCTTTGATGACTGGGAAGTGTATGTAATTTCAATTCAATATTGGGAACATTAGAGGTTATTAAATCACTTATACATGTAAATGCGGTCGATAATTTCTTCTTTTTTTTCACTCCACTATCATATTTCATACACCCGGTGTATTTATTTGTATCGGATCCCATCGTTTTCCTTTTCTATTGTTTGCTTTATCAGCCATGGCTGAAATCATGGTTGTCCGTTCTGAGATTCATCCGACTCTTAGACATTATTTGAGTCCCTATCAAAATTCATACTAGACACCGAGAAATAGGGAAAATGCCGAGTATAAGCATTGTATCCTGCATCACTTTCGATGTGTTTATTGTTTCGTAATATGTATGTGGTAGGTGAACATAAAGTTTGATACTTTCTTTTTATATTATACATGATAGTTGAACTTCATTTTGGTGCTAAAGTTTTTGCAAGGGCACTGTTATTGGCACCATAGTGAATCTACGTGGCACCACCACACTTTGGGCAAAAACTCGATTTTACAAAGGTCTATTGTCACTGTGGTGCCGTGAAAGTATATTCGATGTGGTGTCAATAAGAATTGCCTTTTCGTAATGGTACCGGTTGAGAAAATTGTTCCTATGAAGAAAGTTTTGTACTTTCATTTCAGAGCTATATTTTGTGGCCTAAAGGTTCCCCTTGCGGTATATACCTTCAATTTTTTTTGACTCCTGAAAACTTTTTGCAGTTATCAAGGATCTGAAGTATGCAGAAACCCATGAATGGGTTAAAGTAGATGGAGACTCTGCTACTGTAGGTATTACGGACCACGCTCAAGATCACCTGGGCGACGTAGTGTACGTTGAGCTGCCAGAAGTGGGAACTTCCGTGACTCAGGGTGATAGCTTCGGTGCAGTTGAAAGTGTCAAGGCCACGAGTGATGTTTACTCTCCTGTTTCTGGTAAAGTGGTTCAAGTCAATGAAGAGCTCACTTCATCTCCTGGCTTGGTATGTATTACTAGGCCTACGTATTTACTAAATGAAAACTTAAAGATTTGGAAAGTTACGAGGCCTATCCCCATTAGGCACCGGAATCTGTTTTCGCCATTTGTGAACTGGGGTCGTTGTGCAAACATATTTAAGAACAGTGGGGGCAAGGGATGTGGGATGCGTTGTTTCAATCCGTAGAAACATGTCTGTACTTCAAATTTATGTTCCTGGGAATACTGCAAATATACATATGCATATACAAAACGATGTTCGAGCAATTGGCCTCGCCACTGGACCACAATCTGTATACATATAACAGAATGTTGTGTGTATATATATATATACTGAAATAGAGTAAAAGCTATTCTTGGTACTGAATGGATTGAAGTATTTTCCAGGTTAATGGGAGCCCGTATGAGGAAGGATGGATAATGAAGGTGGATATTAGCAATAAGGAAGAGCTAAACACGTTACTCGACTCTGATCATTACTCCAAGATTTGTGCAGAAGAGAATGAAAAACACTGATTAAAAGCGTTCTGATAAAGATCGGTGAAGCCGAAGAAGGGAAGGTTTTGTTCTTGGTTGCTTTAAGTTTGATGTTTAATGGTACTTTTTTTTTTTCATGGTTGAATTCATTGTTCTTGTTTTTATGGTTAAGAATTTTGTGATTTTGGTGGTTTGATGTCACTGATAATCTAGTTTCAAGAATAATAGCTTCTTGCTTTTGTACTTTGACTTTATACACGTTTGATTACTAGACATTAAAATTGAATTTTTTCAAGAAAATGCCTTAATTAAATATGGTACCTTTACTGTAGCATTCCATATATATATATTTATGCTGAAAATGGCTTGTAATGGCCTTCAAGAAGAAGAAGAAGAATAGAGAATAGAGAGAGAGATCCAACTTGATACAGATAAAGTCTCTTACTATAGCCAAGGAGACTGCCTACAAAGCCACACCATCCAATCCACCTTTACTCTACAGGTGTACCACACTATCGGCATGTGCACTACAACTGAAGTCAATTGAATGTGTAGCCAACGTTTGACCTTCCTTTAAAAACGAATTCTACAATCTAATGTGTCAATGAGACGACTAATAATAAAACAAGATCTTTCTTTTTTCTGAATAGGTGCCGCTGTTTCATATAATGTCTCGCTGTTAGGCTGTGAAACCTTTTTTTAGATACGTGTCACATAATGAGATACGTCGTTTTTATATCATGTTGTGATATTTATTGTATCAGAATGATTATGACAGTAACGTAACATTTGAAGAAGAAAAAAAAAAAAAAAAAAAGGAAGGAAAATTTTGACAAAACAGGTTTGAAATGTGGTGGATGCAGGCAAGTCATCCTTGGCTATCAAAGAAGGCTTTATCCTTCATGTTAGACCTCTCTTTTCACCAAGAGTTTATATAACAAGTCTATATATTTTTATACATGTGTGTGTGTGTGTGAACATCTGATTTCTATCTCTAAATGGCTAAAGGATTTGTTCTTGCCCTGTCTATATATAGCAAGGAAGTTTACTAATGCATTACTATTATTATTGTAGTGGGGTTAGATTCTTCCAATAAAAAAGAATGTATGGATTCCCTTCAAACCATGTATGGGGTATAGCTTTTCTCTAATGTAAGGGATTGAGTTATCTCCATTATTTATTCATGAATTGGGCTTTTTTAAAATGCACAATTTGAAAACTTGGGCCGTACGATGTTAAAAAAACAAAGCAATTCTAAAGGCACCACGTAATTATTTCGACGCCTCGTTTTACGTGTAAATTTTTACATGTGAACGTGGTGCCGGAAAACGTGGTGCCGGAAGTAAAATGTGGGGTGCTTTTAGAACTCAAAAAATGGCGATTTCGAGAGTTCTAGACCCGGGCCTCTTAGCCATATATGGCTAGGGAGGTTATTAGCCCCGATCGTGTCTGCATTACTACTTGAGTAAGGCAAAAATGTTATAAATGAGAGGTAGTGAAATTACATTGTTAATTTTTTTTTCTACCCAGGGCCCTCTTGGTGTTTTGGTACCTAGATTAATTCGAACGGAGGGCCTCTGAAATAATAAGTGTTCTTTTGTAAGAATAATAATCTGATTATGAAAAAATCATCGAGAAACAGAAGTCGTAACATATACACATAATATCTATGTGAAAGTAGAAGCATTTTCAATCGTAGAATTCAGTAGTTTTACATTTAGTATGATAAGAATATGATGAGAATGTATGTATGCTTGGGCGTTGTATATCTTTTTTGGTCGTATACGAAATTACACATGGTGAGTCCTTTAAGAGGAGCTCTTGGCCTCAAGCGTACACATAGTTGGAACTAAACCAAGTTGGTACGACACGATTATAGTGCATGACCAAATGTATTTTTTTCACTAAGACACAAACGATACAGCACAGAGGATCTTTTTACCAATTTACTTGTCTTGAAAAACATAATGGTGATGATACATTCATAACCGCTCTCATACATTAAGTATATTTCAAGTGATTAGAGTACTTAATCAATTATAGTAGAATCCATAACGATCAATGAGTTTATTTGTATTCTAACACTTTAAATCAATTGTAGTTATGAACATGAAATGTAAGTGCAATGTGAGATTGTGATTTCCTAAAGATAAAAAAATATAGCATTCTTCTTAGGGTATTCTATTCCCTCTCATGTCCTTGATGTGTCAATTTTCGATCTTTTGCTTTTTCAATTTTAATTTTATTTATATATATGTTATTCCAATTTCCAACTAAATAAAATCATTATCCAAGTGTCCGTCCAGGATTCGAAGTAGCCATACATACCTAAAAGAATATATATTAAAATGTCAAACATGCTCCATATTGGCTAAAAAGAATGCATTGTTGTCACTTATTCATTGGCCACAAAGTACACTAGACAAAGCTTTGACATTGTAAGTCAACTTTCAATTGCTTGCAATTTGATTCCCAATGCATGCGAGGTAAAAGGCGATACCCCCTCACCCATAATGCCTCTTATAATTCAGATTCAGCTCGACAGAGTGGTGGGAAAGTTAAATAGTTAATCACGATGACTTGAGGCCCTTTAGATGAGAGGACCATGATTTAATGCCAACAATGAGTTATCATTTATTTAGAGTTAACTCACACATGCATTGCGGCAGTCGGAATTCGATTACGTTTTCCTTGATGCAATCTATCATATAAAACCAGTTGAGCTACCCATCATTAATACATATTGCCACTGGTAAGGCCCAGAAAGAGCTGGCATAGAATATATAATCTTTACTTAATAACAACTAGTTCGAGAGTCTATTCAGTCCGGTTGTGCTATTGATTTTCAGCAAGGATGAGAGAAAAATGGAAGATCTCTAGTATTCTTTTAAAACAGTGAACTTAGTTGTAGGGTTTACAATTAAAGGGAGACTTATATATCTTACACTCAAAAGACCAAAATACCCTTCTAACTAATACTATACAATGAAGAAGGATATAGGTAAGAGGGGCTAATCTCACCCGAAGTTTTTCGTGTTATACTAAAAAACTTAGAAAATTCAGTCCAATCCATCTAATTAACTATTCAACTATAGTCTAGTAACCCACCCCAGTTTCAAGTCCTGGATCCGCCCTTGCCCTTGAAAACGTGTTATCTTAATTTTTTTAGTTTTTGGTTTAGGAAAATACTACTAGCTAATTAAGCTCCATGAGTCTCTATGTGCCATACTATTTAAAGAAACAAAATTAAAACAATTAAAACGAGGTCCTATGATACATGTAAATAGAGCACAATATTGATCTGGAAAGCGTATCATATGCCATCCTTACATGTTGTATACCAAAGAATTGATTCGAAATCCAACTGCATAAACTTTTAGAGTTGACAATAAACTAAAGTCAAACTCTTGCCTATCAACTTCTGGATTCTTTACAGAATGAAACTGTGTGATCCATATTAAACCATGCGGATTACCGCACGTTAGGGAGTAACCATGTAAGAATTTCACTTCTTTTAGATAGAAATGTTGTAATAATTTTGTATATATTACTATTGCATATCACGTAAGGAATTGTTAAATTTACGACAACAAACCTATTCATACTGCATCCTAATGACATTTAATCTCTAGAAAATCGAATATTGGACTTAGCTTTGCTTTTTAAAAGTTGAATTTATACGTTCAATTCCCGAAAAATCGAACTTAAGGTCCTAGTAAATTTCCTGTGGTGCCTTTAACGAGCCTCTTTCACACAGTATGAGTGTATTAACATAGAAAGATATGATGCATGTCACTTTGGAAATAGAAAGATATGATGCATGTGATCATCTGGTACAACATTTATAACGGTTGTATAATAAAATTTATCATCAAGTCATGTTAAGTATATAAAATGTTAATTTTCTACCTCCTTATCAACTTTCTAGAGAAAGAGTTTATTATTGAAACGGCCAGTGGGAGTAATTAAGACGATCTTTAAGAAATTTAAGAACCACTTACAGATGATAGTCAGCTGATGGAAGTAGAGCAGGCATCACATACTGACGAGGTTCAAGTCTCTGCTCAAAACACACAGACTCCTCGGAGGTCCACCAAGGAACGTCGTAAACCGGACAGGTACACTGGCGTGTACCTCATGGAAGATGAGGACATTAAAACTTATGAGAAAGTGATGATGAGGTCCGACAAAGAGAAATGGCTAGAATCCATGCAATTTGAGATTGAATCTATGAAGGAAAACCAGGCCTGGAACCTAGCTGACCCACCAGAGGGAATCGTTCCAATTTGGTGTAAATGGGTGTTTAAGTGAAATACCTACATGGATGGTAATGTTATTACCTATAAGGCTAGGTGAGTGGTAAGAGGTTATAAGCAAAGACAAAGAATTGACTATGATGAAACTTTTTCGCTATGCTTAATTCAATTAGGATTTTGCTTGCTATTGCAGCATATCATGATTATGAGATAATGCAGATGGATGTGAAAATAGCTTTCCTTAATAAGAATTTGTCTGAGGAAGTGTATATGACACAATCTGAAGGTTTCACTTCAGATGATGCGCAAATTGTATGTAAACTACAAAGGTCCATTTATGAACTCAAGCAAGCTTCTCGGAGTTGGAATCTTCATTTTGATGCGACAACAAACAGTTTGATTTCATCATAAACGAAGATGAGCCTTGTGCTTACAAGAAGGTTAGTGAGAGTATGTGCCGTAGTTTTCCTAGTGCTTTATGTGTTATACGAAAATTTCATCTTGTTATTCTTTTATGTCAAATATATTACCGTATTCAACAAGTTCCTTATAGTTTTTCCCCTCTGCAACACAACACAGTGGAGTAATTAATCACTTCAGAGCGTTGATGAAAATTCAGATCCAAGAATTCTTCAATCTTTTAGATAGGTGTGACAATGAATTCATAATATTAAGGCAGGGGGAATGAATTAAGTTCAATAGGAAAACAGTCAAATACACGTGATGATTCTGATAAATATGCATGAAAGAGAGAAATCAAAGATGCAGCACATTGAAAAATAATTTATAGAATCGATCGACACTATTCCAATCCAACATACTAATTTTATATTACATCAGTACATAATGAAACTAAAACTTCAATAATAATAGTCTCATAAATATAGTTTCCTAGCTAGCTCATCCATGAAAACCTCACTTAATTGCCTGCATATGTGTGCATGCAGCCATGTTTTTCTACATGGAATGCTGCGATTAATTTTAACTGACTGGAACATAACAAAGTAATACAAAATCTGATTCGATCGGTTTCCTTACATGTTGATTGATACTAAACTTGGACTGCAAAATCCCATATCAAAGCAACGGTCCATGTCATGCAAATTGTATTGCCTAAGTTGTGATTTAGTATCGAAAAACACAGAACGGCGATGACCGAGTAGATCATACAAAATTGTTTCATTCCTGTAGAGGTAAAGGAGTTCATGCTCCTTCCGGAAACCCTCCGGCTTATAGTAAATGTCCGAATGAATAGAGTTTGGTCCAGGCTACTTCATTCCCATGTTTGTTCATCGTCATATATCGACCATGTTGTGTGAGTAAGTGATGTGACAATACGAGACAAAAACAAGAGACTTTTGATTCATAACAAAAAGAGCAGGAAGATTATCATGACAATATTCCCTACCATCATATCATTGTTCCAACGTTGAGGTAATTCTAGACGCTCAAACACTTCCGTACTCATGTTGAAAGTGAGGATTTCCCAGTCTAAATAATCAATTTTTACAACCGGTAGACGACCCCATTAAATAATGTGGAACGATGAGAGGTTTCACGAATATTTACCGAAGGAAATACATTCAATTCTCTCCAACATTTGTTCTTAAGTTGTACACTTCAGCTCTCCGACATCCATTAAATTCATTAGCTGCTTGTGGTGACCCAAATATTCGAACAACCTTAAAATCCATAGTCACGCTACCAAATCCAAAACCAAGCAATTTCAAACACGGTATATAATTGGAATTGTCAACAGGGGGGATGGGAATGGTTTTCACCTCCTTTAAAAATGGATTAATCAACGGAATAATAATACAATCTATAATCACGCACATTATGCCATTATAATGATCTATTAATGTTAGATAAGTAGTTCCCTTGTAAGAAGGCGGGAGCTCAAAATTAAGCACGGGAGATTTATTAACACCCTTTACGAACCGCAGTTGTGATGTTTCATTACACTCTTGGTAAAGACATGTGCCTAAAAAGTTAAAAAACTACGGTCCAACTGCCGTTTATGCCGAACAACGAAAAACGTAGCAAGATAAGTACTCTCATCCTCGGATTTGATGAGGAGCTTGTTTGCGAAATAGCTGCTACTTTTTATTAGATTAAGCTTGACTTACATACGATTTGGAATCAAATGATAGATTTCATGGGTAACTTGAGGAGGATATCCTCAATGATCTCTTCAGGAAGACAACGACGACGACTCCCCATCTTTTTGCTTCTTCTTCTTGTTGATGATATGATCTCTTCAGGAAGACAACGACTCCCCATCTTTTTGCTTTTTGTTGATGATATGAGGACTGAGAGGACAACGTATTTCGTTTATTTATTTATTTAAATTTTTTTTTTTTTTTTGTGCAGAGAGATGGAAAGGAGTTTTATGTTTAATTAGGGTTTACAGAGGTTTGTGAAACAGATATATATCTTCAACTAGAAAAAAATGGATAATGATAATATAAGATAGCTGCCACAATCCACCCAAGAAGAAAAAAAAAAAAAAAAAAAAAAAAAAAAAAGGTGCCACTTCTTTTAAAAAAAAGTTATTTTTTTTTGTTGCAAATTACGGTTCCGTTTAATCTCCGGATTATTATTATTATTATTATTATTATTATTTTCCGGAAACAAAAGATTTAAACACACTTTATCATGGGGCTCGAACCCCGATTTTAATGTCGGGTTATACTCTAGCTCACCAATAAACTTTATATTTGAGTTTATATTTAACTTTGAATAAGTTACTTTACCTTTAAACTTCTTTATCGTTATTAACCTTTAAACTTCTTTATCGTTATTTAGGATTTATCTGGTTTCTTCCTACATAACAAGGAGATAGTAGATCTTTAAAAAAAAATCAATTGCTGATTTTCTGCGAGGATGGGAGAAGATGGAAGATTTCTAGCATTCTTTTCAAAAAGTAAACATAGTTGCACCGTAGGGTTTACGATTGAGTAATGATACGGGCACAACGGTTGTACCATAATGAAAGGTGACACAACAGTGATCTGCATCATTGATAATTGTCTAAATTGATCATATATAAATATATATGATCATGATACGGTGAATCGCGTTGTGTACCGTTACGAATATATTACGTTATTTGTTGTACCTGTATCATTATTCTTTTACAATTAAAGGGAGACTTATATATCTTACGCTCAAAAGAACAAAATACGCTTCTAACTAATACAATACAATGAAGAATGTCATAGAAAATCCAATACAATACAATGAAGAATGTCATAGAAAATCCAGTTCAATCCTGAGTTTCAAGTCCTAGATGTGCCCTTGCCCTTGATATCGTGTTATCTTAATTTTTTAGTTTTTGGTTTAGGAAAATACTACCAGCTAATTAAGCTCCATGAGTCTCTAGCTATGTGCCATACCGTTATATAAAGAAACAAAATTAAGACAATTAAAATGAGGTCCTGAGATACGTGTATAATGTTTGAGTGCATCCATTAATATTGATCTGGACAGTGTATATATCATATACTCCTTCCGTTCGAAATAATTATCGTCAAAAAGATTTGTTTCAAAATAATAATTACATTTTCAGTGGAATATTTATTGTGTTTTTCCTATTCTACTAAACGAAAATCAGAATATAAAACTTTGAAGTGTTGTTTTTATTGAAGTGATTCAAAAGCTACAATGATTACTCATTTATATAGGAGTAAAGTTTGACAAAAGATATACTCTTAACATATTTAAAAAATAAATTTAAATCTAAAATAAATCTTATCCAAATCAATCCTAAATCTAATCTCTTATTTAAACTAAATCTAATCACTCCAGAATTTTATATTCTGATTTTCGTTTATAGTATGAGAGCCGGGGCGAGGTTCGAGCGCCTTAATATTAGTGAACCCTGCCCGATCCGCCTTCCGCTTCTAAACAAATTATTAGCCAATATATTGAAACCTTTCATTAATAATCGTGCATTTAATTAAACATTATAGTCCAGGAAAAAGGCCAAATTCATCATCCATGCGTTCATCTCCAATGTATTTCTTTCCTCAACCATGCGTCCAAATAAATGTCCATCGTTGAGGGAAAAAAATAAAAGAAAAAAAAAAAAAAAACTGTTATTTTTCTATCTTGTAATTTCATCCACTGTGTCAAAAAAAAAAAAAAAAAAAAAAACATTTTATCCTGAATTTTCATCTAGTGTCATCCGGAAAAAAAAAAAAACATTCAGCATCCAACATCTTCATCACCACAAATCTGAGTTTTTCATGTGTCCAGTAATTTTTTTTATGAGTCCATAATGTTTAGAGTTTAGATATGTTATTTTTCTATTAACAAAATACCAATCTTAGCATATGTTATTTTTTTATTTGGCATACCAATCTTAGCATATGTTATTTTTTTTATTTGGCATCAATTCTATGTCTATTTTTCAGGTGAAAAAAAAGATAGAAATCTATTGCATTTGTCAAAATTGGAGGCCGATATCAGATTCATTCAACCAGAATGGAAGAATCAAGCATGCACCAAGAATCAAACATATAAACTAATGAACTTCAGAAGAATATCCGGAGTGGAGATGCCTTCCAAAATAACACAACTATGGACTTCGGAAGAACAATCGGAGTAGAGATGCCCTCCAAAACAACACAACTATGGACTTCGGAAAAGCCAAAAGAGCCGCCGGAGTGGAGATGCCATTCAAAACACAACAACATATTGACTCCGGAAGAACAGCCGGGGTGGAGATGCTCTCCAAAACATCATAACTAATGGACTCCAGATTTCCGGAGTGGAGATGCCCTTCAAATTATGCCAAGACAAACTCGGCCTCCAAACCCGGCCTCGCTTGAGGGAGGGTACGTATTCAAGGGCGGATCCATGTTAAGACTTAGGGGGGCTAAGCCCACCCGAAAAAAAAAATATTACACTAATAAATGTATGTAGTCCTGTTCGATCCATAAAATATTCTTAATCCAGCCCACCCGACGAATTCGATATAGTTCATTAGCCCACCCCAAGTGAATATCCTGGCTCCGCCCTTGTACGTATTAGAAGATAATATTATAGTTGATATTTGAAGATAATGATGAATGTCAAAATAAATAGATAAAGCTGCTATAAATTAGATTAATGTTTGAAATAAACCACTCCAAGTGATAAAATAGTTTATCATTAGTTTTATTTATTTTGAATTGATTATTATCCCATTTATTTTCCTATATAAAGGAGAGTAGGGCTGTAAGTGAGCCTTAATATTTGATTCGATTCGGTGTATTCGGCTCGAAAATATTCGATTTGGGGCTTGATTCGTATCATCAGACGTCAAATCAAGCTTTAGAAATAGGTATTCGACAACCGAGCCAAATATGTTCGATAATATTCGGCTCGTACACTTGCAGCATATATAGTTCGGTTCAATATAAATTCTTTTTTTTTTAGAACCAATATATTGAATAAATTCTCAATATATTGGATAAATTGAGAATTCTCAATATAAATTCTTTAACGAGAATAATTGAATAAATTCTCAATATATTGGATTGGGATTTGGAAGTGTATTTTGGATTTTGATGACTTTACTACTTTTGGTTTATGAAGTTGTTCCAATTTGAATTCATTTTGACGTTTTAGACATGTAATGTAATATTTTGGATTAATATTTTAGACATGTAAACATGTTATATTTTGGACATGTTATATTTTGGGGCATGTAATATTTTTGAACTAGAATTTTTTTATTTATTCCTTTCACAAAATTATATATATATATATATATATATATATATATATATATATATATATATATATATATATATATATATATATATATATATATATATATATATATATATATATATATATAAACATGTCCAGAACGAGCCGAACATGTTCGAACTATTCGAACATTTCGAGCCGAATAGGACCTAATAATTTTCCCCATTTAAAATTTCGAGCCGAGCCGAACCCTAATATTTTAGGCTCGAAAATTTCGAGCCGAGCCGAACCTTATATTCGAATAATTTCGAGCCGAATCAAATAATAACAAGGTTCGGTAGGGTTCGGCTCGTTTACAGGCTTAAAGGAGAGTACTGTGTACCGTTTTCATCAATCCAATAAAACAGTTATTCAAAGTCTTTCGTTGTGCTATTTTGATTTTCTTTATCTACTCTTGTTTATTATAAGGTGAGAGAGTAAATACAACATTGCATTAATTATAGAATAAGGGTCTTTAGTCATTTTGGTATTTAAATTAAAGCATTAAATCACATTCTTAATATGCGTGTTTTTGACAACTGCATCAGTTATTTTGAAACGGAGGGAGTATATTCCATCCTTACATGTTGTATACCAAGTGTCAAAGAATTGATTCGAATTCCAAACCTTTAGAGTTGACAACAAACTAAAGTCAAACTCTTGCCTATCAACTTCTATATTCTTTTCGATATAACTATTGTAATAATATTGTATAAAATGACATGTATTATAAAATTTCATTACTACTGCATTTCACGTAAGGTATTGTTAAATGCACCACAACAAAACTATTCATACAACATTCTAATGATACTTAATCTCAAAAAAATCGAATATTGGTCTTAGATTTGCTTTTAAAGGGTCGAATTAGCACATTCAACCCCTCGAAAATCGAACCTAAGATCCCAATAAATTTATTGTCGTTCCTTTAGCGAGCCCCTTTCACAAAGTATGATTGTATAAGGTAAAAATGTAAACATAGAAAGATATGATGCATGTGATCATTTGGTACAACATTTTTATAACGGTTGTACAATAAGATTTATCATCAACTCATGTTTTAGTATATGAAATGTTAATTATCTAAATCATTATCAACATGAGCTTTTGAAAGAGATAGTAATTTAAAATGGTATCAGAGCAGATGTCCCGAGTTCAAACTTATCTACAAACATTGTCTTCCCAAAAAAAATTGTTCCAAGTGTACGCTGAGTCTCTCTGACCAGTCTTATTACAAATATATTGTCTTCCTAAAAAAAAATTGTTTCAAGCGTTCGACCTCTCTCAATTTAATTACAAATCACCCTTGAGAGAACATGTTTAAGGGTACAAAAGTGTTAATTAATTGTTCAATTTTTACCACTTTAAACTTTTCAGAGAGATGGTAATAGCGTACAGCAGAGGCGAACCAAGAAGCGTGTTTGACATTGAAATATTCTTTTGGATATGGACCAATAAGCGTCAGTATGAGATGTATCATATATAGTCTATCCCCAAAACATTAAATCTCAAGAAAATTGCTTTTATCCTCTCTATCTTCCATGAAAAAAGTTGTATATTCCATTTCATCCTCAATCCATATTAATGTCGGCACTCCCAAACCAACAATTATATGCTAGAGAATGATGATATAATATTTTCTCCTTAATTTTTGTTTTTGTCACAACACATATCAAATTATATGCTAGAGAATGATGATATAATACATATACACACACAATATCATTCATATATAAGCATCATCAGTGTAAAACAAGTGTCATCTAGCTTTGATTAAACAATTAAAACTATAAATTATTCCGTGAAAGAGATTTTTCTTTTAGTTTTCAAGTGTGACAGTTTGAATGGCGAAGAAACTACTCTAAGAAAGAGAAAAAAAACTTTATTTCAAGTTTTGTTCAATTTTTCTAAATTTCCTCCCTTATTGAAATGTCCAAGGGCATATAATTGGTCCAATCTTCTAATGTACACAACTCTTTTTTTTTTTTAATTTTATTTAATTTTTTTTGCCACCTCAACTGAACCTGTTATGACGGATCGATCAAGATATGATGATGATTGTGAGTAAAGATAAACAATTAACAAATAAACAAACACAAAAACAAGAATATCACAGATTTAACGTGGTTTCCGGCAATGTGCCGACTACTCTACGGACAAACGGGGATATTTTATTATCACAAGAAAGTTACATCGAGTTACAATTAATACAGATGATATTTATAGCCTTGGGAATCAAACCCTAACCGACTAAACAGCCAAACCAGATAATGACTGAAATACCTCAGAAGTAACCTTATCCAAACCGGAAACCATGCAGCAGACGTGTTCCCCAAGTCTACTAAGAATCAGCAGACTCAACTCCAGCAGCCTTAACTTCAGTAGGTTGATCAACCTTACTGATACGCCCCAGCTGAACACCAGATCATAGCTCCCATACTAGTTTCAGCAGAGTATTTCACTCAGCTGACCAAACGCAGTAGCATAGTTTAGTCACCATTACAAATCTCCACCCTGACTTCAACTTCATGCAAACTGACCAGATGCACAACCAAGTGCCGAATTCCTCTTTGTCTTCAGATTTGAATCAGACCCCCACATTCAGCTGAGTATTCCCAGATACAGATTAACAAATTTGGATATTCAGCAAGTCCAAACACAACTGAAACTTGCCCCTTGGAACTGGTTTAGTGAACATATCAGTAGGATTAACATCAGTGTTGATCTTCTCCACTTTGACCCTCCCCTCATTCCTCATAAAATGATACCTAACATCAATGTTCTTGGTTCTCTCATGATGAACCTGATCCTTAGCCAATCATATTACACTAAGACTGTCACGATACACCCTGGCTTGATCTTGATGCAGACTCAGATCATTGACTAGCACTTTTAACCAGATTGTTCTGCTTCAGTAGTAGATAATGTCATTGTAGCCTGTAAAGTTGCCTTCCAACTCACCACAAAACCACCAAAGTAAACACATACCCAATCATAGATCTCCTGTTGTCCACATCAACCTTCTCAGTTTCAGATCCAATTTCAGATTCAGATGTGGCCCTCACAGATGAGTTAAGCATAAAGTTTTCATCAAAGACTACGCTCCAGCTGAGTATAACCCTATTTTCAGCTGATAACCAGATTCTATATATACATCCAACACTCCCTTCTTAGCTCTGGGTTCCAGTTTACCTTCACTGACATGATAGTAGATCGTGCTTCCAAAAACCCTTAGACCAAAGTAGTCTACAGACTTTCCTAACCAAACCTCAAGTAGTGTTTTGAACTTGATCCCAGCGTGAGGCCCTCTATTGATTAAGTAGCATGCTGTGTTAACAGCCTCTGCCCAAAATCTTCTTGCTAGACCAGAATTAGAGAGCATGCACCTTTCCCTCTCCAGAAAAGTTTGATTCATTCTTTCTGTAACACTATTCTGCTGTGGAGTGTCTCTGACAGTATGGTGCCTAGCAATGCCTTCATTCTTGCAAAATTCATCAAACTCAAACCAATAGAATTCCCGTCCATTATCAGTTCTAAGTCTCTTGATCTTCCTCCCTATCTGATTTTTAACCAAAGCCTTTCACTGCTTGAAGTGCTTGAATGCTTCACTCTTGTGCTTCATCATAATTACCCAAACCACCCTTGAGTAATCTTCTATAAAGACAAAATACCTGTGACCACCCAGTGACTCCACCCTTAAAGGTCCACAACAATCAGAATGGACATAATCAAATGTCCCTTTTGTGATGTGAATTGCTTTTGGGAACTTACTCCTATGTAGCTTCCCAAACACACAGTGTTCACAAAAATCCAACTCCTTGACCTAGACCCCCAAGTAGATCAGACTTAGACAGAATTTGCATCCCTCTTTCACTTATATGACCCAATCTTATATGCCACAACTTGGTCAGCTGTGACTGGTGAACCCCTAATGATGCAACCGCAGCAGACCCTGATACAGTAGACCCTTGTAGTATGTACAGTGTCCCCTGCCTGATACCCTTAAGAATCACAACTGAACCCTTATAGACATTCACCCCTGAACTTGAACCCTTTGCTGTCTAGTAGACTATCAAATTCTTGGTCATTTGTGGAACATGTCTAACCTCATTCAGTGTGCAGAATTTACCATCATGTGTCCTCAACTGAATTGATCCAATCCCAACTATTTTGTAGACCTTGTTGTTAGCCATAGCAATATGGCCTCCATCCACCTGCTGATAAGTTGAAAACCACTCCCTGTTTGGACACACGTGATAAGATGCCCCCAGTGTCCAGAATCCACACATCTCTGTGCCCTGCTGACTCTGAAACTACTAAGGCATGATCTTCTTCAGAGTTGGTGTCTTATTCTGCCAAAGCAACTGCACCCTGTTGGGTACCCTGCTCCTTCTTCCTTTTTGGACATTCATTTTTCGAATGTCCCTGCTCCTTGCGTAGTTACAAGCATCCTTAGCTTTAAGACCCTTGGAAGTTCTCTTGGATTTCTTTTTTCCAGATTTTCCTGGCCCCCTTCTGACTTTACTGGCCACCAATCCAGCACACTGACTGTCTGTCCCAAAACCAGATGCCTTATGGCGTAGCTCTCGAGCATGGAGTGAAGATCTCACATCCTCTAATGACACTGAGTCCTTCCCAACAATAAAGGACTGCACAAAGTTCTCATATGATGCAGGAAATGATACAGGTAGGATCATTACTGAATCTTCATCTTCAATCTTCACATCAATATTCCTTAAGTCAAGCAATATTGTGTTCAGCTGATCTAGATTATCCTTCAGCTGAGTGCCCTCATGCATCCTTAAACTGAACAGACGTTGTTTCAACAACAACTTGTTGGTTGAGACTTTGTCATGTACGGCTCTCTCAAAGAACACTTCCTTCGTTGATTTCAATCATGTTGCTTCAACAAAGCACGTATCTTAATCGCCACGAGACTAAAAAGCGTTACTTTGTAAACTTGTCAATCTTGACGTTTAAAGCATACATTTTTCTCTCGTGATAATATCAATATATTTGACAATTGATAAGCACCGTTACATAACATTTCATAATATCATGTTGAGCATTTTTATATCATTGTAAGCATTAATTCCTCCTGACTATTTTATAAAATATCGTGTTTTTATGTGTCCTCGTAATTATAGGTTAACCAAAATCCCGAGTAACGACACGTTTTGAGGCCTAAAACCTCTCGTGATAATATCATTTGACAAGCACAACATAATTGTCTGAAGAGTGGTGAAAGTTGTAGATCTTTGATAGAGCTTTCCAACGTATTTTGAATCTCGTCTGGAGGTCTACAACTCGAGTTATCCGGCTCCTCAACATTGTCTATTAAACGACAGAGGGACCCCATAATCCATGTTGCTTCAACAAAGCACGTATCTTAATACGTATATCTATTTATTTGTAGTTATCTTTTTCGTTTTGTTTTCTTTCGTTTTGTTATTTTTGTTGTTATTTTCGTTAAATATGAGTAGTTAAACTCAACATAGCCGAATTATGTGAAAACGGGTAAAAATTAACCCTCGGGAGATGAGATGGGAGTTGTGTGCGCTTAAATTAACGTTTTTATGATAAAATCATGTTTTAAACTCATTTTAAAGCTTTGAATAAAATTGACAACTTTGTTCACGGTTACATCGAGCTTATAAATGTATTTTGCGTTTCTTCTAAGTGACGAGATATCCGGACTATGCCTAAGTGAAATTCTTATTTTTACGAGATGTGCGAAACACGTAAACTTGTCAATCTTGACGTTTAAAGCGACATTTTTCTCACCAAGAAAAAAAGCTTGCGTAGATCCCAAATCCTAGCGTCAATTATGACCTTGGTGCCAATCTTCCTTGCTTAAAACAGATAAAAAAAATTCTTGATGAACCTAGACGCTTTGATACCAGTTTGTTATGACGGATCGATCAAGAACTAATGGTGATTGTGAGTAAAGGTAAGCAATTAACAAGTAAACAAACACAGAAACAAGAACACAGATTTAACGTGGTTTTCAACAATGTGCCAACTATTCAACGGACAAACGAGCATATTTTATTATCATAGTAAAGTTACATTGAGTTACAATTAATACATATGGTATTTATAGCCTTGGGAATCTAACCCTAACCGACTAAACAGTCAAACTAGATAATGACTGAAATACCCCAGAAGTTACCTTATCCAAACCGGAAACCATGCAACAGACGTGTTACCCAAATCTGCTGAGAATCAAGCAGACTCAACTCCACCAGCCTTAACTTCAGCAGGTTGATCAACCCTGCTGATCTGCCCCAGCTAAACACCAGATCATAGCTCCCATATGCAATTTCAGCAGAGTATTACACTCAGCTGACCAAACTCAGTAGCATAGTTTAGGTAACCATTACAAAACCATTTTTGAGTGGCCAAGACTAGGCATATGGTAAGGCAAAATCCCCACTATTCAAATTCAAATTTCAAATATTCTACTATACTCTTTTTAGTATTTTTGTAATTTAAACATTGAACATAATAAAATATATGTCAGAAAAGCTTTTGAATCAATCGTCATTGTCAAAGATATGAAGAATATATTAATTGAGATAAAAAGCTGTTCCTAGCTTGATCCATACATCATGCATGCATGTTTTCATGACTCTAATCTATTCCCACAAACATGCAATCAAGAATAATATATGTTTCGTCAAAAAGAAAAGAATAATATATGCTTTACAACTTACAAGTACACCCTTTCTATATATAGACATATATAGACACATCAAGAAACCAACCTTAACACAGTATAAGCAAGAGAAATCTAAAAGCTTTCAAAAAAATACAAGTACATGCATAAAAAGAGAGATCTGACATGAAGATAGAGTCTTCTTTGGTAGCCAAGGATGACTTGCCTGCATCTTCCACATATTATATAGGTTGTCTAATGCTACGGTCACAACTATTCTGATATACGATAATACAAATGCACTTTACTTGATATAGCAATGTGGCATCCACTTAAAGAGTACGTGGTACCACCGTTACATCATCAGTAGTTTCATTGACACTTCAGGTTGTGTCATTCGTTGTATCGATCAGAGTGTGGTTGTGACAGTAATATAACTCATTTTTATATAATCAAGCAAATTGAACTACTCCGGGATGAGATATATTTTCTTGATTATTGCTAGCTAGCTAGATTTGAGAAAGCTAGGCCTATATGCTTGTGAGGTTTTGTAGGCAGTCTCCTTGGCTATCCTAAGTGTCTCATTCTCAATCATGTCGGTCCTACTTCAACGGCGGATTCAGAAATCATTTTCGGTGGATGCACGTTGTTTTTTAACGCAAGAGGTATAAACTACTCTTACTTTTAATGTACTCTTCTTTGTTTTAAGCCCTCTAGCATTTCCTATCATGATATTTTGCCTAAGGAAAACAACTTTAAGTTTAACCTTGATCGTCTTTCTGGTGAAGTTTGAGTTATACAGGTCAGTTTTGAAGACTTCACATCAAGCCTACCGTTGTAACTCATAGCCAGGATGAAGTTTTCAGCTTTTATTTATTATCAGCATTTCTATATATCACTAATGCATGCATAAGAGAAGTTGGTCTCTGAATCGAACCTCCAACGTACCCTCAGCTCAACTCAAATACAAGACTGCTACTATAACACATGATCTTTTTATCTTAGTTGTGCTCCTGAGATCACTTTCATTCTCTTGTATCTAGTACGTACATGAAGTTGTATCAATATCTGAAGAATAATACTTGTTCTTGTTTATCTTATAAAATTCTTTATTATCGACTTACCGTTTATCCTTGATTTGTATGATTAAATTTCAGCATGATATCTAATGAAAATACAGGCTTCACATCAATTAATTAAAATAAGTGGTCCCAAAACCTCCTAACTCCGTTAATTAAGAGACGACCTCTGAATAATGTATGTGAAATTTTCTCATAAGAATAATAATAATAATAATAATAATAATAATAATAATAATAATAATAATAATAATAATAATAATAATAATAATAATAATAATAATAATAATAATAATAATAATAATAATAATAATAATAATATACAATGTATGAGAAACAATAATTATTTAAAAATAATAATGCACGTGAAACAATAATAATAATAATAATAATAATAATAATAATAATAATAATAATAATAATAATAATAATAATAATAATAATAATAATAATAAAATGCCTTTATTTTTTAACAACCATTTCTTTATCAAAAAAGTCTAGCAAGTTTCCAAGATTACACTAGGAGCACACCCTACTCTTTTTTTTTTTGAAAAAAAAAGTATGATGTGTTCCTAGTGTAATTTTTGAAACTACTCAAGGATAATGAGAAAATTACTCTTAAAAGTTCACATAAAGTCTATGACATGCTATAAGATGGTGTTGCGTGTAATTTTATGTAAAATTTTGAGACTAACTCGATCATTCTTCAAAAGATTATCCTTCCAAAGACGCCAATCAAACTTCACAAATTTTATGATGGTTTGACCACATGAATAACATGGTGATCCAAACCAATATGATTTAAGCATTGTTTTGGTCGTAGAGAAAAAAATTACTAATTTAAAATACTTGATTTGCTAATAATGTTGTGTTGATGTGTATTTCGTTGGTCTTGAACTATTATAAAACTATCGATCAAACTTTACTTTGGCAATTGCACCATTGTTACATGTTAATATCAAGCGTTTACCGTTCTACTAAAACCAATTGGTGGTAGTAAATGTGCTACTATATTTCCTTATACATTTATGAATGTGGGTAAATTGTGCAAGTGTTGGAACATACTGTCCATGCTTGAGGAGGGAGTGTTGGGAGTGATTACCCACACTCTTGAATGTATAAGAAAATATAGTACCACATTTACTACCACCAATTAGTTTTAATAGCGCTTGATCTTAACATTCCAAACATATGTAGGAATTCAATTTATCGTCTTCAAAAGCTTCATTAAGGATAAAGTTTTGGAATGAAACACCAAATCATTCCTCTTTTGCAATATGAAGCTAGTCAACCAACACCGAAGGAAAATATGGGCAGCAATCTTGATTTTTTTTAGGTTGCAAAAAGGGGCAAATAACAAACTTCTAATCTGAATAAACACGGGCAAAGAATGAAATTGACTCTGCTAACGTGACGAAAATATAGGCCACGAGATACGAAAGGACAAACCGTCACTGACGGTAAGTATAACAAGAGCATATCATTTATTGTGATAATAAGTATAAACTAGAGTTGCATCATTCACTGTGTCAATTTTATTGTGACAGTAACATTGTGTGCAAAGTTTAGTAAATCATTCTATTCTCTCATCCAATCCCCCCGGTAATAGAGCCGCCATGCATATATAAATTATGGAAAATGGCTGAGTTACTCTTAAACTCTACACCTAAAACCTAAAACAAAAAACCAGAATACGCAAATGAACCGACTATTTTTATTGAATTAATAAAATGATACAATGCTCCTTTATATTATAGAAAAATAAGATATAAAAAAAGCAAGGGGATAAGGGTCCTAAAATACACAATATGGAAGATGTCAGACAAAAAGAACCGTAAGAAGATATTTTTGTCAAAAATGACATTTCATCGGTGAAAGTGAAAGTGAAAGGGAATTTAAGTGAATTACGTTGATTTTCAGCACAACACCAACGTCCCGAAATTAGTTCTATACATATGACCAGCAACGAGAATAATAAAAGCAATAGCTAAATGATGATGGGCAATATCAGTTAGCCATAAACTTTGCGTTTGTGGATGAAATCCCCCGAAAAGAGTTAGAATGGCAGTTCCTGCCCTTTGAGAGGTCCCAAATAAATGACTATCAGAATCGGGGTTTTGAGAATAAAGATTCCACTGACCTGTAAAAAGTTTCTAATTCAATTTCATTTTCGCTTTCACCGATGAAATGTTTTTTTGATAAAAATCTTTTCTTATAGTTTTAAAATCATGACATCTTTCTAATTATTTCCTATTTGACAATTAACTAAAAAAACTAAGTACAAAATGAATAAAACTAAAGCTAAATACAATAATTTCAAGTGATTTATTTGAACTAAATTTTATCTAATTTGTCCGTTGAATGTCATCCTTATCTCCACCTTTTTTTTTGAACAACAATATTTTATTAATTGGCTTATCTATCAAGATGATAGAAAAACAAAAGAGTTACAAGGCATCAATGTGAG
Organism: Gentiana straminea; assembly: GCA_036785695.1. NCBI lineage: Eukaryota > Viridiplantae > Streptophyta > Magnoliopsida > Gentianales > Gentianaceae > Gentiana > Gentiana straminea. The sequence goes on from JAVUPR010000414.1 coordinate 13,696,138, forward strand.
GTCAAACAACGAGTCAAAAAACCCAACAAATCGCCTATCAATCTAGTTTGTGCTATCTAAAGGATACGCGTTCCATTTGTTCCAATCTAGAGTAAGACAATCACATCTAACATTAATCCATGCGAAACCAAGTGTTTGAATTTCTCTAAAAATGTTGTCCTCTGTGGTAAGCTTACATTTGAAGATCAAATTATTCCTACGCTAGCTTCCATATGCTCCAACAAGTAATTTTCTTTGTTGCATTCCAAAGATTGGAGAGCTTGCTTTGTCTCACATGTGCAGGTGTGAAGAGTTGGAAAGATCGCCAATCCAAAGAAGTAGCATAATGAAAATGTCACCAAGACGAAACATTGTCCCAAATCTTAGCAGCAAACGGACATATATAGAAGAAATAAATGAGATTCATCCTCCGTAATCAAGTTGCAAGATGGGCATAAGAGGCAGCTGAGGTTGATACCTCTTTTCGAAAGATTAAGCAGGGTAGGTAGTCTACACCTATTAGCCTTCCAAACAAAAACATTCGCTTTGGTAGGCACCAAATTATTCCAATGAAAAGAAGATATGTCAGCCGTCAAGGAAGATCTATCATTATCAAGTAATATGCGTTTCAATCCGGCAACCATAAATATCCCACGGGAATGGAGACTCCAAAGAGGTTTGTCATGTTGACCCATAACAAAATGAGGGTCCGGAAAACCACACGTAGAGTTTTAAGGATATTACAATCATTTTCATCCGCTTATATGGTAGATCCAGAAAAAGGAAAAATTCAAATGAGTGTAGAATTTTTTTGGTAAAGGGGGTCACAATTTTGTTTGTAAACTAAATTTTGATGTATTTTTTTTAGGGTCCATATATGGACGGGACCCCTATGCATATATATTTAGATCCGCCATAGTTAGAACTTTAACATTTAGATGGAAAGATAATTCATTGCATAAACTAGAAAGTATTACAGCAGAGGTGTATTATACACCTTAGTATCAGAAGAAGACAAAAATACAAAACAGAAAATTGTACCACCAAATCTAAGATAGAATCTAGTAAGATAAGATTGACACATGGCACCACAATATGTAGACACTTGTCACAGTCACTATGTAGCTTTAACAGCCCCCCCCCCCTCAAACTGAAGGTAGTATCAACTACATTCAGTTTGGCCTTGTTGATCTGGAACTGAGTATTAGGCAGAGCTTTGGTCAGGCAGTCTGCTACTTGATCACGGGGAAGGGATATAGGCAACTTGAAGTTGATTTTTCAAAGCACTTGATCTCTTACAAATTGTACATCTATTTCAATGTGTTTCGTTCTGGAGTGAAACACTGGATTATAAGCTAGGGCAGCAGCACTTAAATTGTCACACCAAGTAACAGGTTTAGCAGTTATAGACACATGTAATTCTGATAAAAGAGACTTCAACCACATAATTTCAGCAGCCACATTTGCAAGAGCCCTATATTCAGATTCAGTACTTGATCTTGCCACAACCGGTTGTTTCTTGGAACTCCAAGACACTAAGGATCCTCCTAGGTACACACAGTAACCAGCCACAGACTTTCTGTCTACCACATTACATGCCCAATCAGCATCACTGAAACCTGTAATAATAAGAGCTTGACTAGGTTGAAAGTGTAACCCATGACTGACAGTGCCTTTGACATATCTGAGCAATCTTTTCAGAGCAAACCAATGAACTTCTCTAGGAGCATGCATATACTGACTCAGTTGATTAACTGCATAACTGATATTTGGCCTGGTGTAGGTTAAATATTGTAGACTTCCCAAGATTTGCCTGTACTGAGTTGCATTGGGCAATAAAGATGAGATTTCAGAGGTAAGATCAGCATTTGTTGTCATTGGTGTGGATACAGGCTTCAGATGTTCTAGGTTGAGTTTGCTCAAAAGTTGAGATGCATAGTGTTGCTGTTTAAGATAGAGCCCTGTCTGATCCCTATATGCTTGCATCCCCAGAAAGTGAGACAGAGGGCCAAGATCCTTTAGAGCAAATCTTGAGTTCAACATTTTGATGAATTTTTGCACCAGATTGGCATTATTGCCTGTAATTAATATGTCATCTACATATACAAGCACATACATTAGTACACCCTGTGCATGAAAAATAAATAAGGATGTGTCAAATTTGCATTGATGGAATCTCCATTTTAGAAGCTGAATCCTCAATTCATCAAACCAAGCTCTGGGAGCTTGTTTGAGGCCATATAGGGCTTTCTTCAAGTGACAGACATGATGTGGTTTGGATTTATCTACAAACCCTTCTCGCTGTGGCATAAACACATCTTCATAGAGAGTGCCATTCAAGAAGGCATTATTAATGTCAATCTGGTTGATATTCCAGTTTAGGGAAACAGCTATGGCAAGAACAACTCTAATGGTGGAGGCCTTGACAACAGGGCTAAAGGTCTCTCCATAATCCAATCCAGGGGTTTGATGAAACCCTTTGGCCACCAATCTAGCCTTGTACTTTAAAATAGACCCATCTGGTTTGAGCTTTAACTTGAAAACCCATTTATTTCCTACCAGATGTTGATCAAACCTGGAGGGAACCATTTCCCAGGTATGATTGTGCACAAGGGCCTTAAATTCTTCCTTCATTGCAGCATGCCACTGAGGGGATGCAATAGCTTCTGATGCTCTTGTGGGTTCCACTTGGCAATGGACAGAGTCCTTAGAGGCTAAATAAGAGAAGGTCTTTGGTTTGAAGATGCCAGACTTGGCTCTAGTTTTCATGGGATGATGATTGGCATGTGGTGAGGGTGAGGGTGAGCCAGTGCTGGTAGAAGATGAGGAGGAGGGTGACTCAGGTGATTCAGAATTAGGATTATGTGGTGAGGAAGTGGCAGAATTGGTGGAAATAGGAGGTGTTGAACTAGCACTAGGTGTCTGGGATGTACCAGAAACAGTGGGACTAGGGGAACTAAGAAAGTGAGAATGTTGTATACCTTCATTATCAAACACATGAGTGTCTCTTCCAGATGCTGTTTCCTCATGACCATTGGATGAAAGAACAGAGAAGGAGTTTGAAGTAAATACAGGACAGGGGATAGAAGATGAGGATTGAGAATCAGACTTGGAGACTTGAAAAAGAGATTTGTAGGGAAACTCAAATTCATTGAAAATGACATCCTTGGAGACATAGATTCTTCCAGATGGATCAAGACACATATAACCCTTATGTGAGGGACTCACTCCTAAGAAAAGACATTTTGTGGTATGAAATTGAAGTTTTTGTTACTGGAAAGGTCTAAGATAGGGATAGCAAGTGCAGCCAAAGGTCTTAATCAGGTTGTTGATTGAACAGTTGTTCATGAGGAGATTTAAAGGACAGGACATGGGTTGGAAGTCTATTTATGAGATAGGCACAATATTGGAAAGCTTCACACCAAAATTTTAGAGGCATATGTGCTTGGGCTAAAAGAGTGAGCCCTACTTCAACTATGTGTCTGTGTTTCCTCTCAATTCTACCATTTTGACCATGTGCATAAGGGCAGGGATGCCTGAAAATGATTCCTAGATCTTGCAACATGGTTTCAAAGACTCTAAACTCTCCCCCCCCCCCCCCAAATCTGTTTGAAGACATTTTATGCTTCTCTCAAACTGTTTTTCAACCATAGTTTTAAAGTGGACAAAGACTTTTAAAGCATCAGATTTATGGACCAAAGATAAATCCAAACAAATCTACTGTAGTCATCAATGAAACTGATATAATACTGGAAACCTTTTGCAGAAGTGATTGGGGCAGGCCCCCAAAGATCAGAAATGTATTAAGTCAAGACAAAAATCACTTTTAGAATGAGAAGTAGGATAGGCAAAGCATGTTGTTTCCCCAATTGGCAAGCATCACAAAAGTCAATCTTTTCATTGCAAACAGAATTACAAGATTTCAAGACACAGTTCAGAATCTTAGAAGATGGATGACCTAATCTTCTATGCCATACATTGGCTTCATTGACAGACTTATTACAGACACTGGAATTGAAACACTGAGAACTAAAACAGACTTGGGATTGAGAACTAGGACTGACTTTGGAGTGAGGGGAGTTCTTGATGACTTCATGAGGAAACTTCATCTGGTAGAGACCATCTCTAACTATTCCTTCCAGCAAAACCTTCCCTATGATCTTGTCCTTCACAAAACAACAATCAGAATGAAATTCCATGATAACATGATTTTCAGAGGTAAGTTGAGAAACACTTAGGAGATTTTTGGTAATGTAAGGAACATGTAGGACATTATTAAAATTAAGATCAGTTTTGTCAGTTTTTAGGGAAAAACTACCAGTGTGCATAATAGGAAGACTCTTACCATTGCCAATGGTTAGACCATCAGAACCATCATATCCTTGGCTCAATTGCAAGTTGTTCATATCAGCTGTTATGTGGTTTGTAGCCCCACTGTTAGCATACCAGCTTCCATCACTTACAGATTCAGGAGAGGCAAAATAAGCAGCTGGTTGTTGACCATAGTTGTTGTATTGTCCATCATTTGGCCTCACATTTGCACCAGAGTTTCCATTAGCCACTTGACCATTGCAGTTTGAGTTGTATCTTTAATAGCATTCAACTGCTATGTGTCCAACTTTGCTACACACTTGATCGACAAGTGGGCCTAGCATTTCCTTGGTTGGGATATCCTCTACCACCTCTGCCTCTACCACCTCTTCCTCTATAGCCACCCCTGCCTCTGCCATTATTCTGGAAGCCATTATTCTGGAAATTTCCATTGTTAGGTGGTCATTCCCTGTCCAGTCCTGTTAGTAGCCAAAATTTGCAGATGGTGTTCCTAGGTCAAGAGTGGTGGAAGGTGTGAACCTTGCTAGCAGCCTTTCATGAGTTATAAGCTGGGACTGGACCTCTTGCCAGGTAAGAGAACCAATTCTGGCAATGATATTAACTATCACTGATTCATAGTCTCGATTGAGACCTCCTAGTGTGGCAAAAATTAATTCTGATACTGAAGGATAACCAGCAGCTTGCAAGCCATCAGAATAACCTTTCATTTGAGCCAAGTAATCAACCATACTCTAAGATCCCTTTTCTGATCTTATTAATGCAGTTTTATATTCAAGCATCCGAGACTCAGATCTATTGTTGAAAAGGGTTTCTAGAGTATTCCATACCTCATTTGATGTTGTGCATCCCACCACTTCCTGTAGAGCATTCTCTGTCATTGAGCTCATCAGCCAACTCATGAGCAATTGATCTGTGGCAATCCATGTTTCATACAGAGGATTTGGTTCTATGTTCGTTGCTCCAGCTGCCTGAGTAAATCTGGAGGGTGGTGCCTTGGTTCCAAACAAGAACCCATCTAATATGTGGCCCTGAACAAATGGTATCACCACAGATTTCCAGAGCAGATAGTTGTTTCTGTCCAATTTCACATTACAGCTTTGATTCAAACTTCCAGTGAGTGTAGGAATTGAAGAAGAAGAGTTTGTTGTTGGTTGATTTCCAAGGATTGAAGGAATCGGTGGGAGATTGGAGGTAAGTTGGGTGGTGACAGGAACAAAGCTTGTGGTAGAGGTATAATGAGGGATTGAAAAGGAAGGAAAGCTTCCAAGAGAGAAACAGGGCGTTGAAGCTCCAGCTGTTATTGAAGCTCCGGTCACCGGAGTTGATGTAGTTGAAGCTCGAGCTGTTACTGAAGCTCCGGTGACGGCTTTAGATGCAGAGACAGTGGTTCCGGCCATCGTCGGCTCCGATACCAAGTTAGAACTTTAACATTTAGATGAAAAGATAATTCATTGCATAAACCAGAAAGTATTACAGCAGAGGTGTATTATACACCTTAGTATCAGAAGAAGACAAAAATACAAAACAGAAAATTGTACCACCAAATCTAAGATAGAATCTAGTAAGATAAGATTGACACATGACACCACAATATGTAGACATTTGTCACAGTCACTATATATAGCTTTAACAGCCATTTTCAACCCTTTGAAAGTTGACAACAACAAAGTCAACGCTTAGCGTGGTAACTTTCTGGCCAACAGTTAAGTTTTTTTTTCAGCCAATGAAACAGCATGTTTGACATTAATATATTCCCATGTGGATTGTATTTAGTTAGAATAAATGAATAAATTAAAAAGGCCAGGCAAGCTGAAAAAGAAAAGATATAAACGACACACAATTGATCCGGATAAGGAATATAGAGAAATACTTTTATAAAGATTGATCCAATCCGAAGGCCTGCGGTGCTCTGTGTTTATAATTTAATGGATAAGTAAATCGAGACTTATTCGTTAAGGGGGTCGTTTGTAATATATTTTTGCCGGGGATAATTGACTATTTATGGTTTATAAACGCAGCTTAATTTATCAGTACAACATCATGCTATTTCATCATTAAGTTATGCCCAAAGGGTGTTTTTTTTTTTTTTTTTTTTGAGGGGTGCCCAAAGGGTGTTAAATGAAATATTTTATTCTTCAATATTAGAGAGACATGCCTTAATTCAGAGAGTATGAGGAGAAATGTAAAATGCATGAAACACAATTTGACTATATATATATATCATATATGTAATAGTTATATATATGTAATAGTTGTAAATTAAGTAAAAATCATTCTCTCAAAAAAAGAAAAGTTAAAATTGTAAAAGTAAAAGTGGTGAAAACTGTATCTCATTCCATTAGATAATCCCTTTATATAGGGTCACGGTTACAATGTGAACACAGATTACATTGATGGCAATAAATACTAATTGACCGTTACATAATAACCGAAAGATAATCGTCGTTGGCTTTGACGAAGGCACATAATAGTATTTTCCTTCAACACTCCCCCTTGTGCCAAGTCAAAGGCGAAATGGTGCATGGATCGTTGCCTCGTTAAAAACCTTGCGAAATGGTCCCCCTGAGGTCTATATCTCCCCCTGATCCTTACACCGATCAAGGAAGCTTTGAAAGCCTTCGCATTCCTATATTTTTCACATGTTCCTCAAATATTGCTTTAGGCAGTGACTTGGTAAACAAATCTGCCACATTCTCCTCAGACCTTACTTGATTCACTTGAATCTTGAGGAGAGCTTGTTGTTGCCGGTTATAGAAAAACTTTGGTGATATGTGTTTTCTCGTTGTCACCCTTGATATAACCAAGCTTCATCCGTTCGATGCAAGCCGCATTATCTTCATAAATGCAAGTAGGCTCTTCGGTGGTGGAACTTAAACCACCGGTCCCTCGAATATGTGTAATGATGGACCTTAACCATATACACTCACGAACCGCCTCATGTAGAGCAATAATCTCAGAGTGGTTCGAGGAGGTAGCCACAAGACTTTGCTTGGTTGATCTCCAAGATATCGCCGTGTTCCCAATGGTAAATACATAACCGGTTTGGGAACGACCTTTATGTGGGTCGATAGATACCCGGCGTACGCAAACCCAACTAATACATTGTTTGGGGTTTCAGAGTAGGGGGTGGCGATTTCGCTGTCGACATTTTCTTTAGGGGTTGTATTTTCATTTACGGTCCCTCTTGTCTTTGTGTAGGGAAAAAATAGGCCCAAGTCAATGGTTCCTTTTAGATATCGAAATATGTTTTTAATACCATTCCAATGACGCTGCGTTGGCGCGGAGCTGAATCTAGCTAACAAGTTCACTGAGAATGCAATATCTGGTCGAGTACATTGAGCTAAATACAATAATGCGCCTATTGCACTTAAGTAGGGAATTTCGGCTCCCAATAGCTCTTCGTCATCTTCCTTTGGACGAAATGGATCTTTCTTTATGTCCAAACTTCGACCGATCATGGGAGTGCTAACAGGGTGCACTTTGTCCATATTAAATCGCCTGAGCATCTTTTGGACATATGCAGACTGGTGGATAAGTATTCCACAAGCTCGGTGTTCTAGTTCAAGGCCTAGACAAAACCGAGTTTTCCCAAGATCTTTCATCTCAAATTCGGATTTCAAATAGCTCGCGGTTTCTCTTATTTCATTAAGAGTACCTATTATGTTCATATCATCGACATATACTGCTACAATTGCAAATCCGGAACTTGTTTTCTTTATGAATACGCAGGGGCATAGTTCATCATTCTTATATCCCTTCCCAATCAAGTAGTCACTTAGGCGGGTATACCACATCCGCCCGGATTGTTTTAATCCGTAAAGTGAGCGTTTCAATCGATTGCAAACGCACTCCGTGGTTTAGAGTCACTTGACTTGGGTAATGAAAGACCATCGAGCACTTTCATGTATATCTCTCGAATCAAGATCCCCATAGAGATATCTTCGTAACCACATCCATGACCGCATTTCCAATCCTTCGGAAACAACTAAACTAACTAGGTAACGGAAAGTTATTACATCCATTACGGGAGAGTATGTCTCCTCATAGTCAATTCCGGGCGTTGTGAGAAACCTTGCGCCACAAGGCGAGCCTTGTACCTTAGGACTTCATTCTTCTCATTACGCTTTCGACAAATACCCATTTATGTCCTACGTGCTTTACACTTGGTGGGGTTAGCACTACCGGACCAAATACCGTCTCTTTGTCGAGAATCTAGTTCGCCTGGATTGCTTCTTTCCATTGAGGCCAATCGCTCTTTGTAGACATTCGCAACGAGCGTGGTTCGACATCATCGTGCTCTATGATTTCTTGAGCAACAAGTATATGCAAATATATCATCAATGTGCATGGAAGATCTTTCCATCAACTCGTATGCACTCTCATAATCCATTGAGATTTCTTTGTTCTCTCGGAATCAATTCAAACATCGGAGCGTCCTCCGTATTGATTCATGGACATAATCGTAATCGAGAGATAATCTCGAGAGGGATTCTCTACATTGATGATTAATGGGTCGGATTGTGCCTTACTCGCCCTCTTCTTCCTTGGGTGAGTATCGGTCGAACCAAGTGGTCTCCCCTCTTCCTTTGGGCAGCCACGGCCTCATCCACACCTCCACTAAGTGTGGTCGCAATGCCTTTAGCTACGCATTGTGCCCCTTTTGGGGACTTCTAACCTTGCGTGCACGTTTGCGTACCGGTATGTGTGATCTTGTCACTTTAGCAATATCGAGAACGCATCGGGCATCGAATCGCTACGTTCGAAGATTAAGTATTCTTTGCACTTCACTTTCACTTTGTGAGGTACGGGGATCAAAATGAGGCGAGTGGGGACAAACCACGACAATTCCTGTCGTTCCCTTAGAAAATCCTTTTTCTTATCTCCCCCTAACGACGGGAAGACGGTCTCATCAAAGTGACAATCCGCAAATCTTGCGGTAAATAGATCGCCCGTCAAAGGTTCCAAATAGCGGATAATAGTTGGGGATTCATATCCAACATAAATACCTAATCGTCTCTCGAGGACCCATTTTAGTGCGTTTGTGGAGGCGCAATAGGCACATATTTGCACAACCAAATATGCGTAAGTGTGAAATATCGGGCTCATATCCAAGTAACCAACCGGTACGCGAGAAAATGGTTGGCTAGCAAAGTGGGTCCGAAACGAATAAGTAAAGCCGCGTGCAATATTGCATAACCCCGCGAGATAGGGGCAAGTTGGTGCGCATAACCAATGCCCCGGCCACCATCCGTAGCCTTTTGATGGTGGCTTCGCGAGACCATTCGTGTATGCACATGGGGTACGGGATGTTCTACATCAATCCCGATAGACATGCAATAATCATCAAATGCTTTTGATGTGAACTCTCAGCGTTATCAAGCCTTATAGACTTGATAGGGTGATCAGGGTGGTGAGCCCTTAAACGTATAATCTGTGCTAAGAGTTTTGCAAATGCAGCATTCCTTGTGGACAATAATGCGACATGTGACCAGCGTGTCGAGGCATCCACCAGAACCATAAAATACTTGAATGGCCCGCATTCTGGATGGATAGGTCCACATATATCACCTTGTATTCTTTGTAAGAATGGAATGTTTTGTTTCATGTCTTTAGCATAGGAAGGTCTCGATCCTGTTTTTGCTAAAGAGCAGGCTTTGCAAAATGATTGGTGTGCCTTGGAAATGGTCAATGAGGAAGAGGGATATAACTCATCTGGTGCTTCAGACGACAATGGCTGCTTTGAAACAACACTACTTTGGACACTTTGCATTGTGTCGGATTTTTGTCCCATTTTGTTTTTTCCTCGAAAGAAGGGATGTCCGTGTGAGTTCTTTAAAATACGGATCATCATATCTCGACCAGGGTGTCCTAGGCGATCATGCCAAAGCTCGTATGAGTCGGTGTCCCAAATTTCATTGTTGGTGACAGCATAGGATTCAATAATCCGAATAGTAGTAATATATAATCCATTAGATTGACTCATAAGCTTTTCTAGTATGCGTTTCCTTCCACATTCATTTGTGGTAATATACAAATATTCGGTTCCATTCTCACGGTGAGTTTCCGATGATAACCGTTGGCACGAATATCTTTGAAACTTAACAAGGTTCGATTGGCTCAGGTGCATATAGAGCGTTTGTGACTTTTATCGTTGTGCCGTTAGGCATAAAAAATGTGGCATTTCCTCGCCCTTGTATTACTTGTGATGATCCAATCATCGTAGTCACAGATGAATTACATGGAATTAACTCGACAAATAATTGTCTATTCCTTAAGATAGTGTGTGTGGTTCCACTATCAGCTAAGCACTCTATTTCTCCTCGATTCATTCCTACATTTAAATTAGATGAGATTAAAAAAAAAAAAAGTCGAAGACATAACTCATATTCTTTAGAGTTTTTCGATGGAGATGTATTGCTTTACACCTTAATAGTGCTATTTTCGAACCATGTATATACTGGTAAATAAAATCGAATAAAATTCAATACTTCAGAATAAAATCCGAAATTTATTAATAGGCCAACGAAAATCAAAATAAAAGTCTCGTACATCAAAATCCAATTCAACAAACCATTATTCAAATGAACTTTAAGACCAAAATAGTCTAATTAAAAATAAGGCATTCCGCCTTCACAATGTTCTTGGAAAAATAAATAAATAAGCAAAGCAGATCAATCAAAGTCTGGAACATCCATTGACTGAGCAGGGTTCTTGTTGCTATTGAAGTCTGCAATTGTGAGGTTGACATCAGTGTCATTGCCTCCATCTTCCGTATAGTGGGCCTCTTGTTCTCTAGATTCCCTATACCTCTTGTAATTGGTCGCTACTTTGTTACTTGCTCGGCAGGTATTATACCAATGCCCAGTAACTCCACACCTATAGCAAGGTTCAGTTCCAACTCTCTCCCTTTTTCCTTGAGGGTTCTTAGCCTTAGGACCACCATTTCTGCGCCATACATTAGGGGGACCTCCACGGCCCATACTACGGCCCCTAGGTCCCTTTCCACGTGGTGCATTGTTTCCACGTGGGTAAGGCTCAGCACGTCCAACTCCCTTTTCTTTGGGGTTCTTTCCACCTTTCATCTTGCCATAGTTAACCTCAGGAATTTTCTTTGTCCCAGCAGGTCTGGCATTATTATTCATGAGAACTTGATCATGCCGCTCACCACTTGCGGCATGTTGATCAATTTGTGAAAGGTCGTAATATTTTTCTTGTCGTACTCCGGCTATCCGGTTCGCTAGTATAAGTGCTTTGAAGTAGGAAAAGTGGAAAGAGTCTTCGGATCATATCATCTTCTCGTGAGTTCCTTTCCACGAGAATTTGAGACGTGCTCTAAGACGCAACATGTCCTTGTTGAATTGGTCTACCCCTTTGTAGTCAAGCAAGCGGATTTCATTCCACCGAGCGACGATTCCGGGAGTAAAGTGTCATGAATGTTCTCAAAACGTCCCTCAGGGCATCCCACGATTCTTTGGGTGTTTTCAAGCGAAGGTACTCCCGGCGTAAGCTAGAGTCAATATGTCGCCTCAAGAACATTAGGGCATTTGCTTTTATTTTAGCAGATGGGTCGTCCTTAGGGTCGGTGGGTGTTTTGATAGTGAGAGTGTAGTCCTTTGCAACAAAGGCCATTTCCACATCTGAAACCCAGCGGTGGTACTCAATTCCTTCGAGTCCAAGATTTCAAATTCGGGTCGAGTTGTATCGCCCATCTACATAAACAAGAGTGAAGAGCATATTAATTATGTAGTCATAAGACATCCACAATAATTAATTTCCAAGAGTGTGAATTGGATCACGATGCCATGGTACATAGCGGTCACTCATTTTTTCGATGCTTTGTGAAGATACTTTATCACATTGATTGTTTTGTTCTTAGTATATAACGCCTATGAAATTTCTTTATCATAGGATGACGTATAATCTTATTTATAAGACAATCAACATATAATTATTATGCTCAATTTGAAATTTCGGGCAAACATAGCACATAACATTTTTCATGGCAACATGCATATACATATCAAATAAGAAAGTCAAACCGATTAAACAACTTCATTTGAAATGTTTTATAAATAAACAAATTAATTAATTAGGAAAAGGGAAAAGAAAGAAAAAAAAAACCACATATGAATGTATAAAAAATTGATTTATTTCATTGCATTTTAATCATGTTTTAGAGGTTAGTAGTATATTCAGTTAGCAAAATATCTCAATATTGCTTAGGATACTTGGCAGGCAAACATATGAAAAAAAATCTCGACCGAAATTTAACAAATTTTAAATGAAGAGATATCAGTTTACGCGTTATAATAACTGGCTAAAAACAGAAAAATAAAAAAAAATAAAAAATAGATAGCCTCAATCACCGGAAAAAAAAGGTCGTAGTCACGTAGACGCTTTAACGAACACCCAATAGCCAAAAGAAGGAGAAAAACGCGTATTCAGAGAAAGTAAAAGTAGCCTATTCCTATTCACATGGCAAATATTAACTGCAATTGCAAAACATTCAAACCCACACCGCATTATTTCCGGTTGCTGCTCCGATAATCAATGCTATATTTTTGAATTTGACAAAAATCAGTAAAGAAGCAGATGAAAATTACTTTCCGTGAAGGAGTAGAAGACGATGGACGGCCGGAACGGAGACGATGGACGGCGACTAAACCGACTGATTTCGTTCTGCTTCAACTGAAAATTAAGGCTAAGTGAAGGTGGAGGCCGAAAGAAGAGGAAGCAGCCAAGCTGGTGAAAGGACGGAGGTCCGGCGGACTGAGGGCAGCAAGAGCGCCGTTGTGAGGGAGATCGGCGGTGTGAGTGTGTGACCTATCTGTGAGAGAATTGAGAGCGGCGGCGGCGGCGGGCTGGCGGCGGGCTGGGCGGCGGCTGGGGTCAATTAGGGTTTTTTTTTTTTTTTTTCTCTCTGAGCTTCGTGCTGATAACGTGTAAAAGTAAAAGTGGGGAAAACTGTATCTCATTCCATTAGATAATCCCTTTATATAGGGTCACGGTTACAATGTGAACACAGATTACATTGATGGCAATAAATACTAATTGACCGTTACATAATAACCGAAAGATAATCGTCATTGGCTTTGACGAAGGCACATAATAGTATTTTCCTTCAACAAAAATCATTGAATGAATAAAAATCAGGATAAGATGAGTAAAAATGCTAATAGAGGTTAAACAAACCAATCAGAATTGAATGAATATATATATATATATATATATATATATTTAGAGATAGATAGATGAATTACTAAGGTACGTAGCATTTATATTAGATTCAATTCTCTTTGTGTTCTTTTTTTATTATCAATTCAAACCCATTCTATTAAACTCATAATAGTAATGGTAAATTTTTATTGAAACAATAGTAATAATATATTTTATCATCCATGTTATGGAAATATTTAAAACCATTATTTTTTTTAGCATTAATTTAAAACCATTATTATTTAGAGACAGATGCTAGTATTACAATATTATAGGAAATCAAACTCAAAAAAGTATACATGCAAAGATACATTTGTATTTATCCGACAAGAGTAATCTTATCTTTATCGTCTGAAACTAATCATCTAAGATATTGTCGGATCTATACCAAAAATAAAAAGGATCATTGAATTCTCAGTGACGTCCCCCTATATTGCATGGAATCAAATCCCCACATGCAAGAACACTTTATGCTTTACTCCTTTGCTATTTATAGACATCAAGAAACCAGTCTCAACCCATAAGCCATAAAATTAAAATAAAAAAATATTCATGAAATACATATATACATAGTTATGAAGTTTTGAAGATGGATCAAAAAAGAGTTATAACATGAAGATAGATTCTTCTTTGGTAAGCCAAGGATGACTTGCCTGCAGCCTTCACATTACCTAGGTCTTTTTTTCACTTCAATTCATAATATTCCAAGAAAAAAAAAACGCGACAAATTAAGTTTAATTTGGATCGCAGTAATGTAATGGAATGAAATAATAAATTGAATTATAAAAACCCCCATGTGATTTGTGTGGCTATGTAGGCAGTCTCCTTGGCTTTCCTAAGGGGTTTCTTTCTCAATCACATGTTGGTCCTAGCTGCAGATTTGTTATAATTATTTTTTGAAGCATTTTTGGTTGTTCAATGCTATATATGGGTAAGAAATTCTAAGCTTAATCTTGTTGCTCTAAGCAATTAATTCTAGAATTTTATGATATCTAACATTGTTTGCAGTTTTAGAAGAAGAAAGCATGAGCAACATTCGATTATAACAGACTGTGGCGGATCCAAAAAAATGGATCTGGTGAAGACACCGAAGAAAATTAAAGAAGTCATCGAGGACAGGCCGGTTATTTACGGTAGTTTTTTTGGGAGCAATGTTGCAGAAGATGGAGTATATATATATATATATATATAGATCAGTTCATAGAGAATTTCATCGAACAGCTTATGTTGAAATTAATATCGTGGGAACAAAGGTTTTCTAGTTTAATTAATTCTTAGAGTTTGTTATTGCTTTATTTTGTGAATATGAAGAACAAGGGGATGAAATATGTATCAGTTTGAAAAATTACATAGAATAAATTAAATCATCAGTTTACAAGTTTCTGTTCATACTTCTTGAGTTTCATACTCTTAAATTGAAAAGTAAGAGTATATTAATTACATTTTTTCTCTTTTGTAAGTGATGCTTATAATCTAATTGGTATCACACAATGAAGATATTTACGGAGCTAGCTAGTGTGTTTTAAAGATTTATGCTCACCCAATTCCATTTCTTCAAAAATATTCAACCCCAACATTTAAGGGTCTGTCTCCACTTTCTTGTTTTCTTGTCTTACAGAATGAGTGGAGATATTAATCAGAAATTCAGTGGCTCAGAGTCATGCATGAGCTTGCCATTATACCAAAAAAAAAACTAAGAGAAATCCCTCTTTAATTACGGGGTTTGAATTGAACATCCACACCTCAGCTTAAGGTCCAGTTGCCTTAAGCACCGAGTTGCCTTAAGAGAAATCCCTCTTTGGGGCACATGATTAACCATAGGCGGATCTACAGCAAAGCAAAGGGGGTCCGCGGACCCCGTTAAATATAAGAAAACTCTACATTTTATGTGTAGAAAAATATTTCGGACCCCGTGAAAAATAAAATTTACTCTGAAAAAAATTACGGACCCCGCTGAATAATATTTCTGGATCCGCCACTATGATTAACGGCGTGTTTTCAATTAAAGAAATAATAATAATAATAATAATAATAATAATAATAATAAAGAATAATACGACGACAACTTGGATTTCCAGACGAGTCGGTACACTATATAAGCGGGTTAGTTTTTAAAAAATAACTTTATATACTCCTCCTAAAAAGCTAGAAACTCGACTTTGTGAGTTTCAAAATGTGTTTATGAAATAAAATTTTTCTTAAAATAAAAATTAAAAAATAACTTTCTATACAATTTGTACAAAATACTCAACAACATATAAGATGATTCAAGAGGAATACATCGACCTCAAAACCTAGGTAATAAAACTTCATCTTTTAATTGGATTAAGCAAATAACAACTTCAATTGCCCCCTCAGGCTGATCACAAGGAATTCTATAACCATGTTTAACTACTACAACCCCCCCCCCCCCCCTCCCCCCTCCCCCCTCCAAATACAATTTATTTAATATAAGCCAATCTAGAATATCAAAACAATTTTTATTACGTTTTTTTATACTACCTTTAATTTATTATTTATTCAACAAATATTCAAAACTTTACATTTATTACATTAATACTATTCAAAGGGTATATTAGACATTCAATGCAGCATTTATGGTATTTTTTATTTGACACTTATTTATTATAATAAAAGAGATTTAAAAAATGTTGCATTAATTATATCCAAGAATTTTTTGATCATTTTATTATTAAATTCAATGTATTAACTCATTTTAATAATTATGTGATTTTGACAATTAGATCATATAAATAAAATCGGAAATTGTGAGTATTAATTTAGGGATGGAGGTAGTAATTCATGCATTGAGGTCGACTAACTTCAACATGGGATCTCGATCTCCGACTGTGCACCTTGCACAGCTCCCCCGCCAGTGCATCGAAACGGTGTCGTTTTAATCCGAAACGACGCCGTCTCGATGCGATGTAAAAAAAAAAACACAGTCAAAACGGCGTCGTTTCGGATCGAAACGACACCGTTTCGATGCACTGGCGGGGGAGCTGTGCAAGGTGCACAGTCGGGGATCGAGATCCCATGTTGAAGTTACCCAAAGTGCCTATCTCTGTTATGATCTTGCCGGTGCTCGGTTGTATACATCTCGAGACGTACGGTTTGTCGAAGATATTTTTCCTTTTGCCAGTCATCCTATTGATGATGTTCTTCCTTCCCTTGATCACTTGCTTCTTTCTGATCTTCCCCCACCCTCATCCGTCCCTTGTCATCTGCCTCCATCACCCTCCCCTCCTTCCTCTCCTTCACCCATCCGCCCGACTTCTGCTGCCTCGTCCACGTCCCCCGAGCCCTTTACCTCTTTGACTGATTCATCCGCCTCACCCGACCCCTCCCCCTCCCGTTCTCCCCCCTTCCCCTCCCGTTCTCCCCCCTCCACTCATCCTATGGTCACCCGTGCCCGCAATAATATTTTCAAACCTCGCCAACTCCTAAACCTCACTGCCCAGTTAGATTCTCAATACTCTGATACTGAACCTACCAACGTTAATCAAGCTTTCCAAAGTTCTCACTGGCGGCAGGCTATGTCTGCTGAATTTGACGCTCTTGTCAGTAATGGTACTTGGTCCTTGGTTCCCTCTGATCCTTCACTCAACGTTGTGGGTTGCAAATGGGTGTTTCGTATCGAACGCAATCCAGATGGTACTATTGAGCGCTATAAGGCGCGTCTTGTTGCAAAAGGATTTACGCAGCGTCCTGGCATCGACTACTTTGAAACTTTTAGTCCGGTGGTTAAGCCCACCATTGTTCGGCTGGTCCTTAGCATTGCCGTCTCCTCGGGCTGGTCTCTTCGCCAGCTTGATGTTAATAATGCTTTCTTGCAGGGTTCTTTAGCTGAAGATGTTTACATGACTCAACCACCTGGCTTTGAGGATTCTGATTTTCCCACACATGTTTGCCGCCTGCATAAAGCTATTTATGGTCTCAAGCAAGCCCCTAGGGCTTGGTATCATGAGTTGCGATCTTTTGTCTTATCCCTTGGATTTCTTAACTCTGCCGCTGACTCGTCTCTTTTTGTTTATCACTCTGCTTCTACTATGACTTTTCTGCTTGTCTACGTTGATGACATTGTTATCACAGGTAGTTCTCAGTTGCATGTTCAACAGGTCATTGATGCACTTGGGAATCGGTTTTCTCTCAAAGATCTCGGCCCTTTGTCCTACTTTCTCGGCATTGAAGTCACCCCTAATGCGCATGGTCTCCTGCTTACTCAGTCCAAGTATATTCATGAATTACTTTCTAAGGTGAACATGCAGGATGCTAAGCCGGTGTCTACGCCACTTCCTTCTGATGCCTTCTCTTCTCCGGCTGCTCCCTCCTCTGCGTACTCTGATGTCACCCAGTACCGCCAAGTTCTTGGCGCCCTGCAGTACTTGTTATTTACCCGCCCTGATATTGCCTATGCTGTTAATAAATTGTCCCAGTTTATGCATGCACCTACTGAGCATCATTGGACTCTTGTCAAGCGTATTCTTCGGTACTTAGCCGGTACATTGAGCGACGGTCTTCAGTTTTTTGCTCATTGCCCCCTTGATCTACATGCCTTCTCTGATGCCGATTGGGGTGGGAATAAAGATGACGGTTACTCTTCTACTACTGTTTATATTGTGTTTCTTGGCAGAAATCCCATTTCCTGGAGCTCTAAGAAGCAAACCTCTATTGCTCGCTCCTCTACTGAGGCAGAATATCGTGCTGTTGCTGACACTGCTGCTGAGCTTGCCTAGGTTTCTTACTTGCTGTCAGACCTTGGTTTTTCATCTGCCTCGGTTCCGGTTATTTTCTGTGATAATGTTGGGGCCACGCAGCTCTCTGCCAATCCGGTTTTTCATTCGCGTATGAAGCATGTGGCTATTGACTACCACTTTATCCGTGATCAAGTTCAACAGGGCCTTCTCCGCGTTTCTCATGTCTCTAGCTCTGACCAGCTCGCGGATGCCCTCACCAAGCCGCTTTCTCGTATGCCGTTCTTGATGTTCAAATCCAAGCTGGGCGCCTGGGCCTTCATTCCTCTCGTCCCGCTTGAGGGGGCGTATTAGGAGATTGAGTGTATATTTTGTAATTAATACAAATATTATGTATTTATTGTATACGGTTCTAGAATCCCCTAGATAGCTCCCCCAATTGTATATAAATAGTGTATTATACATATCAATTCAATCAATGGAAATACATAGTACACAAGTTCTGTCACCTTCAACATGCTTCTCACATTAATATAAAGTACACAAAGGTATATAAATGGTACAATATGACCGACAAAGAGACTCAACTCTAAACAATATTCATATAGATGTTTGAACTCATACTCTTTTCCTGATATCATGTAAAATATATAAGTCTAGACAATGATCCAAGTACTGATAATTCTCGGAAGGGGAATTAAATTAATAGTAGTGCATGTCGGAGTCTTGGAGATATTTGAATTAAAAATTAATGCTAAAATAATATAAAAGAAATGCAGGGAATATTTGAATGGATGTGTATGTAATGGTTGCATCAGTTCAGTGAAATGATACAACCACATAGATGTTGTATCACTTTTTTTTGCTTAGAGCCTCCGGTATACGGAATTCACTGGTCCGACTAATTCGGAGTTCGGCCCGGGTCGTGCTTGAGTGAAGATGATGATGCAATTTTCATAAGAAATTCACTCTTTCAAAGGCCGGCTTCTTAGGTTATATTCACAGTATCCAGATATACACTTTACATATTTTTCGAGTCAAGAAGTGATTACTAAATAATGATCGGTTCGCCGCCTTCTTCCCATCGAAGTGTATAATCAGAAGAATGTGTATGACTGTTGTATCTTAGGAGACAATTGTCATTAGTGTGTGCACATAGTCGGGACAAAAAAAACGTCTTAAGGACTGTGTATTGCACTCGCCTCAGTCAATATATACGTTTACTCAAGGGTGGAGCCATGATTTTAGTTTAGGGTGGGTTAATGGATTATATTGAGTTCGTCGAGTGAGCTGGAATAAGAATTTTTAATGGATCAAACTGGACTACAAAGATTTTATAGTGTAAGATTTTTTTGTCCGGGTTGGCTTAGCCCCTTTTGCCCATATATAAGATCTGCCCTCTAGTTTATTGACCAACTATTCTGTTTTCGTTTTTGCATAATTACTTTTAAAATAGCATGCAAGATTGATGTTTTCACATTAGTTACATATTAAACAACATGTTAGATTGATAATTTATTTTTCGGCGCATACATCTTTTGTTTTTTTTCCTTCTAGTTAAACTTCATAAAGATATATTTCTCCCAAAACACTTTTCTTCTTAGTTGATCCAGTTTTTATCTACTATGTGGGCACAAATGGAATAGTATACAATTCTTTTTTTATAGATACATATCAAATATATAAATGATTATATATATATAAGTATGTGTAAAGCTTAATATATTATTCTATTCCATAATCTTCCGTTCTCTCCCACGGTCCATACCTTTACAATAGGAGGGATCCCATCCAATAGTAACCCTATAAGTTGAAGATAAATCGACAAGCAAAGTCAACCTTACCAATTTTTATGGCCAATGGTTAGGTGACAATAGTGCATGTTTGACTTTTATATAAATTCCTCCCCCCTCCCCCTTTTTAAGGGTGTGGGCTTCTGTTTAAATTCTCTGGTTTGGACACTTGGATGAAAATCTAGATTTAGTCGAACAAAAGAAGGGAAAAGCTTAGGTACAAGAATTGACAGATAGTCTATCACTAGAAGGAATAGAATACTAAAGCAATACTTTTGCAAGGTATTCAATCAAATTTACTTTTCAGGATTCTAAAAAAATGGTTAAACCCTAAGTGAAAAAAAGCTCACCATCTGTTTCACGGAATAAGTGAAGATGTTAATCAAGTAATCAAGTGTCTCAGAGTCTTATCTGTTATTATACCAAGATACTAAAAGAAGTCGTCCATTTACGAGATTCGAACCTTCACACTCTAGCTCTCGGTCCAAGCTGTCATTACAACACCCAAGTTCTTTACCACTAGGCCATATCCTGATGACACTTTTGAGGATTTTAGTTATTATGGAAGATCGAGTTAGTTACTTTAGGGGTATACAAAGTCGGGGGTAAATGAATCTCACGCACCCCTACACAGTCTCTTTCACACATTAAAAGCGGGTATGGTGTGTTGAATGTTGATAAGTATCCTTTCACTTGGTATATCCCATAAAATATCTATTGAATCATATATATGCTCTACTTTGAGTCCGATAGTGCACATTGATGTAAGTCAACCGAATGATGCATTTTTATCCCAATTCTTAAGCTTTTAGTGGCACTTTTATATCAAATTCTCGCAATTATGTGACGAAATAGATCAAATGTTGTAAATAAGTTTTGAGTATCCAAGCCCATATTTTTAGGCTTTTATGCCACTTTTTGTTATCGGAATTATGCGGGGCATCGTTTTTTTGGTTTTGTTTTGCAGATACCCAGGTTAGATGCGAGTTTTGGAAGATCTTGGAACAACCCATCGAGCTTTAGAGAGGTTTCTTGTTGCAGAAGTTAGAGAATCAAGCTAAGAGTAGAATGTCGGCGTACGCCGAACACAGAGTCGGTGGACGCCGGATTTTGACAGTTGAGAATATGAGCAGCAGTTAATGAGTCTGACACATCCAACTACCTGTCAGAAGTCGGTGCACGCCGAGTGCACAGTCGGTGGACGCTGAAAGATCCGGATTTCAAGTTTTTAAGCTTATTTTCGACTTCATTTGAAAAGGGGGGCTGAAAAAACACATTTTTCTCCATCTTGAAGGCACTTCCACTTTCAAGGCTCATCTAGCCAAAATCACCTTAACTTTAGCTCTTAAATTGCAAGTGTAAACATTAAGAATTCTTGTTTGATGTCTTGAATACATTCCATTTGAAGAAGTTGTAGCTTTTGGGATACACTCTCTCCATTGGAGCTTTTGAAGATTGAATGCAAGTTTTCCTTTTTCAAGTTAATAGCTTGTGATTGGTATAATTCTTAGCCTTTACTTTGATTTAATTGTTCTTATGGGTATGAACTCTAACCTTGACATGGTTGGGCTCATAACTATGAGTGGCTAGTTTCACACTAGCCAAGATAATGTGAAGTGAAGGTGGATTATTTTGATTGTGAATGAGTTGGTAGAATTGCATATGAGTTTCTTGTAGTGTTGAACCTTCTTTTACTTGATATTGTTGTTAGAAATCTAGGAAGTAATTAACCCTAGCTTGCACACACACACTCGATGGAGACCGAAAGGGTATATTGAGTGTGGGATAAGAGTAGAAGAATCGGAAGGTAAAACCGACCTTAAGTGGAATTCGGTTTCTTATCCGAGGGCTTCGGCTTGTGTTCAAGTGCATATCATGTTGAATCATTAGATTTAGGGTACCTAAGTCAAGGAGGAGGCATAGAGTGATCTCATGCCTTCGAAAGAAGGGGGATTGCTAGGTTAGGAACACACCGGTCCACACTCTTGAACATCTTAGGAAGGAAGGTATGTAACCAACTCTATCATAATCACTTAAGAGTCCATCGGATCAATGCGTTGTCTTGGTTAGTCCCATTTCCAGTTGAGTTTAGTTATATTAAGTATCACTTATTTCATGCAAAAAATTGCGACTTGGATCGAAAATATGAACCTAATCGGTGGTTAACCAATACACTCCTTGTGAGATACGACATTGACTCACCAACTAGGCAGTTAACCCGGTACACTGCCGGTTAGACTGAACACCCAGTATTTTGACGTCACACATTTTATTTGTTCATTCAATAAAATCGTATTCTCTCATAATATTAAACCCTCACAATATATCGGATTCAATTTATTCGGAAAAAAAGAAATATCATGTGAATTTTTGGAAGAGAGTAATTCAAAATGCATGGTATCAATAGAGGTCGTGTATTTAAACTTCTCTATCGTCTTGTAGCTAGCTATATGCATTGTTTAAATGTATTTTTTTTTTTTTGTTTTACTATGTCATTTATGTCTTTATGTGCCCAATATAATGTTTCCTCAATACTCTTTTTCATGACTCGCATTTGAGGACATCAGTGGCGGATACAGAATTTATTTCAGTGGTGTCATCGGAGTCTAAAACTACATCTTTTATCCAAAAAAAAATTCAGTGGGGTCACCGGAGCCTAAAACATTATTTTTTATCAACAATACGACACTTTTTAACAACAAAACTACATCGTTTTAATACTAAAAAAAATTTCTCGGTTCTCAGTGGGGTCACGTGACCCACCCCTAGATAATGTGCCTTCGCCACTGGAGGACATGTAGAATGAGTAATTAACTATATTTATCTTGTTTAACCACCAAGGCAGCGCTGAGGCCGGATCCTCTGTTGTGTAGATCGAGGCATCATAGCAATGTTGTGATAAGGAGGGATGGGGTAAGAAGGTAAATTCATCAGCAAAAGTTTACAAATTATAAAAAAATAAAAAAAATAAAAAAAAATAAAAAATGAAACATACAACAGCAAGCATTAACCACAGCAACTTGAACAACAAAGGATCCCAACTCGGACGGTGCTACACTATACCAATGTGGGGCAGCTGGACAATGGATCCCATGTTGTCAACTTAAGCTGTGAAACCATGTCGTGATAGAGGGATTTGGTCTAATATTTATTGAAATAAATAATCTATGGTCGGATTTCCTTCATATTATAAATGTGTTGATGTATCTAGATCTCTTCACAACATGCTTATACATAAATGTGTTGATGTATCTCTTCACAACATGCTTATACAGCTGAGGATCTCTGCTCGGGGCAGGAAACCCCTTTAAAAAAAAATATCACAGTGAAAAAATATTTAATATATCTATCCATATATGAACTTGACTTGCTGATTTTCAGATTTCGATCTATTATTTTAAGTATTGACCTTAATATATAAACCTTAATTCAAACGATAAAAGAAATTTGATAAATATCTGACCCACACCTTGAAATTTTTTTTCCGCCGTCCCTGTTGGCTCCCATGATATATCATAATTTTCATTGCATTAACTTGTATACATCATCACTCCATATGGCATATGCTACTCCCTCTGTTCCATCTATCTGATTCCGTTGTTAAAATGGTGCATATTAAATAGGAAATGAGTTAATGCATGCATTGATTTTAAGATTAAAATGACTAAAAAGCCCTTGAGTATAATTAATGCAACACTTTTTTTTTTATCTCTCTAGCTTATTGTAATAAACTAGCCTTTTACCCGTGCGATGCACGGCGATAGAGATTAAATATGTGAATCTATATTATAGATATTCAATTTTACAGACATGAAAAGATAATAATTTATTATGAATTTAGTTAATAGCGAATTATAAATAAAACTTCAATACAAATACGCATATTGCATTGTAATCAATAACGGGAAATAAAATACCAATGAAATGTTAAGTTGCTCATAAGTACAACATGTTCAAATTTCCCATCATACTTGATGGAGAGATAATGATAATTGAGATGGATTAAGTGTCAATAACTTCTATAATTAATACGGGCAAAAGCAAATGGCTTCCCAATAGCAAAGATGGCTGCAAACCTCTTTTTTGGCTTCTGTTTATTGCCTTCTTAATATGTCAGATACCTAATTATATGAAACGAAAGACATCAGCTAAACATGTGGGAAAAAAAGGCACTATTTCATTAGCCAGATATATGTAGAGTATAAGGCAACAACAACCCACTTGCACATTATTACACCATACACTATCAATTTGAAGCACCTCAAAGGATGTCAGAGCCCCGTATGTCTCTTTCCAACTAAAATTAAATATCACATAAGGTTACCAAACATGAAAGATTAAACGTTTATCAGGTTCAACGCCATATAAAAAAATCAAGAACGGGCTAACTAAGAGGAAGCCACATCCGACCAATTCATCTTCTTGGGTCATTCAATAATAAAGCTCAAGACATCTAAAACAAACAAAACAAATTGAAGTTGACGTTTAAAATATAAACCCAAGAAACAACTTTTAACAATAATATAAAAAAAAGTAGAATTTGAGCCGTTTCCCAAAACATAATTATCGTAAATATTGCATAAAATAGAACAAATAATTTCGACAACTATTCAGATAAATTGAAACGGAGGGGTATATATATATATGAAGCAATAATTGAGATATTATTGTGCATGGTTTTATGGAAGTCGCAGCGCATCCCTTGCCTTTTGTGGGCGGAATCTGATCCCATTAGAACAATGCTTTAGCAAACGCCCTTGCTATTTATAGACAGTGCAAGTACCAAACCTTGAGGCAGTTATAGAGATGGGTAGCTATCAGAACATAAAATACAATACAATACTATAGTCTTAGTTGTGAAGTTTCAATGAAAAAGAGAGGTCTAACATGAAGATAGAGCTTTCTTTGATAGCCAAGGATGACTTGCCTGCGTGGTCTGTATTTTACAGTATTTACTGCAAAGGATCTTGTACGATATTAGGTTCAGTTTTGATTGGATCGTGCGGCTTTGTAGGCAGTCTCCTTGGCTACACTAAGAGACTCTATCTCTATCTTGTTGGATCTCTCTCTATTCTCTACTTTTTTTCTTCTTGTTGAAGTATATAAAAAAATAATTATCTATAGTTTAAGATTTTGGGTGAGATAATAATTCAACATGAGATCATAGCAGGAAGGTCAAAGGTTTGAACCTCTATACAAACATTGTCTTTCGAACCTCTATACAAACATTGTCTTTTTAAAAAAAAATATTGTTTCAAGTGTTGGTCTCTTCTCTCCATCAACATTCAACTCTCTAGTCACTCCTTTTCTTCTTGTTGAAGCCCTTGCATGCAAAACATTATGAAATTAGACCCGTAAGATGCCTCCCAAATGATCGAATCAACATAAGTTATAGCGTGCTTTTATGTCGTTGATGATGTAGTATACTTTTTTATTTTTATTTTACGGATACGATAGAAATAAACGCATACACTTCTGTCTCTACTGGAACTCGAATTCGAAACCTCCGAGTTAACAATCTCAGTAATTACCATTGGGCTAATGTCTTATTGGTTGATGTAATATACTTTTGAAGACCAACTTTTTTGAGATTTTTTATGACAATGATGAATTCTAGTAGCACTTCCAAAAAAAAATTGGGAGCACATATTTGTATTTAAATACTTGTGGAGACATTTTCATAGTCACAACGAACAACAGTAGTTTTGGAGTGTGTTAGAGAAATATCGCGGTTTTGTATCAAGTTTTTGACTATCATGTTTTAATTTTTAATCAATCCAACTTCACTTAAATTGGTTAAAAATCACCGATCTGATTTGAATTGATCCTTTTGGAATGCCGGTCGATTGTGGTGGAGAGCGATTCACTCTTGTGAGTGCAACTTGGAATCCGAGAGATATTTATCTTCTTTAGGATGCTTAGTTAATGATTGTTTAGGAACAATATCTTCTTTTCAGTTTTGCTCATTTTGTTTTGTTAACCATAGTGGTGATGTCCCGACTCATTTTGTTAGCCCATACAGGTTTGTCGTTACGTGGTGAGTTTTTATAATTTAAGTGATAAATCATTAATAATGTAAAAATGTAATACATCAATATTTGTTAAAATAGACCGAAACAAAAGCTCAAACGACGTTGTTTTAAACTGAAATTTAAAAAGATCAATACGACACAGTATTGGTGTTTTAGATGGCAATTCGGTGATATCCGACGATCCCATTCCGCACCTGAGTTTCAGAGAGCAAAAGAAGCGTTTCAATGGCTGAACTTTCAGCTTAGATCCCTGATGAAACATGAGAAATCGGGCCAAATGCGAAGCTTTTCTCAGCAAGATTACCATTCTTCAATTCCCATATCACAAAATGCAAGAAATTCACTGTCGATGTCATCAATCTTGTTAAAGCTTCTGCCTTTGTAGCTGTGTGTCGCAATCAAATGTTCCGTCCACGGCGGCGCCACCGCTTTAGCACCCAGATTTGCGCTTTAACAGCAGCCGTTCTTCTCCTCCTCTCCGTCACCCTCCTGCACAGCCGTCTCAATTTGTTTCAGTCCCACGTCAAGTCCCAGTCAATTTCCCAGCACGATGCTGCATCACTAACCATCAATCCTCTGCTCGACGATATTACTGACCCATTGGATCGCGCCACTGGGTCTGATGACCTAATTGACGAGCTGGATGACGCGAGCAACAACGCCGGTGGCATGGATGGCGATTCGGAAGAGGAATTAGATGAAGAAAGCGACGTGGTGACCTCTCAATTGAGTAACAATAAATTTTCCTCACTGTATTATTTTGATCACATAAATGGGGTTATTAGGAGGGGTTTAAACAAGAAATCAATTGAAGATTGGGAGGACTATGTTGATTTTGAATCATATTTACGTATGGAGCTGGGATTCAACAGTAAGGGGCTTAATTTAGTGTTTGGTTCTGATGATATTCCAGTAGATGAGAAAATCAGGACTAAATTGACCGAAATTCGAAACATAGAGGATGCATTATTGTTGAAGGGTTCAAAATTGAGGGATGGGTGGGGGGAATGGTTTGATAAAAAGAGTGATTTCTTGAGGAGAGATAAAATGTTCAAGTCGAATCTGGATAGTTTGAATCCACAGAATAATCCCCTTTTGCAGGATCCTGATGGACCAGGGATTACATGGTTAACTAAAGGCGACAAGCTTATGCAGAAGGGGTTGCTGAATGATCTAAAGAAAGTGAAATTTATCGGAGAGAAGCCTTTAGGTGTTAAGGAACCGAATAGAGAAAATAGTGCTGTTGAAAGTAAATTGAAAGTGACCGAGCGGAAGATTTTGGATGGCAATGATGACGGGAAAGCGGTGAATAACGAGCACGAGAATACTGATCATGATTCGAGTATGGTGCTGAAAGTTAATCATGATGAAGGTAGGAAGAAGGAAAATGGTCGGAAGACTGACACAAATAAGGTTAAAGCTCAGTTCTCTGGTCCAATGCATGCTGATGGGAAAAGATGGGGGTATTATCCGGGGCTAGATGCAAGACTGTCATTCCCTAATTTCATGGATGCGTTTTTTAGGAAAGGTAAATGTTCTACGAGGGTTTTCATGGTGTGGAATTCACCTCCATGGATGTTTGGTGTGAGACAGCAGAGGGGGCTTGAGAGTATTCTAGTCCATCATCGGGATGCATGCGTAGTGGTCTTTTCCGAGACTCTTGAGCTTAATTTCTTCAGTAGTTTTGTGAATGATGGGTAAAGTTTGTTCCTTTGTGCAGTTCAAGAATATTGCATTATTTCTTGCCTCAAAGATGCCAACTGTTTATTCACGTTTATGAAGAAACATGTCCACTGCCTTATTGTCGTTTGTTGTCTTTCTAGACTTGGTAATAATTTATAATCAAGTGACTGATACTCTTAAATCGTCTGCTTGCCAGTTTCAAAGTAGCCATTGCAATGCCAAATCTGGATGCCTTACTGAAGGACACTCCGGCCCATGTATTTGCCTCGGTATGGCACCAATGGAAGAAAACAAAATTTTACCCCATCCATTATAGTGAACTTATCAGGCTTGCTGCTCTCTACAAGTAAGCTTTGAGCAAATGCGGAATGCCATATTTTTTAAAATCTCTTTCAATGATTAAGTTCTGCCTTATTATTTGATATATGCCTCTGCATAAAGCAAAGTAAAAGAGTTTCTTAGACTTGGAATTGGTTCAAAATTTGCTGCACTTCATTGTTGATATATGATGTATCGTGTTTTTTTGCAGGTACGGTGGAGTTTATCTTGACTTTGATGTTATAGTGCTGAAGCCATCACTATTTTCACTTGATTCCGTTGTTGGTCTAGAGGATGGAATGAATGAGAGCTCTTTGAATGGCGCTGTAATGGCCTTTAGAAAGCATAGGTAACTGCCTTTCCTGTCGTTGCTTGTTGAAGCATGTCATGTGTTGCATGATGAAAATTACGGCTATTACTTGCTTAAGATACTTATCAAATTCTTGTAGTTGCTATATTTTTGTTTTCAGATCAGTCCTGGGTTTATAGATGCTTATTTTCTTACCTTGGCCATGAAGCCATAACACCTTAACTTCCACAATCTGGAAACGATGTATACGAACAATTCCATCGTATAGAAACTCGATTTTTCTTTCCACGTCATTGATTCTCTGGCTAACTGAATTTTTTTCTTCACATAGCTTATATATGGCAGATATTGGCACCACAACGAATCTACCTAAGAGGCACAACATTTGCATTCGATCTCTGGAAATTTGAATTTAAGCTCAACATTCGACTTTGCAGAGATCGAATGTCCATTTTCGACCTCTGTAAAGTCGAATCTTGCCGGAAGTGTAGTGCCGTGGTAGATTCACTGTGGTGCCAATACCAGCGCCCTTTATATATGTGTTGTGCTTAAGTATGCTTATTGCCCGAAAGTTTTCTGTATCTGGGTATCCTTGTAAACTCATTGACAACATATAGTTTCGTGTTTGCAGCCCGTTTATAAAAGAGTGTTTGAACGAGTTCTATGCATCGTATGATGATACACTATTGAGATGGAATGGAGCTGAGCTCTTGAGTCGAGTAGCTCGTAACAACGTGAATTCTATGGACAAAAAGCTGGAGCTCAATTTGCATCCTCCTGTCCATTTCTTCCCTTTGAATCACGAAAACATTACTAGGTACCCATTGAACTTATTTATAGGTTTTTAGACAGATGAACACACAGATTTTGAACGAAAATGTCTAAACTACCCTTAACTATCATTAATGCAATTGTCGTAAAGTAAAGTTTATGTTTTGACAGGTACTTTATCGCGCCAGATACGGAGAGTGAAAGAGTTTACCAAGAATCTCTATTTACCAAGATTTTGAGTGAATCAATCACTGTGCATTTCTGGCACAGTTCTACTTCTGCACTTGTTCCAGAGCCCGAGAGCCTCGTTTCAAGGATACTTAACCATTACTGCATCCATTGTTCTGATGTTTTGTGATAGTAGCTCCTATAATCTCACCCTCATGAATTCGTTAGACCATTAGATGTATGACAGATGTGTAGAAAAGACGATGTTTTTTTCTTAGGTCTACTCACAGTTGTGTTGTCATACATGAATTCTGGTATATTGTAACCATTTGTGTATATGAAATCATGTGCCTTTATTCTTTGTAATCAGATGTATACAACTGTTGTGTCTTGAATTGTTTTCTGCAGTACTTTGCCCAGAATGCCCCTTTGCCTTTTCTTAACTAAAGCTGTGCTTATGGTGATTTTTGTCCTCCTCGTATAAGTTTTGGAACTTTCCCATTTACTGTGACACCATACTGCGAAACATTCAATCTTATAAAAAAGTACGTTCTATATTCAAGAATCGTTTATGAAAATGTTCATTGTGGGTTCGATGTCACAATAATAAGTTTGATGGTAATACACTAGCGACATGATGTGAATTGGTAGACTGTTAAAGGTAATCGAGACATGAAGAAGATGAAGAACGCAATGGAAACGGATAAACGAGCGTTCCTTGACTCCTAATCAACTTGTGACTAGACTCCTTGAGGTGCACATTAGACTTCGAATCAACCCGTGAGTAGACTTCTAAGATACGCGGATGCCCACAAACCTGCGGCTCAACAGATCTGATAAACTCGGTAAATTGAATTTCTCTTGAATCCATGAGATTCACTTCTTTGATACCAATTGATGTGAATTTGGTAGACAGGTCAGATACTTTTGTCTGTTATGTTTTTGCTTAGTAAACACTCTTGGAGAAAATTAGTGCCTAGAAAACCTCAGTTTGTGGCCTTGAGTATTTGCTTAGTGGCCCTATAATGTCTTGTTAGTGGCCTAAACTGTGGGAGTTTCAAATCCTTCCTATAAAAACCCCTAAAATGGAAATCATACCGTATTCTAGCACTACAAAATACATCTCATATGGAAGTTAGTTTGCTCAAAGAGAGTCAGAACACCGGAAGAGTTTGTTGCATGTTCAAAGTTCTAAGTTCGACATGTCACTACATTGAACAAGTAAAATCTTTGTATTCTATAAGAAAATTACTAGCAATGGGAAACTATACCAGAACAAATTGTCTTAAGGACATAGTGTATATACTTGTCTCATTTTCAGTTTTTTAATTCACATTATGAGTTGAATTTGTGTAATATTTTTAAACCTAACATACACTGTACACTACATAAAACATGGTTCTATAATGACAACACAAAATATCTTTCATGACACAACACCATATGAGGTTCTATTTTTGTGAGTCGATATCTGAAAAGCCGTACCTCATGTAACGTTGCGATGTCTTAAAATAAGTTTAGTGAGGCATCTTTGAAAAATGGAAGACTCGAGAATTTAAACCTTCACTACTCTCCCCTACTTGTACTTGTTTGAAGTAGTATTACTCAACGACTTTTTTTTTTGTTTTTTGTTTTTTTTGACAGTTCTAAAATCCTACCTCAATCATGTATATGAAAACCTTGTGTTTGAATTCAAACTGTAAAACTAGACTTGACTTTCTTAACAAAGTTTGAAATTTTATATACACTTATTCATCATTTGAGATATAACTAGAATTGACTCTATACTTTTCTCACTTTTTCCTTTCAACGGATTGGTCAGCCCGTAGCCCCAAGTCAAAAATTGGACTTAATGCTTAATCTTCATTTTCTACCTGTTGTGCAAAATATGTATGAAAAGTATTACTTTGATGGCTTTGTAGGGTATTTTTTTTTAAATTAATTATATATATACACACACACCTCATAGATTATATAATAAATAATATAACTGTCAAAATCATTCTGACACAATAAATGTCATAATAAGATGTGTCAGTGAAATCACGCGCGTTATGACTTTGAGACAAGTCATTAAATAGATGTCACGTAATCGGAGATCACATTGTCATATGACTCATATCTTGTTGTGATATTCAATGTGTCTGATCAGTGGTTGTCATAACCATTCTGACACAATGAATGTTACAACCTAATGTGTTAGTGACATCACACATGATATAGCAGTGAGACTCGTCGTTAAATAGTTGTCACATCATCAAATGTCCCACTATCGCATCAGATTATGACACCCGCTGTGTTTGGGTGGTTATAACTGTGGTATTCGTTGGCTATATATGTGTAAAGGAGTTTAATGAATTCTATTGTTTAAATAGATGTCACGTCGTCAGATGTCATACTATCATGTCAAGTTGTGATATTTGCAGTGTCTAAATGATTATTATTGTATCATTTCCTTAATATAATATAAATTTACCAGGTCTGTGATTATAAAGAATAGGTGTTAGAGTTGGATTAGTTTCAACTACATAAAGTCATCATTCAATTTTATTATTTTCAATGATTAAAGTGTAGCAATAACAAATCTTTTTGTTCCAAATGCACTATGTACATGACAAACATAATCTATTTTCCATTTTATGTGATACAAACTAGTGGTGCCCTCTTAGCACTTGAATAAAGAGTTTTTACTTTTTAAAACACTTGAATCATATATTTTAAACACATTCTTTCTTTTATAGATTAAAACTCCACATTTCTTTGCTTTGCTTCACATTTATTTAAGATGAATGGTATCAAAGTCTCTATTACAATCTTTATAACTTAAAAAACATATAAATTTCATATTATGGAAATATGGTGAGTTTACAGAATCCGTATTTTACATAATAACATATGAAAAATAATATAATTATGTTTTTCTACCTATAGAGTATATATAAATCTTAAAAAACAGAATTACAAGCATTTACCGTATAAACTGCAAGTAATTTTAGCCCACCTGTTACTATTAGCCTAAGTGTTTCTCTAGCTATTTGTTTGCTATATAGTTTACCCCATATTGAATAATTTTATTCATACCAAAAAAAAAAGGCATTTGGTATGATAACACTGAACAATCAGTTGAGTTGGCTTATGGTTGAGCAAATTTACGTTGACTACTTCTTTTTTATTTTAATTTATTTACTTATAGATTTAGCTACATATTAGCTAGTTTACCTTATTAAAATAAAAATACTCATTTACAAATAAAATAAAATAAAGAGTTATTTTGGCAAGTTAACACTGAACAATCTGTAGAACTGGTTGATATTTGACCAATTCAAGTCATGAGTTGTAAAGGGACAGTCCATCCACCAGATTAGTTATAAAAGAAAAATCATAATTGTAATTAATCATAATACTCACTCTCTCTCTCTCTCTCTCTCACACACACACACACACACACACATATATATATATATATATATATATATAACCGTTAAACCCTAACCGGAAGGGTCTCCTCGCCCCCGATCCCACAGGAGTGCGAGAAGAGGTTAATCAGTGACCTAGCCGCTCGGGAAAGAGGCTTGCTGTTTTTTCCGCTTACCGAAAGAAGCCGGCCCTTTACGGGACTTGAACCCCCATACTCCAGCTTTCGGTCCAGCATGACATTACACCACCCCAACCGCTTACCACTAGGCCATATCCAGGGGATTCGAGTTTATCATAAATCATACATTTAAAAAAATCTTATTTATATTAAGCAAGAAAGACGAAAACAAATTAGCAAGCAATGTGGGGATTCAATCTCACATGCTTATCAAATCTCTACATAGGGACAAAACTGACATTCATGAATAATAATACTGCTCCATTTTATCTACGGATTCTCCCAAAACCTACAAATGCAAATGGATTAATTGAATGAAGTTGTTTTTTCTGTATTTATTTCTTAAACAGAAATTTCTCTTGACGATCACTTCTCTGAATTCTTCTCATCTTAAGAAAGACAGCAACGAAACTTCCACCTTAAGATGCCATACCCCAAATTCGACACTTCGGTCGAAACTCTAAAAACAAACTTAGTTATTGTCAAGATGGATAAACCGGATGATCTGTCTCTCATATAATTCAGTTTGTTAGGAAACAATCTCCAATATATTGCGCTCAACGACAATAACATAAAATAGCAGACAGAGGAGAAAAATATTATCAACCACACTTAACAGTAACAAAAGAAAAGTTTCATTAGGGGCGGACGTCCCCGGTGTAGAAAATCTAGGTCCAAACTCATATAAGAGAAGGAGCCACATCCCAAAACCTAGGTTGTGAGGTTAGGGAAGTCTATTTTTTAATATGATGAGTGAAACAATCATAAGTACCCAATGTGAGACACTTTAACATGCCCTCTAAAGTCTGGTGGGTGAAACAATCACAAGTACCCAATGTGGGATATTTTAACACGCTCCCTCAAATGTGAGCCTATAAAGAGTCTGGGCCGCATTACACACAAGGCACTATACAGCAAACAAAAAGACCTTACACTTGCACAATAAAAGAGTGTCTCTTATACCGTGTAGAAAATCTAGGCTCAAACACAAATAAGAGAATGGGTCTCATCCCAAATCATAGATTGTCAGGTGAAGGAAATTCATCTCTTAATATGATAGGTTAAGACAATCACAAGTACCCAATTTGCGACACTTTAACACGTCTCCTCAAGTGTGGCGGTGAAACACCCTATGCTGGAAAGGGGCGTTCGCCTCATATGTTATGAAAATGTCTCGTTGTTGAATTACTATATTACCCTTTTGACGGATTAACATTGCAATGCAACGAAGAAGATGGATTTTTCATCCTACTAATAAAAAATTCTTCGTACATTAAACTAGAAAAATGCTTGCATTGTGTCCTTTGCTATCAATATAGACAAAGATTTGATTTTTCTAGTCATTTCCTAAGAAAATTAAGATATGTCTTCATGCCAAACTTTTTATAGTTTAAAATCATGATATTGTTAATAATTTAATTTGTTTATTAATTTTTTTAAAATCAGAATGTTGTGATACATATATATATACAGTATACTTTTCGTAATGTATTCCTTGTAGTTGTGATTAATGTACTTTTATATAAATGAACAAATGTGTGATTTGAGAATGTGCATGCAGACATTACGTAGAGTTGTAAACTACTGAAAATAAACATGTCATTTACAATTAATTTTTAAATATATATATATATATATATATATATATATATATATATATATATATATATATATATATATATATATATATATATATTGCATTTGAGTGTAAAGTTCATATTTTATCTTTTGACTTGTAGCGTAATAATTAGGTTGGGAATATAAACCATTGAGAATCTGACGCCAGGAAACAGATTAAGTTTCTTGATTGGAGGTAAATAAATATGGAATAAGTCAGACTCTATGCATTGTTATTTCAGTATTTTTTGTTTTATTCTATTTTTATTTTAGTGCAGAAAAAGTAAAAGTTCAAAGCATATTGCATTTATTTATTTAGTGAAGCTATCTTAGTTGTATATTAGTACATTTTTTGTGTTTTGCAATATAAATTTCTGACGCCGGACGGAACGTAATTGGGGAATACACGTAAAACCAAAAACAGAAACAAGACATCAGAAATGCTTTGAAAATGCAATAATTCATACGTATATTTCAAGTCTTCAAGTATATACATCCCACAAGGGGAGAATTTATATACTATAGTTAGTCCCAAAATAGAAAATCAAGACGCAGATTAAAGGAAACTTTATACATAGAGTGATGAATCTGTATTCGAATATTTATTCAAAGTGCAATTACGAAAATAAAGAAAAGCATTAAAAACGTGTGGAAATCTTATGAGCTAGATGTAGAAAGGTTTTCTCAACCAAAAAAAAAAAGATGTAGAAAGTAAAACAACTGATATCGGCGTCGCGATGAACGATGCTTTTCCGAAATTGTGATCACGATTCACTGACGAAAAATGGATAATCGAGCAGAAAATTATGCCAGAATATATTAACAAATGTCAAAACGGTCTTTTTTTTGTCAACGCATTACAATCATTCATTTCTATCATCTTACACACGATAAAAATGTATTATATGAAAAATAATAAAAATAAAAGGTTTTCATATTTATCAATTGATACAATCTTTCTATAAACGTTGCACCATAAAATCTATCATTAATTAATTGCAATTAATTATTGAGTCCGAGAACTCCGTAGGTGTGTAAGAAGCTTGAAAGAAATATACTCACACACACTTTTGTCCCAAATTTTTTTTTTTTTTTTCGAAAATCGAAATGATTTACTGTAATGACAAAACAACAAACAACATAAAAATCTTCTACGAAATGCAAATCAAATATGCACTTCCCCAATAATAACTTAAACATAAAAATATGTATAAAAATAAAAAAGAGCATCACGCTTTCTTTTTTTATGTCGGAAAAGAATCAACTAAGGCGGCAAATTTATTTATTTTTTTGATTTTTTTATAATTACTAACCCCAAATAAATCAAATTAAAACCTTCCACTTGGATCTTTATCAGCTTAAAGCCTTATTTTATTAGTCTCCGTTTTTTTTTTTTCCTTTTTCCTAAGGCATATTCTCCTGTTAAAATATTTGAATAAACTAATACGATATTAATTTAACATTTACAATAGAGGGCTTCTATCGACACTACGAATTTACTATTGAAACCCTTATTTTTATCATTTTTCATTTATTTCACCACCACCCACAAATTGTTTTTCTTGGCACCACGTACGCGCATCAGAGCCACTGAATTTTTTCCGCTAACAATATTAGTGGATCTGACGTTTTTCACCAATAATACATTTATAACTATAATATCAGACGTTGGTATTGAAACCCAATGTCAGTGACACAGACGTTGTGTTGTACAAAAATAATAAAAATATTATGGTAGTGCCAACAATAATTTTAAGAGTGTCTGAAATAAGGGTGTCAATAGAAACAAAAGAGTGGTGCCAATAGAAGTCGGTTGAAGTATAAAATATTAATTATCTACCTGTTAATTATCTGTCTTCCTAATATTTTAAAATTTTGAGAAAGATTGTAGTCTAACAAGGTATCAAAACGAGATGTTATGGATTCAAACCCACTCCAAACCCAATTTTCAAACAAACAAAAAAAAATCAAGTGTTGGCTCTTTAAAAATATTGTAAGCCCACACTTGAAGGGACGTGTTAAAGTATAAAATGTTGATTATCTATTTCTCTAATAGCTTAATTTTTTGGGAGAGATGAGTAGTTCAACAAAGCCGTCTTATAATATTTTACTTTGTAACCAAAATAGACTATGAATACTCATGTATTAAATTAAATTATCCCTCCTGATCGTTGAAGTTTAATGTGGACGCAGCTTTTAAGGATGGTCAACTCGCAATACATGGTCTCGTTAGAAATAGTGAAGGAAAAATAGTTCAATCATTCTCTCAAAACTTGAGACTGTGTTCAAATTCTTCTTATTAAAAGACTCTAGCTATCTATCATGCTATGACCATGGCAATTCAGTGAGGATTTTTCGACATTAATTTTTCCAGTGGCTACCTGTTAGTCCACCATTGACTTTTCGAAGAAGTTGAGGATAGATTCACTCTCGGGGATATTAAAGTTGAATGCCGTTATCTTGTGTCATGTTTATCTTGTATCTCCTTTTCTTGGACTAAGAGGGAAGAATGTCTCTGCACACTTGTTAGCGAAAGAATGATTGTTTGTTATTGGTTGTAAGTGCTAAGGATCTTCTTCACCCGCATGTGTTTGCATAGCCGTTTCGGCTGATTTCCTGTTTTAATAATATTCTTTTTCCCATATATATATAATAATGTGCATACATAATTTTTTTTATTTTCTAAAAAATTATATGAAACTCATAAGAAACTTAAATTTTTAAAAAAGCCAATGATCGTTTCTTTCTCACTGTAGGTCATCCAAATGGGACTTTAACCAATAGTAACATATTAAAAATTACAAAAGTTTCGACACGCTACGATACTTGGTATTCTGAATAAATAACTAAAATGATCTGATCCACATGTTTTACATAAAAAATAATTGTTTATTAATTGAATTTACGTATATTTTGTGTAAACAAACTATTACCGGATGTTACAGAAGAGAAAATTGAATTAGAGATGATGAAGGTGAATAGGAAGTCCTTTCTCTGGAGTTGGCATCATATCACCGGTGACCTTTTCATCGGGAAACAAAACCTCCCATTTGTAATTCTTGACAGCATTGTGAACAAATGCAAGAATCGCTAGCCGTGCATACTCTTTTCCGGGGCACAATCTTGGCCCTCCGCCAAATGGAACGTATGTGTATGGAGCTGGAGCTTCACTTCCGTCGTATCTTGAAGGATCAAATTTCTCGGGTTTTTGAAATATGCCGGGTCCATATTGGTTGTGCTGACAGTCCAGTACACCTATGTATAAAAGTTTTGTTAATAAATCTTTAAAAAAAAACGCCAAAGGGTCGAGATTGTCTATTATCTGTGTGATGAAAAAAACAAGTAATAACGGTGTCACATAAGATAAAACTTGTACCTTCCATCCCTTTGGTATAGTGTAACCAGCATAGTTAAACTCGTCGTTAAGACTTCTCGAAACGTGCCTTGAAGAGGGGGATTAAATCTCATTGTCTCGCATACAACATTCCAAGAATACTTCATCTTCTGCATGTCTTCCCATTGCAGAAATTCTCCGGGTTTCTTGCTAGCGGCTATCTCCATTTGCTCTGAAAGTTGAATAACTAATCGTTACCAAGTGTGAACCGAAAGTTGTACTAGAAAAAATTACAGTTGTGTATTTATCGACTAGTACTGTAAATGAATCATTTTCTTACCTGTTCGTATTTTATCGTAAACATCTGGATTCTGCCCAACGTATTTCATCAAGAAAGTAATCGTGGTCGCCACTGTACTATATCCGGCAACGAGCAACCCCATGATCTTATCTGCAATTTCGTCTTCCGGCATCCTATTCCCCGTCGGATCAGTTGTTACAATCATGTGTGATAATATATCCATCATCGGACCTCCCGCGGCCATTGCTACCTTCTTTTCATTAATCACAAGCCGGAGCTCTTTCCGGATGGCGGCTGCCGCCTTATTCGCTCGGTAAAAGATCGTCCCCGGAATATTCAACATAATGGAATGCATACCGATTGTTATATCATCGAAATGATTAACAAGTTTTGCAATTCGTTCGGGATTGTCAATTCCAAGAAAAAATCTGCAAGCAAGCGTTAATGTCACTAATTTTGCTAGAGGGTAGACTTTGACTTCATCTTTACCGGACCAGTGATTTTGAAGAAGCTCCGCCGATATGGATTCCATTTTTCCCAAGTATCTGGAAGTACAAATCAGAAAATTAGTCACCGTAGACGGAAGCCAGAAGAAAGGGAAAGAAAAAAAAAAAAAAACATTTATTCGGGTGGATCCGCCCCTTGATTACCTGGCGAGTGCTTCCGGTTTGAAAAAACCCGGTTGCCGGATTACTTTAGACTCGTCGTTTTTGGGGTTCGTTTCCACCGGAGAAGGAGGTGGCGCAGCCGCTTTCGTTTTGTATGATCGGAAAAGGTATTGCATAGCATGAGGCCGGAACGAAGTGAAATACTTTTGTTCATTAGAGAAAAGAAATTTATGGCCATTTGGGCCGCAAATGACAGCAGTTTTTTCTCCGAGTATTTTCGTCTTGAAAATGTCCGGAGAGTACTTTCTCATCCTATCTCCGACGAAAATTTCTGGCTTACCGAACAGAAACTCGATGGTTTCTCCCATGAACGGCCATCCGAAGCTGCCGGGAGGGAGTTTTCCGGCGCCATGGTTGTTGGATTTACGTCGGAAAATGAAGAAGGTGAAAAGGGATGTGAGAAAAACGATTGCTAAAGAGAGGTTTAAGGCAAAAAACTCCATGGATGGTTGTTTTTAGTTTAGTGAGTGTTTGTTTGTTAAATTTGATGAAGAATTGTTGCCGATGAATTCTCTCTTTTATAGCTACATAATAGCACTCCCATTTTGAATGTCCATGAATAGTTTATTTTGAAATAATTTACGGAAAATACTTGTCTTCGATCACGACCTTAAAATATAAAATAAAACTGTGTGATTAATATTGAACTATACGGTATTTTCATACTTATGGAGACACCATACAAGTATTTTTCATAATTTACGCTGTCTTATTTTTCAATACATAACACTTTGTGATCGATTTCATATATATATTTATTTATTTATTTATTTTATAAAAAAACATATTGATAATTTTCTTTTTCACGAGTCGGCTGCCCCAACCAACCATGTATAAGGTGGCGTTGACTCTGGTTATAATATAGTTGTTGTGGTAGTGACATCACCCCTTTATTAATATAAAGAC
The DNA here is from genome assembly GCA_036785695.1 of Gentiana straminea. Taxonomy (NCBI): domain Eukaryota; kingdom Viridiplantae; phylum Streptophyta; class Magnoliopsida; order Gentianales; family Gentianaceae; genus Gentiana; species Gentiana straminea. The sequence goes on from JAVUPR010000414.1 coordinate 13,735,855, forward strand.
GATAATTTATAGTAACAATCGACATAACATAAGAATTTAAGTAAAATTACAAAGTGGACCTGCTAACACATCATATTGTATGGATGGTAATGCAAATTATTGTCGCTATTGCACTGTGACACATACCTCACTGATTAAAAAATTAAGATGTTGTAATAATAATTTTGTCTTGAGAGAAGAGTTCACATGTTTGATTCTATAACGGGAAATGAAAACTCCAAGAAAGCAAAAAATGTATAATAGGGGTTGGTTTATTCCTCATCTATGCTCTATTTTCCGGCATTATTTTGATTTAATAATACTCTTTTGTTTTTCAGGGAGAAAGAGACCTAATTATGAGAAAATTTATGATGCAACGAGTATTTTTTTAGGAATTCCAAGTGGATGAATCATATACACTCCTAGTGTGTGTGAGATAGGGAATTGAAGTATTCACAACCCTCCACTCGATATATCCCAAAAACATCTATTGCACCATAACTTTTCTGTCTAATTGTCATTTTTAGTGCCTTTTTAACAATTTTTTTTTTGAAAGAAGCATTTTTAACAATATTGACATGTATGAAAGAGAATATGTTACAAGATATTATGTGAAACCCCATATAAGATACATGTTTTTCTGATTATCTGCCATGTGTTCAAGTATTATTACGGCCGTCGAACAACTTATCTGTCTTCATCTTCTGCTGCTTAAGACGTGATTGTCTAACATTTTTACCATCCTTTGTTACTTCTTCTTTTACTTTTGTTAAGCGTACTGATAACTTCCCGACGATGGTTTAGATCATATTGATCGTATTGATTGGAAACATTCTAACCTCATGATGTAATTTATGTCATTATTGTAAGACTTAGCATAATGCAAATTTAATTTCTTCAAAAAGAAAAAGATAAATGTTTTTACCTAAGCCAAACTCACAACTGTGCGTTGACTGACTAAACATATGAATTTGACCATGAATTATTCCTGTGAATTAGTCTCAATGTTGACTTTCCAATTTATTTTATCTAACACTATATGTCTATATGTCGACATGGTCGGTTTAAATGAATATTGTGTTTAATCAATTATTACCCCTGTTATTGTCATTTTAAAGCAATTGAGGCAGTGAATATCGTAAATGCTTTAAAGATTATATTTTATAGATTTTAACATTCAGATTTAAGAATTAAAAAACATTGTAATATATATTCTGTTTTTATGGTAAAAAATATTTAACATTTACCGTATTCAATCCGATCCTGTAAAGTTCATTTATAAATTCATTCAGATTTTATAAAATAAAATTTTATAAAGAGTATAGATATAAGTGCTTTTATTACAATTCTTTGCAAAAATAAATGATCCAATTTGATGATAAAGATTCAATTTTGATAGTTTTAGACTAGAATGCCTTTAGGATTTATTAAATTGTGTATGAAAAGCCACGTATTGAAATGGGTAAAATAGGAAAAAGTGTATTAATTATAAGCATGAAATGTGAGAATGACTTATATTATAGAATGAATTAAAAATGCTAGAATGACTTCTATTTTGAACCGAACGTGTAAGTATGAATAGCATAGAATTGTCAAAAAAAAACCGTCATATTTGATACCTAAAAAGTATACAATCAAAATTCAATGTGATAATCATTTAATTAATGTTGGATTTTGTTGTATAATTTTTCTCATTGTCCATAAACCGGAAGTAGTTTTGCAGCAACCACGTGGAGGCCTAGTGAAAGAAGGAGAAATATTTATGACGCAACAAAATTTGTATAATAAAGTGTCATAACTTATTTTTATCTAATGATTTTTATAAGACTCATATTAATCAATAAGTCTCACGTCATAATCAATAGTCCAAAATGTATATATTTTGTTATAACTATTTGGTTGTGGTACTATCACTATTTTGAAAATAATAGCAAATTGGACTTTTACACAACCGATATATAGTAGTTTTTTGTGATTTGACGTGTTTGGTTGAAAGATCAAAAACTGTAAGATAAACATTTTTTTTTATAAAGAATATCCTCGATATACAGTTAATCCTTGATAAATAAATATTCGATACATGAATAGCATATCAAATAAATAATTTTCACCGGTCCCGACTTGGGCAAAGGGACTTAAAATAATGTTAATAAATGAATAACCTCGCTAAACGAATATTTTTTTCTAGTCCCGAGAGAATTCATTTATCGAAGTTTACCTGTACTTTCGTGAATAAACGATATTCATTAATGAATGTGAATACTCTTTTGTCATCTTCGAAGTAGATTTAAATGTCATTTCGATTTAATTCCGTGTAGTTTATCATTGGTTTAACATTAATCAAATAATGCTTGCAAAAAAATGCATTTATACATAAATTGTAAAGTGAATAGCGCAAATCACCTCTATCTTTCGGTCAAGTTTGAGACTAGCCACTCATATTCAGATTTGACAAATTTTCCATTTGTGTTGTTCTATGTTTTGCAAAAATCACCCTTTTTCAAATTTCATGTTAACTTAAATGGAAAATACGTGATTGAGCCTCACTCTCCCGCAAATCCAACGGTACATCATTTAACACATCCTTGTTAATATTCATTATAAATTTTAAACTCATTCCCGACAAAAAAAAAAAAAAATCTTTTATTTTTATTTCTCAATTCCATACGACGCGTTTTCAAAATCCATTTCATTTTTCCAAATTTCCTTTTCATTCCCAACCTGTCGTCATTCCCAAAATCGTGAGAAACAAAAACCCTATCCTCTAGTAGGGATGAAGGTTGTAGAAAAAAACGCAAGGAAACAGTGTAGTTGACAAATCTAGGTTTTTTTATAGAAGAGAGAAGGATTTAATGGAATTAAAAAAAAAATCAAAAATTGATTATAAAAAAAATAAAAATATTGTATTAAATTGTTAGCGTGTTAGATTTAAGTGAGAGTGTCACTCGGTCGCATATTTTCTTTTCAAGTTAATGGAAATTTTGAAAAAGAGTGATTTTTGCAAAGGGAAAAATGCAATTTACACCCTCAAACTTTAATATGCTTTTTTTACAACCCTAAACTACAATACTTGAGCAATTTTCAACCTTAACTATAAATCGCTCGATTTACAACCCTAAATTATTAATCTACTCAATTCATACCCCTTAATTTACTTTTAACAGCTATGAATTCTTTAAACAAGGGTAAATATGTCCATTGCTATCATTCTCTTTTGTTCTTTCCAATTTATTTTCTTCCCACCACCAACAAACACTACCTTGCTCTTCCCCGGCATTTCATTCATGCCATCCACCGAAATTCAGATTTTTTTTTTTTTTTTGCCTTCAAATGCAGATTTAAAAATACAGTAATAATCTAACCAAATGAGATACCAGTTGGTTATATGTTGAGTGCGGCTCGCCTTAAGGGGATTTTTTATTTTTATTTTAAAACAGCCTTAAGAAGAAATTGTTGAGGCTTTTTCGAAATATGCCTACGGTAAATATGGTCACCAATATTTGGTATTGCAAGTTGGGTTATCTCTGTTGTTATTAAGTTGGTTATAAAAAGGAAAAGCAAGAAATAAAGAAAAACAGAATACTCAACCGAAGACTCAAATTTTTGTTTATTGAAATTGATTACAATGCTTCTCTTTATATAAATGAGAGAATTGAGAAAATTTACTCTAAAGATAAACTCCTAAAGATAAACAACTGTTCAAATCATAAAATCTAAAATTAATCTATCATTTATTTTATCCCTGACTTTATCTTCTAATACCCTCCCTCAAACGTTGTTGGGGTTGAAGGCAACGTTTGCCTATCAACGAGGAAGATGATACAACTTTTTGAACAAAATTAGATAAATACTTTATAGCTAAATGTCAGAGATATCCCTGACTCTAAATGAAAAACAATAGATGATATGCAAGAGGGTTTATATATTTAGCCATAAAAGCTAATAACAATCTCCACTCAAAAACGAAAACAAACGTTTAGAATGCTTTCTAATTTATTAAAATTCAAATATGTGAATGCATAAGAAAAATAAATAAATGCAGAAATAAAATTCATCTCCATTTGTGATGACTTCGGCTCATATGTCTACATTTATTCATGGGTTCTGTTCCGGGAATAATTGTGTTTTCATTTTATGGGGCGAGGTTTAAAAGCGGAACAAGATCGGGCTATGATTATGATTGAGGTTTTGGATGAAATGGTTGTAAAGCGGAAGAAATGATCGGGCGAAGGTGCACCAATGAGAATGCATGCGGAAACGTAAAACCGAAACTGGTGTTTTATTGAATTCATTGAAAATGATACAATACTCTCATTTATATAAGAGATAAATGAGATAATAACTAGATTCAAATAAACAACCCTAAAGATAAATACTATCATCTGGTCTCTTTTTGGCATACTTCATTTAGAGTATTGCATATCTTATGATAAAGTCAGGGATAAATATGAATGTCAACAAAATTATAGAGTTGTTATATTTAGATGAATCTATTTTTAAATAAATGATAGATTAATTTTAGATTTTATGATTTGAACAGTTGTTTATCTTTAGGAGTTTATCTTTAGAGTAAATTTTCTCAATTCTCTCCTATATATAGAGAGAAGCATTGTAATCAATTTCATCAATTTTAATAAACAAAAATTTGAGTCTTCCGTTGGGTATTCTGTTTTTCTTTATGGTATCAGAGCTATTGGTGGTTTAACACCATGACAACTTTGTCCATTAATGTAGCAAACTTCATAAGTCTCAAATTAAATTCTAAGAACTATCCATTATGGCGTGAACAAGTGTTAGCTTTGGCTGAAAGCCAAGATCTAGCAGGACATCTCACCAATGCCACCCCTGCTCCTCCAGAATTCATCACCACAGTCATCACTGCAAACCCAACAGCCAGTGAGCAATCCACAACAAATACAACAAGCACTCAAACCACTGCGACAGGAAAAAAAAACCCGGAATATACTTCATGGAAAAAATCAGACCGGATGCTAAGGGGATGGCTCATAGGATCACTATCTGAGGAATCTTTGGGTCTTGTTATTGGACTAGATACAACACACACAGTTTGGGAAGCACTGAAGGACTCTTATGCACAAGACTCTCAGGAAAGGGAATTCAACTTTAGACAACAAATCACCTATCTAAGAAAGATAGATGACAAGACTATCAGTGAACATGTAAGAGCATTCAAAGGACTCTGTGACAGCCTGGCTGCAATAGGAAAGCCAATTACAGATCCTGAAAAAGTTTACTATCTCCTGACAAGTCTAGGACCTGAGTATGAAACCTTCACTACTACTATGTTGAAACCACCAAGACCAACCTCTTTTGAGTTAGTCTCTCAACTTCAAAGTCTGGATCAGAGAAGAACCTGGTTCTCCATGAAAAAGGACTCAGAAAATCTCACACATATGGCTTTTTATAGCCAACAGGCACATCAACAAAGAAATAACTATCCAAGGTTTAATTCTGCAGGCAGGGGATTTCAAGCACAACAAACCAACCCCAGAAATAATGGAACTGCCAATCAAGGACAAGGGGGAGGACAAGTTTTCAGAAGAATGTCAAAATGCGAAAGAGCCAATACAAGGACCAAACCTGTCAATGCTGTGGAATCAAGGGTCATGTGGCACAAATCTGCTGGTGGAACTCCAAGCAAAAGGCTCAAAATGAACGTCTTCCACAAGCTCTGGCAGCACTCATGACTCACCCTGGATAACACAATAGCAGAAACAGAGTGGATCATGGACACAGGTTCCTCCAACCACACGACAGGTAACAAGAAAATACTTCATAACTTATCTCCATATCTAGGGTCTGAATATGTTCTCCTTGGAGATGGCACACATCTAGCTATACAAGGCATAGGTGAACTACATCTCCAAACCAGTACTTCACCTGTGTCTATTATAAATGTGCTATATGTGCCTCATCTCCAAAAGAACCTACTTTCAGTGAGTCAGTTAGCACATCAGCACTCTGCTGATTGTGTCTTCACTAATACTTGATTTGTCTTGAAGGAAAGAATTACAGGACAGGTTCTCTTGAAAGGAGCACTTAGAAGGGAGCTGTATGTTCTGTCCAGTACACCCCAAGTCTATTTTTCACACAGATTCAAATCAGGATCTGCTGAACTCTGGCATCAGCGTCTAGGACATGTTCAATATCCTACAGTTCAATTCTTAAAAAATAAAGGCCTCATAGAGGTTTTAAGGCACAATAAACAAGAGCACAATAGACAAGCTCAGCAAACTCCCATTCAGTCTGTCTAGTCATTCTAGTTCTGGTTTATTTGATTTGGTACATTGTGATCTTTGTGGTCCTGCCCCAATTGAGTCTATTGGAAAATGTAAATACTATGCTACATTTGTTGATGATTACTCTAAATATATGTGGATGGTACCTCTCAAACATAAGTCTGAATTTACTAATGTTTACTTTAATTTTGAACAGTATGTTTTGAGACAATTCAACAGACACATAAAACAGTTTCATTCTGATGGTGGGGGAGAATTCATTAACACCCAGCTCTCCACTCACTTCCTTACAACTTCTAAGCAAAGAGCTCTCTATAAAGGATTTAGGAGCTATTCATCACTTTCTTGGAGTACAGGTACATCATACCCCAGAAGGACTACACATGGATCAATCTCACTATGCATCTACTATACTAGACAAAGCCAAAATGATTGACTGCAAGCCCATGAGGACACATCTAGCTACAAAACACAGAGAAGTGGAAGACTCATCTGAATTGCTCTCTGATCCTACCTACTACAGGAGTCTTGTTGGAGCTATCCAGTATCTCACATTCACCAGACCGGATCTTTCATTCAGTGTCAATTATGTATCTCAGTTCATGCAACAGCCCACTCATGCTCATCTCACACTTGTTCACAGGATTTTAAAATATGTCAAAGGGACATTGGATCTTGGTATGACACTACATAAGGCATCAAATCCCACCTTATTGGATTTCACTCATTCAGATGCATATTGGCCATATTTAGTGGCTTTTTCTGATGCGGATTGGGCAGGTTGTCAGTTCACCAGACGCTCCACAACTGGCCACTGTACTTTCCTTGGACCTAATCTCATTTCTTAGTGTGCAAAGAAACAACCAACAGTTTCAAGGTCAAGCTCTGAAGCAGAGTACAGAGCTATGGCACATAAAGCAGCAGAACTCACTTGGCTCACCTATCTTCTACAGGAGCTGCATATCACTTTAACAACTCCTCCAGTTCTACTCTCAGATAATCTCAGTGCCCTACACATGACTATCAATCCGGTCTTCCATGCTCGGAGCAAGCATATAGAGCTGGACTATCACTATGTACGGGAACAGGTGGCAAGACGTCTCCTAGTCACTAAGCATGTACCGGCTTCTGCTCAATTGGCCGACATTTTCACCAAAGCACTGCCCAAAGTTCCATTTCAGACACTTCGTGGAAAACTCGGTCTTCAACCCCGACCTCGTTTGAGGGGGGGTAATAACACAAACGATCCATGACCGTTGTAATTCAAAATCATTGAATTCAAAATAAAGGAATCCAATTCCACTACAGTGTTTGAATAAATCAAAATTCAAGATAAAGCCGATCAAGGAACTTGTGATCCTTGGAGAGATAAGGATGACTAAGGAGAGATAAGGAGGGATCATTACCTTTAAATTCAAGCAAAATTCGGATAGATGCTTGGTGACAAAGAGATGGATTGTACCTGCCCCCGTTCATGGTGATGGTTCAAGCTTCAGCAGATCGACTTCAAATTGAAGATTATCCTTGAAATTCAAACAGATTAAAATTAGGGTTTATCCCAAATTGAAAGCAATCGGATAGATTAGACTTCTTGTACTATAAATAAAAACCTTCCCAGTGTATTATGAATCAGGCAAAAGAAACGAAGCTTCAATAAATTTATTCATTCAAATTGTTTTTTCATAAAATTGTGTGTGTTTGTGTTTTTCTTCAAGAAAAACATAAAAAGTTGAGCAATTTTAATTTTAGTTTGTAGGTGAGATGTTTATGGCAGTAGCTTCAAGACAACAAAAAAAAATAGTACATCCGATCAGCAAATAGCAAGATGGAGGGTCTTGGGGAGGAGGATTACACGGGTGGTGGGGGAAGAAATTAAGGTAGGAAGAAGATAAGGGATGATAGGAAATGGCACATTTACCCTTGGTGGAAAAAATTAAAACAATTACAATTTAAAGGAGGGGTGTAAATTGAGCAAATTAACAGTTTAAGGTTTGAAATTGAGCGATTATTCGTTTGAGTAAATTGCTTACATATTATAGTTTAGGGTTGTAAATAGATCAGATAAAAGTTTAGGGTTGTAAATTTTGTGAGAGGTATAGTTTGAGGGTGTAAATCGCATTTTTCCCTTTTTGCAAAATACGGCACAACATAAGAATTGTCAAATCTAAGAATGAATGGCAAGTCCAAAATTGACTCAAAGATGGGGTTGATTTGCGCTATTCACTCAAAGTTATATAACAACTTATATCAAAGTGATGTTCATGTATTCAGGGTTTTTTTTAAGGCCAAAAACCCAAAATTACACAAAATGGATTTATTGGAATTATAAGGACAAAAAGGAATCTATTGTACTTATAAGGACACAAATTAGATAGATAGACTCAAATACCCTTGATAAAGAAAAAAATAATAAATAATAAATAAAAAAGGGAAAGAGAGTACGCAGAATGTGTTGTTGTTGTTGGTTTTTTTTTTTTTTTTGGTAAACACACTCTGTTATTGTGTTTTTTATTTTTTTTATTTTTTGTAAACACATGCTGTTGTTGTGTTGTTTTGTTTTGTTTTTTTTTAATTTTTATTTTTTATTCTAGTTGTAACTTGAAAGTTTGGTATTTTCTTTTTTGTTTTTTTTCTAGACCACCCCCGATGCAGAGACATCACGATGTTATAACATTTGACGATGCAGAGACATCGCGAATAAGAGACACCGCGATGCAGAGACACCGCGATGAAGTGACACCGCATTGCAGAGACACCGTAATGCAGAGACGCCGCATTGCAGAGACATCGCGATGTTATAACATTTGACTATGCAGAGACACCGCAATGGAGAAACACCGCATTGCAGAGACACCACGATGAAATGACACCGCAATGCAGAGACACTGCAATGCAGAGACACCGGGATGAAGTGACACCGCGATGCAAAGACACCGCGATGAAGTGACACCGCATTGTAGAGACACCGCGATGAAGTGACACCGCGATGAGAGACACCGCGATGTAGAGACACCGCGATGAAGTGACACCGCGATGCAGTGACCACCCCCGATGCAGAGACACCCCCGATGCAGAGACACCGCGATGAAGTGACACCACATTGCAGAGACACCGTAATGACATCTTATTGTATCGATTTATTCAGTGACGTCTTATTGTATCGATTTATTCAGTGACGTCTTATTATATCGATTTATGTAGTGACATCAATGTCACTTCATTAATTGTCTAATGTATGCAGTGACATCCACAGTGACATCAATGTCACTTCATTAGTTGTCTAATGTATGCAGTGACATCTGCAGTGACATCAATGTCACTTCATTAATTGTTTAATTTATACAGTGACATCAATGTCACTTCATTAATAAAAGTGTACAACATCTTGCATTATGTTTATAGAAACAAGAGTCATCATAAAGGTTTTACTTAGGTCCATTAGGCTAGATTTTTGAACCATTGGATCATACAAAAAGTGAGGTACACAAGTGGACTATTCCAACAACATGGTAGGGGAAATGAACCAAGTCATGTAAGGAATATTGAAATACAAGCACTGCAAGATTAAGACCCAAAATCAAGAACAAAAACTGAAATTCCCATGAAAAGACAAACACAAAACCAGAAAATCCAAATCCGTCAATGAGAGGAAGATTACAATAACTATTCACAAAGAGCATCTCATACATCATCATACATGTGAGGGGAACAATATGCCAAGAAGAGTATGAGTCCCTGTATGATCAACCCAGATTCTCAAATGATGCGGAGTGGTGTTCAATGCTTGTGTGATTATTAGATTCATCAAGCTTTCAATTCAGCTTATGATCAAGGTTCCAGTTCAGTTAATTCCATGATTGATAACTCAATCATTAATGATAGAGTTAATAATCAGGAGTCTGCAAGATTATCCATGGCAAACATCCTCAGAATCCTCATACCTGCTTAATTGAAGACGATAATTTTTCCATTTTAGCATCAATGTCGAGATGATATTATCCCGGTTGGACTCCTCCTCCAAGCTTCGTCGTTTCTGAATAATAGTCCAAAATTGGACCAGAACCAAAAAGGCTAGCAGCACTGCGGCCTTTCCAGGCCGAATCGTAAGGCAGTGCCGCCTTAGGCTCTTCAAACAACGAGTCCTCCATGAATCAAGCCTCAGCCGATTCAGAGTCTCTCTTATGCTTCTTTGCGGTTCTACTTGCCGAGAGAGGTGCTGGAGGGGTAGCCTTAGCTCCATCCGACCCCTCGACATCAATCTCCATGCTCAAAGGAGGCACGGCCTCCTCCGTCGGCGGTAGGTTCAACAGAAAACCTAGGTTGGGCAAGAAGCAGAGAGGGGAAGAAGCAGGGAGGGAGTCCGATGAAACGAATTCTAAAAAACCTTTGGAAATAATCCAGCTAATTAGTTCAAGGGTAAATTAGTAAACTATGATATAATGTGTCCTTATAAAACCAACTGATTCCTTTATATCCTTATAGGGCTAATAAGTATAAAAAATTCACATTATTTATTCCTTTATATCCTTATATCTCTTTATTCCTTTATATCCTTATATCTCATATATTCACACTTTGAATACGATGCTCAGAAGTAAATTTGAAAGGAAAGGAAAAAAAAAAAAAAAAAAAAAAAGAACCTTGCGGCGGCTAAGAAATACTTGACATGAAGATCAGAAGGAAACGTGAAATTAGAAAACTATATTCTAGTCAGAAATTATGATAATAAAGTTTTGGAGAGGTTTTGCATGGAAAACGTCAAACCTACTGTTACTCTTATTGCTAATCAATTATTATAGTTTCCAAAATCAGATAAAGTGAAGAGGTTTGCGGAGAATATACCATATACATTACATGTATTGTATTAGGTGTGAAATGGATTCTCAAATACTTGTTTAGAGTTTGACAGACATTCAAATTAATACATTGGTTGGTTTTGTCAATTCATATTACGCCACTAATTGGTGAAGAGAAGACTCTCATACATCAAAGAAATGAAGAATTAATGAGCTTCTTAAAAACACACATCAAACACCTAGAGTGTAGAAAGCAATGTTTGTGTTCAAATCAATTTCATTTCCGCTAGTTAGGTGTAATATCCCGATTTTTCGAATAAAGGGCAATTCGGTCTTTTAATAAATCGGAATATTATGTTCTTTTGTTTTTAAAGGTTTTATAAAAGAAAAGGGGATAATTAAGGAATTATAAGATAATTAGGAAAATTGGGATTTATAAAAAAGAACAAATCCTAATTAACCTAATCACTGTTGTCAAAAAAAAAAAAAAAGAGGAGCAGCCGCATTCTTTGAGAGGGAGAGCCGCATGTTTTAGAAAAAAAAGAGAGAGGAAGAGCTTTCAATCCCTAGTTTAATCAGTTGATCGTTTGGACAGACTCATCAAGAGATAAAGAATCACCGTGACCCGAGGATCGTTTGGATATCAACAACCTTTAAATCCGTTATCGTAAGTTTTCATCACCGTTTTGTTTTAGGATTCGTATTCAGCGTTTTAAACCTGCGTTTCTGCATTTAAACAGCATTGTAGTGATCGTTCTGGTGTTAATCGTTATAGGTTCGGTGTTAAAGGTTTAATCTTTTGGAAGGTTGAAGCGTTGGATTGTGGTAGCTCGCAATAATCAAGGTAACGTGGTCTTCTATCGTATGATTAGTTCTCGTAGGGTTGTAGAGCAATTTGTATGGTTTTTTCCATTTGTTTTACTCTGTTTAGTCGAGTTTGGGGATGCATATGGGTTGGAAATCGCAGCAAACGGGTTGCAGATTTTACGGGTTAAAACCCAGTGGACGGGCGTCTGGCCTTTTAGACGGGCGTCCGATCCCTCCACAGTTCGAACGAGCGTCCAGTCTTCTTGGACGGGCGTTCAGAGTGAAGTTTGGATACAGGTTGTATTTGAGTCAGGGTGGACGGGCGTTTGATACTTGGGACGGGCGTTCAGAGGGTTGATTTCGATACAGGATGTGATGGTTTGAGGGTGGACGGGCGTTCATTATTTTGGACGGGCGTTCAGACATTAGGACGGGCGTTCAGTCCTTTAAACGGGCGTTCAGCCTGAGACTTTTCGTTGTTTGGTTTTATTGAGTCAGCTTGAGTTCAGGCTTTATAATATTGTTTTATTGCATAACCTTACGTGACAAAGCTCTGAACTAGCTTTTGGTGCGTTTAGTTCCGGCACCACATGGATTCCCTAAAAAGATGAAGTGTGGGACCACCGAAAGCTTCGGATTTGCCTTGTGCTTCGATAGACTAGAGTTTATCGATGTCCGTGTAATTGCTAGGCCTTGTCCGTGTCTAGTGGTCTAAGTATGAGAGTAGGAGATGTGAGGGAGCTTAATTGAAAATACTTAGGTGGCTGTTGTAGAAAACGGATTATAATAAATAAAACGATCAAAACAAGTTATAAAAATTTATAATCCGGTCGTGGCCTCAAGTGCAAGGTCGTAGCAAAATGGTGTAACCGGAGTCGATCACGGGGAATTGGGGTTGTATCGATTCAAGTTTTAGTTGCAAATGTCACGAGTTTATACTAATTATGCAAGTAATGAACGGTAAAAACGACGATGAACAAGTGCGATGAACGATAAATTTCGAGAAAAATAATAATCAACAACTAGGGTGAAGGCTTGAACAATTATCCAAATGCAGTGATATAAAGGCCAAGCAAACACGGTTCCACGAATCAAACAAATACCGGTTTCAAACTATTAATCAAATGATTCTATCCCAAGGTTACGATTATTACGCCTAACCGATTGCACAAATCACTAATGGCTTAGATGATTTTATTCACAATCTTTTATCAAAGATTGATCCTTTAGCGTTCTTAGGTGGGGATATTTATCAATATCCAAAATCTAAACCGTTTAAACCACAACTTTCGTTATAATTTGGTTTAAAAGATTCAAACTTTTGCATAGTGACCTAGGGTTCCATTGATCGTCATCAACGGATTGTCGAATCATACAAATAATCTATCGATCGAAATGTAAAAACGATATGAAAACGATACAAAAGTTCTAACCTTTTTTTGATAGAAATCAATCAACACAATAATCTGAAACCAAAATCCGTTTGAAACGCTTCCCCTAGTTTGCTTGATGAAGAAATTAGCTCCTCATTGTTAAGAAATTTACACCCTAATTGTGTTTTTTGGGATGAAAATATAAAGGGAAAAAAAAGAAAAAAAAGTCGGCCCTTCTCTGTTGTGAATTGCGGCTGTGTATGAATATATGTGATTAGGGTTAAAAATTTGTGGTATTTATAGATATCTTGAAGTCGGTTCTTTGCACAGTGATTGCCCGGACGCAAGTTTGCTTCTTTCTTGAACTCAAACTTCTAAAATTCATATCTTGAGTTGTAGACCTCCAAAAATTATGATCCGAATGTCATAATTAAGCCCTCGGAAAACTCTACAACTTTCATTAAGGACTCTTCTTCAGAAAACGCCTTTTTGACTAGCCCGTCGTATTACGAGTATATTACGACATTTTCCAGTAGTTTCAGCAACAGCATCCAAACTTGTAACGCTCATATCTCGGGCCTCGTAAGTCGTAATGAAGTGATTCAAAATCCTGTAGAATCCTCTCTTCAAGCCCTACAAATCTTCTCTTGAGGTCGAGAGTCAAATCAGTGTACATCATATCAAGAACTGCATCGGAAGTTCGGCTGCTTGAAAGCTTCATTCCAAGCTTTATCTCCATCTTCCTTCCATTTCACTTCAATCAAACATCATTGTTTAAGCTCATCCCATCAATTCTCATGACATATTTAGGTACCTACAATCACGATAAATATGTGCAAAAATGTAATATCACGGATATAACGGTATTTATCTATAAAATCACGTAAAACTACCACTTTTGCACTTAGACGCTTCTTAAACGCGTTTGCTCAATATTTAGATAAAACCAATGATTTTCTATAAAAACCATTTAAATAACGAGGATATTGTTACGGAAATATTGTAGAATAAACCATAAATTTCACCCTTAACAACTCCCCCACACTTAAACCTTGCTCGTCCCGAGCAAAACAAAACAAAAACCTAGCTCAGAGTCAAAGAATAGGTGGATACCAAATATAGTGCATAGTAACTAAGTAGAAATTCACCCAAGTGTTTGCGTGCAAGAGCCATATCAAACTTCCACTAGATCCCAACTTGAATTGAATTCAAGCAAAACTAGCTAGTATCACACTTAAGTTAAGCATAGATGACGCTCAGATGTGCATGCGAAAATATAATAGAAAGTAATCAAACCATTTCGACATACTTAGAGGATGATTCTACAACATATCATAAGAGTTTATACGGGTATAAAATCATCATTGGCCAAGTCTTGAAATTTTTTTCGAGTTATTATACATTTTTTTTTTCAAATTCACTTTTTAACACACATCAAAAATGAGCTCTTGCCCGTCATAGTAGAATAGGACATTTTGAGATATGCCCTAACTACCCAAATCATAAGGCAGCTTTTCTGACTGTCGTGAGCTATTGGTCGTCATAGTGGTATAGGACGTTCGTGATACGCCCTACCTCACTCAAATCATAAACCAGCTTCCGACACACACATTTATTATCAATTAGCATTACTTATATGAGACTTCGGTGGCGGGTTGGTTCTAAGCCATGGGCTATACAAACCTACTGAGCATAATACCTCAATGTAATGAATCATTTTTCATTATTACTTCAAGACTTTGGCAATGACTTACTTATCACATTCAAACTCTATGATATTCACAATATGTCATACTTTGAATTCAAATCCAAACTATTATGAAATAGCACTGAGCACATAATGTAAGCTAGTCAAGGCATGCTTAACCTACATGGATATAACTTTTAAAAATTAGCTCATCATCTGATAAGGCACGTGAAATAAGGGTCAGGTGAACATCTAACTCATCTCGCATACACAATCTCAGGCATCCATTAAGTTTAAACATTGAACATAGGCATGTAGTTGCTCACTCGGGACAAAACAAATTTTTCAAATTTTTGTGCATTTTTCATTGAACTTATCATGATATGAGCGAAGGTATATAGGTACATAATTTATCCCCTCCCCCACACTTAAAACACAACATGTCCTCAAGTTGTGCGAGAGATAAAGTAAAGTAAAGTACTGCGATTTATAAAGGTCGGATCGTTGAGCAGGCTGCAGCATGAAAAAGGCAACGATCCCCGTATGTAGAAGGCGTGTATCAGCGAAATAGCTTAAAGTAACCTGCATTACTTGATAGACACACCAAAATATTTGGGGGAAATCGGGGAAGCATGCACGAGATAGTTGTAGAGAAAGGAGAACACAGTGCATAGTATAAACATGTAATTAACAAGGATGCATAGATGAAAGGATGAAACGAGGAAGTACAGAACATCTATGTAATAAGATAGTGCTATATAAGCGCAAATGAAAATATCCACATCAACTAATGTTTAATCAAAGAACAACGACTTTATTCAAAGAAAACGGGCGTTCGACTTAAACAGCATGCAAACCAAACACTAACTAGAAGCAAACACTAACTAACTACTAACTAGTAGAGCGAGGACCAATCTATCAAACGTATGAGACGGCGAAGCACGTCGATGGCGAGCCGAGGTCGTAGTCATACTTGTAAGTTCCAATCTTCTCCAAAGCCTAGCTCTATCCCCCGAACATGCTCATCCTCGAGTACCAAGATGAGATCGGCTAGAAACGGGTCATTGAGGATCGTGAATGGCCTCTCCAAGTCATCTTCGATTTCCTCAATGGTCCACTCTCCATCTCCACCGAGAGAGAGATGGTGGCACGACGATAACAAAAGTGAAAGTCCGGACTCGGGTGAGAATATCGATATCCGCATCAAAGACTCGCAAGCCACCCGAACCATCATCCAAGGAAATGGCGTGGATCCGACCGACAAACTCGAACTCGGGCTCGGTCATCCCAAAGAACTCGTGTGTAGGGACTCCGTAGGGATAACGATCGTCATCATCAGCCATCTCAGTAGTCAACTGAAGCACAGAAATGGACCACGCTCATCAGAAGCTAGAAAGAAAAACGGAAAACAACCAAACAAAACAAACGAGAAGAAAAGAAAAAGGAAAAGGATATCTAGGGTGCCTCCAAGTAGCGCTTCCGATTATTGTCGGCGCTCGACAACCATTGTAAGTTCAACCCGGATCGGGCCACTTGACGTTTCGGCCAGTCATTCTATCAAAAGAGCTCTTGTCAGCAATGTAACCACGAAAACAACCATGCATGCAGGGCATCCTGCTCTTCAAACTCTCCCAGGCTCCTTTAATCTTCCTAGCCGTTGATTTCCTCCTCCTTCCCTTCCTCTTCAGATGCATTTCCTTCCAATACTGCTCCATATCCCAACTTCCAGCGAAGACTTCAGCTGGTGATTCGATAACGGCCTCGGTGAATAAATCGGTGCAAACTCTTTAAAGTCATCGACTTCAGGATCCACACACTCAAATATGTCGAGGAACCGAACAATCAAAGGTGCCTCCTTTGGTAGACCAATGTAATGTTTGCACCTTTGACCATTTACCTTAAACGGTCGATCACCAATTCCTTTTAGCTCCAACACTCCGCTTGGAAAGACTTGCAAAATCTCGAACGGGCCGGACCACCGTGTCCGTAGCTTTCCAGAAACGAGATGTAACTCCGGAATTGTATAGCAAGACTTGCTCTCCCGCATGGAACTCTCTTTGCTTAATTTTCTTATCATGGAGCGACTTCATTCTCGTCCTTACTCACTCGGGCGCTCTCGTAGGCTCCGGAGCCCGAACTCATCTAGCTCGTGCATCCGCCGAAGTCCGTGCTCACCACAAGCTTTGGAATCAAAGTTCAAAAACTTCGTCGCCCAATAAGCTTTATGCTCAAGTTCAACCGGCAAATGACATGGCTTTCCATAAACCATTTGATACGGAGATGTACCCATAGGTGTCTTGTAAGCTGTCCTGTAAGCCCACAGTACATCATCCAATTTCAGACTCAAATCCTTCCGATGACTGTTAACCGTTTTTTCTAAGATCTTCTTGAGGCTCTGGTTACTACGCTCCACCTGACCACTTGTCATAGGATGGTACGGTGTACCGGTTTTATGCCGAACACCGTATTTCTCTAATACTTTGTCCAAAGTGGTCGATTACAAAAGTGCGTCCCCTCGTCGCCGATTAAGGCTCTCGGGCAACCAAACCTCACAAAAATGTTTTTCTTTAAGAATTTCATGACCGTTTTATGGTCATTGTGAGGGTGGCGATAGCCTCCACCCATTTAGACACATAGTCTACACGGACTAGGATGTATCTATTCCCGCGTGAGGATGGGAAGGGACCCATAAAGTCAATCCCCCGGACATCGAACACCTCACACTCTAAAATGGGTTTTAACGGCATATCATATCTCCTTGTCAAAGCACCGGTTCTTTGGCACCTATCACGACCTTTACAAAAGGCTTCGGTATCCTTAAAAATCGAGGGCCGGTAAAAACCAGATTGGAATATCTTCGCAACGGTCTTCCGGGGACCAAAGTGGCCGCCAGTGGGACCACTATGACATTGTTCAATTATGTCCCGTTGCTCGATTCGGGGACACACCGGCGAAGCAACCCATCTTTACGAGTTTAAAAAGATACGGTTCTTCCCGGACATAATACTTGAGATCGAGAAGAATTTCTTCTTCTCCCGATACGAAAACTTGGGATTCGAGATATTGGGAATGGAGGTAATTAACGATTGAAGAATACCACGGAGGATCGACGTGCAACTATTCACGGACATAACACTCTCAAAGGGGCAATATAAATCGATGTCTTGTGGATTTTCCTCTACTACGGGCAACACTCTTGATATGTGGTCGCCTCGTGTTTTCACTACCCTTGATATCTTTAATATGAACATCAAACTCCCGGGGTAAGAATCCAACGCGGCGAGTCTCGGTTTTGCGTCCTTTTTATTCATCAAATAGCGCGAGCTGCGTGATCGGTCCGGACAATCACCTTGGCACCCGGTAAATAACTTCGGAACTTGTCCATAGAAAAGACAACGGACTAAAAGTTCCTTTTCCGTGGTAGTGTAGTTTGCTTGTGCCGGATTCGGAGGTATGGCTCGCATAGTAGATAGGTTGGAATTTACCATTAAGTCTTTGCCCCAAAACCGCACCAACGGCGTAGTTGGAAGCATCACACATTAATTCGAATGGTAAGTTCCAATCCGGAGAGATCGAATCGAAGCGGAGATCGAGCGATGTTTAAGCTCTTTGAAGGCACACTTGCAATCATTGTCGAAGTTGAAAACGACGTCCTCTTTAAGTAGAGTTGATAGAGGTTTTGAGATCTTGGAGAAATCTTGAATGAATCTCCTATAGAAACCGACGTGACCAAGAAAACTCCTCACTTCTTTCACGTTCTTAGGGTAGTTCATCTTTTCTATGGCCTCTATTTTGGCCCTATCAACTTCTATGCCCTTAGCTGAAATTTTATGGCCAAGAACAATCCCTTCATCCACCATAAGGTGGCATTTTTCCCAATTGAGGATTAGGTTCTTCTCCACACATCCGTTAAGCACCTTGTCCGGATTAGCAAGACAATCATCGAACGAGTTACCAAACACCGAGAAGTCGTCCATAAAGACCTCCATGCATTTCTCAATTAGCCCGTCAAAAATTGCTAACATGCATCTTTGAAAAGTGGCCGGAGCATTACGAGAGGCCGAACGGCATTCGCCTATAAGCGAAAGTACCATACGGGCGAGTGAAGGTCGTCTTTTCCCGATCAACGGGGTTTATAGGGATGCGGAAGTACCCGGAGTATCCGTCCAGGAAACAGTAAAAGGGGTGTCCTGCCAAATGCTCGAGCATTTGGTCAATGAAGGGGAGAGGGAAGTGGTCCTTCATGGTTACTTCGTTCAGTTTCCTATAGTCGATACACACACGGTAACCGGTGACTAATCTCAACGCGACTTCTTCTCCCTTGTCATTTTTTTCAACAGTGATACCACCTTTCTTAGGGACCACTGCGTGGGGGACACCCAATCACCGTCGCCTATTGCATATATGATCCCCATATCTAGAAGCTTGATAATTTCTTTCTTCACCACCTCCCGCATGTGAGGATTTAAACGTCTTTGGGGTTGTCTAACATGCTTGGCTCCTTCTTCGATTTTTATCTTGTGCATACGGACGTCGGGAGATATACCCTCGATATCTCCTACCCGCCCGACCAAAAGCTTTCTCATTTCTTTTCAAGACGGCCAACAACTTCGCTTCTTCTTCCTCTCGTCGACTTAGCGGAAACAATTAACGGAAGCCGATCACCCTCTCTCAGGAAAACATACTTTAAATGTTTCGGTAACGGTTTTAACTCGAGGTCAATCGGAGGGTCTTCCAAACTAGACTTTAAAACTTTACTTTGCAAATTATTAGAGGAGAGCAACATAGCTTCTAATAAATCTACTTCCTCTGAAGGCGAAAGGTTCTTACTCACTACAACTTCTTCTTCAGTCTCAGCTCCAAGTTCATTCAAATCTATCCTACCATATTGGTTCAGATTATCGATCAAGCGTTCGTATTCAGATTCTACTGCAAGGACTTGCTCTTCTAGAAAATCACTGAAATCATCAAATGATTCCTCGATAGAGTAGCCGGTTGGACATTCGAAGGTCTTTTGATAGCTTTAGATACACTATAGCTCACTTCTTCATTTCCAACACGCAAAGTTAGTTTAGCACCGTCATCACAATCAATGAGGGCTCTAGCAGTAGATAGAAAAGGTCGTCCAAGAATCGGGGGTGTATTGGGTTGTTGGATGTCTAAGACATACCAATCCACGGGAAAGGTAAATCGATCGACCGAACCAACAAATCCTTTAAAATCCCTGTCGCTTTCTTGGATGATACGTCTCGCGAACCGAATGCTCATAGTGGTAGGTTCCAAAAGATGGTCTAATTGGAGCTGTTGACACACATATAAAGGCATAAGACTAATTGAAGCTCCTAAATCACATAAGGAATTAGGGAAAATGAGACCTCCAATTTGCAAAGTAAGGACGAATCGCCCAGGATCATCTTTCTTAATCGGTAACTCTTCATAACTCATCATTGAACAATCTTCACTGGTTACCTTTTCCATACTCTCCAACTTCTTTTTAGATGAGACTACATCCTTTATGAATTTGGTGTATTTGGGCATCTCAACCAACACATCAGATAAAGGTAGATTAACTTGAGTGTTTTTCAGAAGGTTGAGTACCTTCTCGTACTTCTTGTCCTCGCATAAAGGGATGTTTTTCTTCCTTGGTGGAAATGGAAGTTTCTTCAATTCTTCTTCAGAAAAAACTTTCTTAGAAGAGGCACTAATGACTTTATCTTCTAAATCCTTCCATCTCACCGTCTTTTGTTTTCTTACTTGTCGTGGAATCCTCCTCCCGACTCACTTCTTCGAGATTTCTCGGTTTGTCTGGTCAGCCACCCGAATTCTTTCTTCGATTTCTATCTCATCTTCCTCTTTTTCTTCACCCAGATTGGGGGATTGGGTCTTCTCAACTTCCCCTCCCACCGAATCAGTGGTAGGAGGGTCTACTCGTTTCCCTGGTTCTGGTTGAATGCAGGGTTTCCTTGAAGTTGAGTGCCGGATCTTAAATTCATGGCACTAGTTTCCTCCCTACCATAAGGGGTGGTTGGTGTTAGATCAGTACACCGGTTTGGGTTCAAATCAGCTTGGGCCACTTGGCTGCCCTTTGGATTTCTTTCGTGAAGGCGGGCGGATGACCACGAGGTCGTGAAGCTAGCTGCTCAGCTAACTGTCCCAACTGCCTCTCCAGATTTTTAATAGTTTTTTGTTGCTCCTCAAAATCAGATCTGGTAGGAGCATCATTGGACCCAGATGGCCCTTGATGATTTTGAAATCCGGGAGGATGTTGATTAGACCGGTTTTGATAAGGAGAATTGGTGTTGGCAGGCCATGCCTGATTGAACCTCTGTTGAGAATTCGAACTCTGATTCGAGTTTTGAGAGTAATTTCGATTGGAATTTTGATAGTTCGAGTTGGAATTTTGATTCTGATTACAACCAGAGTTTTGATTAAAATTTCGGTTTTGGTTATAACCCTGATTCTGAAAGTTAT
This sequence comes from Gentiana straminea, assembly GCA_036785695.1. Lineage (NCBI taxonomy): Eukaryota > Viridiplantae > Streptophyta > Magnoliopsida > Gentianales > Gentianaceae > Gentiana > Gentiana straminea. The sequence goes on from JAVUPR010000414.1 coordinate 13,757,228, forward strand.
TCGGCCGAGAAAATTGATTTGGGAATCGTTGGTTTTTTGCTAACCGAAAAAGCATTGACTTCATCATTTTCCCCTGTTTAGGGGACAAGCTAGAGAAGTGTGGCCTTTCAGCCCACAAGTTTGGCAACTAACCGGGGTATACTGTCTCATATTTTGGACAGCATTGACTTGGTAATTCGCATGACATTGGTCAATCATGTGACCAATCTGGCAACAGTTTTCGCAATACAGAACTTGAGCGTTCTGTTGATAAGGAGGAGTAGGTGTGATCTCGTTTTTGAGACGAGTAAGAGCGGCCACGCTCGCCGCTGCGCATGGCGATCACACGATTCGAGAGTGGACTTCCTCAATCTTTGGAACAGACGGGGCTGTATTTGCCTGATATGAAGGAGCATAGTTATATCTAGCTATATCTTCAAATAAAGCCCAACCTTCGTCGGGTGTCTTCTTCAGAAAAGCTCCTCCAGATGAACTATTCACCATCCCTTTGGTTAGTTCAGTCAACCCACTAAAGAAAGTGTTGACTTGGCGTTGTAGATCTAGGCCATGATGGGGGCAGCGACGCAAAAGAGATTTGAAACGCTTCCAAGCATCGAAGAATGACTCATCCATTTTCGTTGGAAGGTAAAAATGTCGGTCGGGCATTGGGCGATCTTTGAGGGTGGAAAATACCGACTTAGGAACTCCTTCTCGAGTCCCGCCCAAGTGGTAATAGATCGAGGGGTTAAAGAGTTATACCACTCTTTTGCTTCTCCTCGCAGAGAGAAAGGGAAAAGCTTTAATTTTATAGCATCCTCGAAACTCCTTGAATGCGGGTCGTGTCACGGATCTCCGGGAAGGCGTGGACATGATTATGCGGATTTTCGAGAAGGTAGACCATAAAAGATAGATGCATCGAAGCATCCGAATAAGACCAGTCTCGGCTCGAAGTGGTCCGTCGCGATTTCGAGCAAGGCTACAACGGGGTTTACCGTGATGGCTCCCGGCATAGCATAATGCTAATGACCGTCTATTGTCGACCATTGTGATAACGGTTTCTTCAAGTTCTTCCTTGCAAGCTTCTTCAAGGTTTTCTATCGAGTGACCACCTAAAGAGATTTGCCTCCTTTTTCGGTTTGGACGAACAATAGTACGTTCGATCTCCGGATTGAAAATTAAAGGTCCGATTTACTTCGTGTAAGCATACACCGAAGTGAAAATCGAGGAGCGGCAAAGAGGGGCGCGGTTTTATTTTATTTTATTTTATTTATATTTTTTACTAAGTCGTATAAGGCACACTTGTCAAATGAACCGAAAGGCGAGCAAAAGTAAATAGCACTCAAAACCGACTCTCAGAAGGGACACTTAGGTGTTCGGACCGAGAATAGGTTGCAAGGAATGGAAAAAGAGTGGAACAAGGTGTGAAAGGTTGCTAAAGGTGATTAGGAAAGACTGGAAAAGGAAAGGACTTAAAGAAGGAATGAAATTGGATGACTGTAGAATTTCACGGGTGTGAAAAATTTCACACCTGGGTGTGATATTTTCGGCTAGAAAGTTTTTTTTTTTTTTGACTACAAAAATTTCACAGGTGTGAAAATTGGCACACCAGGGTGTGAAGCTCACGTCCAATGTGCGTCCCCCTTTTTTTTTTTTTTTTTTTTTTTTTTTTTTCGATACACTCACAAACAGAAGAAAAGAAAGAAAAAAAAAATTAATAATAATAATAAATTAAGGGGCTAAAAATAGGGATGTTTATTCGGGAATGTGCAAATCAAACAAAAACAAAAATGAATGCCACTTAAGACATTTTGTATGATGTTTAAACGTTTTGTGGCATAAGTGTTGCCAACTCCCAGTTGAAACAAAAAATCCTAACAACTAAAACAAAAAGAGAAACACACAACCGTTGCCAACTCCCCGGCAACGGCGCCAAAAACTTGTTGTAGAAAACGGATTATAATAAATAAAACGATCAAAACAAGTTATAAAAATTTATAATCCGGTCGTGGCCTCAAGTGCAAGGTCGTAGCAAAATGGTGTAACCGGAGTCGATCACGGGGAATTGGGGTTGTATCGATTCAAGTTTTAGTTGCAAATGTCACGAGTTTATACTAATTATGCAAGTAATGAACAGTAAAAACGACGATGAACAGTGCGATGAACAGTAAATTTCAGAAAAATAATAATCAACAACTAGGGTGAAGGCTTGAACAATTATCCAAATGCAGTGATATAAAGGCCAAGCAAACACGGTTCCACGAATCAAACAAATACCGGTTTCAAACTATTAATCAAATGATTCTATCCCAAGGTTACGATTATTACGCCTAACCGAGTGCACAAATCACTAATGGCTTAGATGATTTTATTCACAATCTTTTATCAAAGATTGATCCTTTAGCGTTCTTAGGTGGGGATATTTATCAATATCCAAAATCTAAACCGTTTAAACCACAACTTTCGTTATAATTTGGTTTAAAAGATTCAAACTTTTGCATAGTGACCTAGGGTTCCATTGATCGTCATCAACGGATTGTCGAATCATACAAATAATCTATCGATCGAAATGTAAAAACGATATGAAAACGATACAAAAGTTCTAACCTTTTTTTGATAGAAATCAATCAACACAATAATCTGAAACCAAAATCCGTTTGAAACGCTTCCCCTAGTTTGCTTGATGAAGAAATTAGCTCCTCATTGTTAAGAAATTTACACCCTAATTGTGTTTTTTGGGATGAAAATATAAAGGGAAAAAAAAGAAAAAAAGTCGGCCCTTCTCTGTTGTGAATTGCGGCTGTGTATGAATATATGTGATTAGGGTTAAAAGCTGTGGTATTTATAGATATGCTGAAGTCGGTTGCTGCACAGTGATTGCCCTGGACGTAAGTTTGCTTCTTTCTTGAACTCAAACTTATAAAATTCATATCTTGAGTTGTAGACCTCCAAAAATTATGATCCGAATGTCATAATTAAGCCCTCGGAAAACTCTACAACTTTCATTAAGGACTCTTCTTCAGAAAACGCCTTTTTGACTAGCCCGTCGTATTACGAGTATATTACGACATTTTCCGGTAGTTTCAAAGCAACAGCATCCAAACTTGTAACGCTCATATCTCGGGCCTCGTAAGTCGTAATGAAGTGATTCAAAATCCTGTAGAATCCTCTCTTCAAGCCCTACAAATCTTCTCTTGAGGTCGAGAGTCAAATCAGTGTACATCATATCAAGAACTGCATCGGAAGTTCGGCTGCTTGAAAGCTTCATTCCAAGCTTTATCTCCATCTTCCTTCCATTTCACTTCAATCAAACATCATTGTTTAAGCTCATCCCATCAATTCTCATGACATATTTAGGTACCTACAATCACGATAAATATGTGCAAAAATGTAATATCACGGATATAACGGTATTTATCTATAAAATCACGTAAAACTACCACTTTTGCACTTAGACGCTTCTTAAACGCGTTTGCTCAATATTTAGATAAAACCAATGATTTTCTATAAAAACCATTTAAATAACGAGGATATTGTTACGGAAATATTGTAGAATAAACCATAAATTTCACCCTTAACAGTGGCTAGTTAAATATTTAATTAAACGTATGTGTTAGATTAAAATCTTAAACATCATGCAATGCTTGATAAGGCATAGTACAATATCGCGATGTGTCCTCTGACCAGACAAAGTAGATTGTACCCACGCCGGTCAATCGATGGGCCAGACAAAGCGTTTGGTGCATTCTGCCGGTCATCACACCATCGGGACTCAGATATTCCCGGGGCTACTAGAGCGAGTCTCTAAGTAGGTTGCATCCAGTTGTCCTAGTACATCCTATTACTAGGCGTAGTGCCCTTGTTATTCATGATGTAACAAACTTGAGCTAAGATAGATACCCTTGGAACCTCATGTTATGCTATGAACATAATATGATAGTTAGCTAGGACTAATAACGGAAATGAATTATTAAAAGACGACGTTGCTTTTATTTCTTTATGAGATCATGGTTATACGATCTTCTACACGTTACTAAGTACTTTTGTATTTACCCCGTTACGTTGTCTTTGTCTTCCCCTTTCCCCAAGAAGATGAACAGGTAGATACCGTCGACGAGTTCTTTGATGACGAAGTTTGAGTTGGAGCTCGAAGACTTAGATCTTTTAGTTTGTTTCTTTTAAAACAGTTGTTTTAAGTTTTGAATAATGTTGTTCTTCCTTTTGGATTAGTTACCTTTGACCCTTTTGGATTTAATTTTGGATGATTAGTTCTTTGAATGGATTTTAGTTTTTCACAGCATTGATTACCGTTTGTTGCGATCGTTTGGTTTTCCCGAGTTGTTGAGTTGTTTTATCTTCCGCGTCGTTTGGATTCCGATGTATGACATAAGGCTTGCATGTATTATTGAGTTTTATTTGATAATATATGTGCCGAGCGCTCTTTCCGGATAAGGGCTCGGTGTCCGGGAACGGGGCGTTACATTAGGAGCTCCTATTAATCTATTCAAGGGAGCTCAATCCTAATGTAATCGACTTTTGAGAATACTAATGAATTTCAATTGGTTTTATTTCCTAAATTCACGCCTTTGTTTCTAAGTTCGCTTTTCTGTTTTTTTTTCTTCTTCTTCATTGACGAATTGTGATTGATCTATCTCTCTAATAAACTTGAGAGTTTATCAATTTAATTATTATTGGATCAGTTCTTGATCGTTTTTGCGTTGATTTTTCGTCAACTTTATACTACAAGACAATAGTTAATCACATAAATACAATGGGAAATTAGGGATAAAGACACAATCTGGAATATTTTTAAGTAACATGACAGCTACATATTTTTTATAGGGAAAAGGACAACTGCATAATTTTTATAGCGAGAAGGACAAACAGTGAATCCCGAAAATCAGTGAATCTCCTCAGTGAATCCCGAAATCAGTGAATTTTCACAGTGAATTTCGACAATGAATCCCGAAAATCAGTGAATTTCGACAATAAATTTTGAAAATTAGTGAATTTCGACAGTGAATTTCGGCAGTGAATTTCGGCAGTGAATTTAAACAGTGAATTTCGAACATAAGTGAATTTCGACAAATTGAATAAATAGTTTTGTACGAAAAAGTTTTAAAAAACTGTCATTCTACTCAATTGATGAAATATTTATGTCCTTCTCCCTCATTCCCCCTAAATACAAACCAAATTAAATTAAAACCAAAATGACCAACTCTATGGTTGCGCTTTTAATTAAACTTCAAAATTTCAAAATGGCCCATTACTTAAACCTATTTTTATCTTTATAACAGTCATATATCATTATTTTACATATATCTCTCCGGGCCGCCCCAACGATCTCACATGTTTGGGCTACAACATTATGTTTGGCACGTAGAAAAGTTGAGAAAAGAAAAAATACCGAGAATAAACTCGAGAAAAGTAAAGTTGAGAGAATAAAAGCGTTAAATATATACATCTCCGTCCCGCAATATAAGTTCTTTTAACTTTTTTATGGTGTCCTAAAATATAAGTATTTTTCACATTTCAATACAAGATTAATGTATTATTTTCACTTTCACACTAAACAATGCAATATTATAAGTCACTCCCAAAAAACAATATAATATTTCGTCTTGAAATATTAAAAAGAAACTCATTTATGATTTTTCTTAATCTATGTGAAATAACCAAAATGACTTATAATACGAGACGGAGGGATATATATATATATATATATATATATATATATATATATATATATATATATATATATATATATATATATATATTTTAAATTTGACCGACCATCAGTATCAATATGCTATACCAACATCTTCATTTGTATATGGTCTACGGGTGAATCCAAACTTTGAACCTGGCATGGCAACCGATCCTATATGATTACATTCAATTACATATGCATTAGTGGTTAATTACTTAATTATGTAACATTTCTTGGTTCAAAATTCGTGACTTGATTGTACGGTTATATAATGATGTTGAACCTAGTTAGGTGACGAATGGTGATGTGCTTCTTGCTTATCCATATTAGTTCCTCAAAACTTGTCATTATTTTCAGTGCTGGGATATGATAAATAGGAAAAATTCTAAAGTGTAGACTCCCATATAAGGAGTCACTTAGGGCATTCCCAACAGAAGCCTTATACGGTTCTCTATCCTTAAAATGAAGATAAAAATAGAGTTTTGTCTTAAATAGCTCCTACAATAGAGTCTCTATCTCTATTTATTTTTAGGGATATGAACAGTGCATCCCTACTTGTGGGGATGCGCACTATTCACTCGCCCTAAACATATTTAATTGTTAAAAATTATAGGAATAGAGATAAGGATGCTGCTGGAGTGAAATAATAAATATTTAATGTGTATAAATAGGGTTGTGGGTAGAATATGTATTATTTAATATTATTTGAAATGTTATAGGGATAAGGATAGGGATGCTGTTGTAGAGGTTTTTGAATTGCGATGTTGTAAAATAGGGATATGTATTATTTTATATTATTTTAGGGATAAAATTTGGAGCCTCTGCTGGGAGTGCCCTTATGTGGCTTCATATGCACCACACGGTTTCATTGCAGAATGAAACTGTGTGGTCAATGAAATTGTGTGGTCCAAATGAAGCTAAATAGGTATGTCTCCATATGGAAGTCTCCACTATCAGGGATATGTAGTAAATGTAAGAATAATTATGTCGTGGATTTTATTGAGCTCGATTAATTTCCTTCCCCGTAATAGTGGTCTTATACGAAATTCGTTTTCCCTAGAAAATATGCTATTTATTATTTATTGGTTATTTAAAAGGAGTTTTAATCCGATTAAAACTCGGCTTTGATGGACGGCCGAGATTAAAGCTAAAACCTAGATCATTTGGATTTCGGCCCTCTCTCCGCCTATAAAAGCAATGTTTTATTCCATCATAAAGAATACGAAAGAAACCAACACATAACATTTGTAGGCAAGGAGAGAGATATCGGAATCTTCATCAAGGCGTCAACTACATCATGGCAAAACGGAGACGTAGTCGAGTAACAATGGAAGTAGGGAAACATAAGGCTGAGCAGAAAACCCAATGAACCCAATCCAACCCAAAACCCAAACCGAACCAAACCGAAAACCCAAACCAATTGAAACCCAAATTTTTTGGGTTGGGTTTTGACCTGAACCAAATACATTTTGGGTTGGTTTGGTGTTTTTTATTTTTTATTTGGGTTGACACAACCCAACCCGACTCGATGTGTGTGTGTGTGTATATATATATATATATTCCATCCAAAGTAAAAGGGAGTTATCATATTACTGCTATCACTTCATTTTCGGTTTCCGTCTATGATTCTTTGACCTTTCTTCGGAAAAAAATTATGTGTATGTTTTTTTTATGTATGACGTCTTTAATTATTATCTCTATATGTTGTTGGTTTGTTATATGTTGGGCTCTTAATTATCAAATTTTAACGGTTCTTTCCTAAAATACAAGGTTAAACTGTTGGGCTCTATATGCTGTTGGTTTGTTATATGTTAAACTGTTCAGGTTAACTTTAAACACAAGGTTTTAAAAACCATGGTTTTATCAAACATAATTATGCACATTCATATACAAGAAAAACTTAGACAGAATATGACCAGATCTGAAAGTTTAAGAGTGTGCGGTTAAAATACTATACAAGTAATTATAGACTCAGACAACAAATGGTTTTATAGACTCAAACAACACACAGTGGTCGACAGATTTAAACAAAACAAAAAGGTAAAACGACTTCGGCTAAAAATTGGTCAAACAAGTCAATAGATGAAGCTAGTCATGGATCCAATATCAGAGTTATTAGATGTAGACGACTTGTATTAGGACAACAACAAAAAAAAAAAAAACACAACACATAGCAAAATATAGGATGAACTGGGGCACATAACGCCTTTACCTTTAACAAGTTTCAAGAACATGCAGAGAACTGTAAAAAAGACAAGGAAAGGGAGAAGAGATTAACAGATAGAGAGAGGGAATCACAAGATCCGTTTATTTTACCATCATTGACCTCTGGTTAAACCTTCATAGGTGTGGGAATCCCAAAAACAGCATCAAAATCCGTGCTTTCACAGCAAGATAGTCATTGACATTGTTGAATATCAGAGAAAACAAAAAGGAAATAGTAGCAATTTCAAGAACAAATTAAATCAAGCAAAAGATACACTATTAAAAGGAGGCAACTTAACAGGGGATAGTAGCAATTTCAGGCAGCTTAACAGGGGATGGTACTCCAAGTGTGGCAGTTGTAGCAGTTGCAACACACTACTCTTCAGACCTTTCATTCTCTGTATCTTGAGCGTTCAGGGCAGCAAGCTGATCCTCCAGGTCTATAAGCTCATTAGCAAGAGTATGACCCAACTAGTGTTGTAGTATCCTCGTCCTAGACAAAGACACAACAAGTAGAGTTTTTAATTATGCAATTTATATCATTATTCACAACCTAACATGGAGATACATTTCTGCATGAAATTATGAGTGGTGCTAGAGCACAAGATTTCTTGAAGCACAAGGGGGATGAAGCACGGGGATTTCTTAATGAACAGTGACATTACGATACAACTAATTATCGAAACCAATTAAACAGAATAAAATAGATGCGCTATTTCTAACGCATATCAGTAAATTGATTAGCACTCATCCAAGTATAGAAATTTGATATAAAGCGGAATACCCAGAAGATTTGATCAAATATTGTATGATCTGAATGATACCGCGGAATACTTAGAAAATCAAATATTGTATGATACCGCGGAATACATAGAAAATCAAATTAAAGGTCGAAAAGCTGAATAATTTAATAAGAAATTAAGCAGGCTTACACAAGTCGGTTGGCACTTGGCAACGACTGACAGCAAATCTGTTTCAGAAATCTCTAGAATCTATGGTTTTAAGTCCAACTGCTTTTTCAACAATAGAAAATTACCTATGACACCAGCAATTTGATAAACAAGTGAATACGGACACGTCGATTAATCATTGTAACTTAAAAGAAACGAACGCTATTATCAATCGATATAAAAAACGTACATATAGGCAGGAGTGAACATGGTCCAACTCCATTGTGGTGCTGTAGAAGTATAGCAGTGGTGCGTCCTTGAAACTCAATATCTCTCAATCTTGCAGTGCTTCTTCTCCACTGCCGTAGCGTCCGAAGGTGCTGGTGCTGCTGAACGATCATCAACGTACACATGTGCTTCTCCTTGCTCTTGGATGGGTCTTCGATCACACCTTGCAAACGCTCCATCTTTGAACGAATATCTCTGAACTGGGAGAATTCATCCGAAATAACTGGGAGAATTCATCTTTTTATTTCGGAGCTAATACGAAATAGCTTTGCCTGTGATTTGGGATGTCATCAGTAGTAGATCCAGTTCCTTCACTTCCTTCCGTCATTCCTGGGAATCGGGCCGCTCTGATACCTGTCACAAAATGAAATACTAATTTGCAAGAAAAAGGTAATGAAAGTCGCAGAAAATAGAAATGTAGAAGGAGAAGAACAAGAAGGGAAGGAAATGCAGAGAACGGAATTTGGGATAAGAATTAGGCAATTTCATGGCTGCGAATTGAGGCTCAGCAGCTAACAAATACGGGAAAATTTTCACCTTCAAGCGGTGGATCTAAATCTGCAACTTTTTCATCCGCCATCACGATTTTGGAAACGAAGAAAACGAAAACGGTTCCCTCAAAACAAAAAAACAAACAAACAAATATTTGAATAGAAGACGGATTGTGAGAATACGGGAAATTTGCATCCGTTAACGGTATTCGTTTTCGATTTTCGTTCTATTTTTACCCGGTGAGAAATTTAGTGGTGTATCTTTTAAAATAGTTGCAGAAATAGTCCTATCCAACCGAAAAAGCTGACTGGACTCATTTTCGACGTATGTCTTGTTTGTTTGTTAAATCGAAGTCGAAATAAAACTCGAAATCGAATACGTTAAGAATCGAATCATTTAAGTCTTTGAAACCTGGTTAGTGTATTTGATAACATTACTCATTTGAAGTCTGAATTATGTTAAATATACAATTTGTCTCTCTCTTTGATTAAAAAAATGCATATAATAAAATAGAGCGATTTTCAATCACATATTTTCTCCACAATGTTTTCATATATTTTTATTGCATTTTCAGTATGATACATAGTTCATAACATGTAAAATAATGAGAATATAAACGTTGATATATTTTTTTTAGAAACTTTGATATATTTATGAATAAAACATTAACTATATCGCAATTTAATTTAATTTGGTTACGATTGAAAGTTTCATAAGTTTATTGAAGTGTAATTTTTAATATATTACACTGCCGATAAATATGCGAATAATTTATTATAATTCTATTATTACATGTTATTATATGTATTTTAAAATCATATCGTTGACGCGTGCTATAACACAAATACTTTTACCATGTAAACAGTCAACTTTTTTATGTTTTATGATAATGGTACTTTGACCAAATATTTTATAGTAACTTATCAAAAACATAAACAAAATAAAAACATAAACAGCATTTTTTTTAAAAAAACAAAAAATTACAAACAAAATACAATAAACAAACAAATATATCATGCGCCCACGTTCCTGCTTTCGGATAGAAGAGCAATTCACACATAAGTGGGCTTTATGTCGCTTAAAATTCTTTAGGTAAATTTAGAACATTTTCAGATCATCTTAATTAATTAAGAGGTGTCATAAAAAATTATCAAACGGTCTTAATATTTTAGCCACTTAAAATTTTCAGGATAAATGCTTAATTGGTTTAACAAACAGCCCCGTAGTTTGCTGGTTTGGCTGCCACATAAGCTAATTTTCGCCCATCCCTCCCAAGTGAGCTGATTTTGGAGGGAAAATTCCCTCCGACTTAATTATTTATATTGGGAATAATTATCCAAACTAATGAATGATAAAAATCTCTTTAAAAAAAATTTAGAGATTTTAATTATTTATAATTAAATGACTGTGTAGAAATACAAAATACATATGTGATATATTATATTTGTCACATACTACATATGTCATTAAATCTAAGTATTTTTTATTATTTTCTACATTAAATATTGAAAAATAATATAAAAGTCAATAAATCATAAAATCTCTTAAAATCAATTAATTATGAGATTTTACTGATTTATAATAAATGCAAATTGTTCTTGAAATCAATCAAGGGTGTGAACGCATTTAATGCGAATTAATGCAAAGGCATCATCTAGCACTATAAATAGAAGAGAGTCTTGGTCATTTTCAAAACATTGAAGAGTTGGTGAAATCTCAGAGCAAAAAGTTCATTCATCAACAACATCGAAGCATCGAAGATCTTCCAAGAAATCCTTGTAATTTTCAAGAACAACACAGAAACACAGAAAAGAAAGAAGAACAAAAAGGAGTAGGAAAACGAAAAGCATCTTCAAGCCACGAAAAGAGTTCGAAGTTCTTCAAGAAAGCCAAGAAGATCGAAAAGCATCTTCAAGCCACGAAGATCTCCCAAGAATTCTTCGAAGTTCTTCAAGAAAGCCAAGAAGATCGAAGAGCTCGAAGATCAACACAAAGGCGGAGCTCTTCAACAAGGCGTATTCAACACTTGAAGATCAACACAAAGGCGGAGTTCTTCCACAAGGTGTCTTCAACATTTGAAGATCAACCCAAAGTCAAGAAAGGCGAGAAGATCGAAAAGCATCCGCAATACAAAGTTGGTGAAATCATCAACACATTGAAGATGTTGGGTGGAATCATCAACACACCAAAGAAGGGGTGATTGAAGACCGGAGGGAAAGCTTCAAGCACAACAACACCAAAGTATTGGAGATCTTCCAAGGAAGCTCGAAGTTCTTCAAGAATGGAAAGAAGACCAAAAGACGTCTTCAACACTCGAAGATCATCGGAGAAAATTGCCTTCAACACTCGGAGATCTTCCCGAAAATTCCAAAGTTCTTCAAGAAGATGAAGACCATCAAAAGCTTCAAAGAACCATGAAATATCTCTTCAACATTGAGGATCTTCCGTAAAGTCGAAGACCTTCAACTAGAGATCGAAGGTAATACAAATTACTCCTTCAAGTCTTCGTCAAAGTTCTTCCGCCATATCCGGGAGTTCACCAACACAACAACAATTGGTGAATAAGATGGGGAGAAAGCATCAAGCCCTATGTTCAACCACCGCGGAGAAGATTAAGGAGTAAAAGAATCCTCCAAGCCATCTCCAACATTCGAAGATGGATGATATTCAACTTTACTATGCTTCGGTTAATGTTTTAACCCCCATTTATGACACTTTTGGCTTGTATTGGGTAGTTTAAGACCATTTATAGGGCAAAATGCATTGCACACTCACTTTGAGGCAAACCGTCAAATAGATGGAAAACCTCACCATTTTACGGTATTTTGACCCTTTTCGAGCCCTAGTTATCTTGCGGAGTTATGCTCGGTATGTGTTTGAATGTTGTGATACAGGATCTAGGTGAGTTATGAGCCCGGAAGACAAGTCATGAGACTTAGAGTGGCATAACCGAAGCCCGGGGATGGAAACAGATCAAATATAGTTGGTGTTTTCGCCTTACATTCACTTTATCTGCAATTTGATCAATGTTAGAGGCATTTTATGGACTTGTAGTCTTCATGAAAGTTGTAGATAATTGAATGAGCTTTTCAACGCATTTTTAATCACTCAAATCGGAGCTCTACACACAACGATATTTCAGATTACTGAAGGTGTATCAGTCCAGGAATTTTGACGCGCGCCTAAGACTTTGGGGCGCGCCAAAGAAGAACGGAGACCATAGGAAGTCACAGAACAACTTCAGCGCGCGCCGAAGACTTTGGAGCATGCCGAAAATGCTTTATATGCACTTTTTTAACGCTTTTAAATGGATTTTTCACCCCCATTTCATATCAACTCATACCTAGACTTAATTAGGACACCCTTAGGCCGGTTTTCTTCCCTCTTTCACCTTAGATTAGCTCATCTTTCACTCTTTCTCTTACATTAAACACAATTTAGCATAAATTTATCTCTTTCTTGTTGGTGTATTGAAGCTTTCTTCCCCAAGTGACAATGGGTTTGGATGAAGATTGATGCAACTTCAAGTTTTCTGCATTTTGGTACTTAAAATTCAAGCTTCTTTTCAGTTTATGACTTTAATTTCATGTGTGATTCTTGTTTCTTTCATTATAATGAGTAGCTAAACTAGTTCATAGCTAAATTATGTGAAAATTTGAAGAAATCCCCCTCGAATTGATGAAATTGGAAATGTGTAGTGTTTAATTGTTCTTATATTGACGAATTCGTGTTTTAAAACTTGTTCTTAATGCTTGAATTGAACTGATCACTTGATTCATGAGCACACACACCACTTTTATAAATGTATGTTGCGAAAGGGTGTGGGAAAAGGGGTTTTAAGATCGTTGCTTATAATCGACTGAGTTGTTTAGATTCGATTAGGTAACGAGGTTTGTCGGTGTGAATCGAGCGACTCTAGAGCACTTATCTTGTTTCGGTCAATTAAATCATTAAAGGCGGACTGTTGAACCGGGCAAAGGGTACTAGGTTGTTGCATGGCGTCCAATACCACTTTAGGAGTTTGCACCCATGAATGAGTCGGTATAAGTCTTAGGTTGGTTAAGCTCATTCCCGAATAATTGATTAGAGGAGCGAAAATAATCAATTGGATCATGGTTTGGCTATGTCTCTCTCTATATCTTTTTATATTTTGTTTAAATATCGTTATAGTATAATTGAAAACGTGAACAACCAATGATTGACCTAAACTAAGTTCGATTATGACTTTGGTATTCGATTGATTCCTCGAGGGATACGACATTGCTCTCTACACTATAGTGCTTCCGACCCGGTACTCTGCCGGTTAAGGTTGGTCGTTACTATTTTGGTCATCAAAGATCATCCACCACATCCGGAGTTCTTCACCAACATTCGAAGCTCATCCGCCATATCTGGAGTTCTTCAACAATCGAAGGCCTTCCGCCATATTCGGAGTTCTTCAACATTCGAAGCTCGTCCGTCATATCCGGAGTTCTTCAACAATCGAAGGTCTTCCGCCATATTCAAAGTTCTTCAACATTCGAGGATCATCCGCCACATTCGGAGTCTTCACCAACATTCGAGGGTCATCCGCCATATTCGGAGTTTTTCACCAACTATCGAAGGACTTCCGCTATATTCGGAGTTCTTCAACAAATCGAAGGTCGCCAAGAAACCCGGTTTTCTTCAATAACAAATAAAGGCCCTCTTCCCAACAAATAGGAGGAGCACCACTAAAATCCGAGACCAAGTCCTGGTGACTCTCGGAGAAATCAAAGGAGAGGATCAAGGAAGCACAGAAGCATCCAAATCATCTCCAACAAAGGAAGATCATATGCCATACCCGGAGCTCTTCCGCAAATCCAACATTCTTCCTAAAAAATCGGAAGAGTATCGACAAAGTCCGAGAACAAGTCCCGGCGACCCTCGGAGAAATCAAATGAGAAGATCAAGGAAGCATGAAAGCATCTAGGTCATCTCCAACTAATGAAGAATATCATCCATGTCCGGAGTTCTTCAACAAATATCGAAGATTATCCGCCATATCCGGAGATCTTCCATAAATCCAGCATCCTTCTCAACAAATTGGAAGAGTATTGAAAAAGACCGAGAACAAGTCCCCGCGACCCTCGGCAAAATCAAAAGAGAATCAAAGGCGTCCCATAGATATATGGATTTCGTTAGAAATTGTACCTACTTACATTTTAAAATTAATAAAATTATATTTGTTCAAATTTTCTTGTTTTTCTTTAAATTTAATTGCAGGACAACGAAATTTACGTTACACGGAAGTCTCTTCCGGTTTTTAAGCTCAGATACAATTGACACTCATATAATTAACCTATCAGGCTAGCTTGCTTTATGCATACTATAACAAATCATTTACGTTTTCCAACTACAAAAGTCAATGAATACTTCTTTCTCACTATTGAGTAAAATGATTTGGTCCATATATTTAAATAAAATAGAAAAGAAAAAAAGCCAATAAGAAAAAATTATCAATTCCATTGATTGATAAGTTATGTATATTTTATGTAAATATATATTGGACGAGCGTCCGGGGCCTTTAGACGAGCGTCCGGTCCTTCGACGAGCGTCCACCCGGAGCCGGTCTTCCGGCCTTGTTTATTTTGGCTTTCGATGAGGGATTGTTATCTAAATGAACTAGGATGGTCGATTAATCACCTAATATAACACAACTTGCTAGATAAAAGATTAAACACCATGTGGTCTTGGGTAGATCCTGAAGATCTATAGCGTGATGTGTGAACAGACAATCAAAGTGAGTGTCCTATCGGCCTGCAGGCCTATAGGCATCGCCGTATGTTCATACTATCGGAACCGGTTATTGTATCCTGAAGATTTCAATACGTTCCGGGGTTATTGTATCCTGAAGATTTCAATATGTCACGTTCCACCTTGATAGCATGTTGTAACAAAGATAAGCTAAGTAGCTACAGTTTAGGCATATTGGGAGATGTAACCTTTATGCGTAGAATCGAGTCTGTCTTGCCTTTTAATAGAAACTTGATAATAAATCTTATATATATTCTAAGCTGAAACGTACTTCTCTTCCTTGCTGAGTATTATATACTTACCCCTTGTGCATTTCTGTTGTATGTGCTTGGGAGTGAGAAGGCGAACAGATTTCGAGTATTACGAGGAGTATGTTCCCGAGGAGGATCTCTGAGCTTGATATTTCATTTTATGCACTTTTATTTATATTTGAGTTGTCGTACTGTTTTATATACTTTGTTCATAGTACTTTGGGATGACGTGTGTTCATCTCTATTTCTTATTTCATAGTATTTCGTTTGGACTTTCGAGGGACTTCAGTTGTATTGATTTGATACACTTTCGACTTTTAGTACCTTTTTCTATTCTAGTATCTTTATGGATATTTATTACCCGAGCATTAAATTTCCGCGCGCTTCGATTGTATTGATTGTAGGCTTACATATATAAATGAATTAAATTTTATTTATATATGTGCCGAACGTCGTATTTCCGGATAAGGGCTCGGTGTCCGGGAGTGGGGCGTTACAGTTGGTATCAGAGATACGTGTTCCTTAGGCTTCTATTCCTTGAGTTTAACTCAATCTTATCTTTAGATCCTTAGTAACACTCTGGTTCTTGATAACGGTCATTTTGTGCCCATTATTCTATGACCTTTATCACCGATTCTAGTTTAAAGGAGCTATATTAGAGTAATAATAAGTCGTAATACGCTTAATTCACATATGTCGAGAGTTACGATTCATTATTATGTATTAAGAGGTTTTATTATATTATTTGATACTACAGACTGTATTTCACGTTATATTTGTAGTAACTCATTTGGGAGCACATGGGTGGACTTCGGAAAAGCTTTGATGGATCACGGACAAGTTCAGGAGGCCCAAGATAGAAAAGAGGAGAAAGCCAGGAGCATGTAAGGCTCGGTCGACCGAGCCCATGCATTCGGTCGACCGAGTGGGCCTATAGTCCAAAGGAAGTTCGGCACATTAATTGAGTCGGTTAGGGTTTAGAATGTCGGCATTTTTTTAAGTCGGTTGTCTATGACGGCTGAGGCTCTATATAAACACAATTCCGTTGTATTTTTTAAGGGGCATTCATCAACATTATTTCATACTTACAAATAAACACATAAGGATTCTTTAGGCTTGTGGAGGTTGCAAGGGTTGCAAACATGTAAGCCCTAGTTTATCTTCTTGTCTTCTTTTTAGTAATCAATTTCCCAATTATGCTTTGATTATTTGAGTAGGTATTCATATCTAGATGATGTAGATCTAGGATATGACGTTAGGGCGACGGTGATACCTTGTCTATAAGGATCCCAAACCCTACGTCCTCTACCTAACATCTACGGATGAATCCGTGTGTTTAATTTACGTGTATTCGAGATTAGTTTATATGATGTCCCGATAATTCGCTATATAATCCGATTTGTATATGAAACGCCGAGAAATATGTTCGGGGATGTAAATGCGGGAGTTAGACTCTCGGGTGACCGAGAGGTGTCACTCGGTTGACCGAGAGCACCTATTCGGTCGACCGAGCGTTAGCAAACCCGTTTTCATCTGTTAATCAGTCACGTCTTTATGATTAGGTTAGCTTAATTGAATCTGTTATCTCAGTAGGTATGGCTATGGCTACGTCACTCACTTGATTTAATTAAAACGTGTAAAAAGGAAATACCGGTATAAAACTCTTAGGTAGGCTTATGAATTGATCTTCGGACTTTCAGCATTATCTAGGTAGGTTTATATTAGGGAATTGCGCGCACCTTGATACACGTAGATCGTAAACTAGCATGAGACTATAACTTGGTAATTGTTAGTTGGACGAGAGTTTGAGTGATCGTCAGGAAGTACGCCTAACCAAAGGAATGTTGCACTGGACGAGGTGTACGGTTAATATCGGCATCCTTAGAGTAGTAAGCGTGTGAGTTATATGAGATGGAGGCACCAAAAGGCGAAGTCACGTAGCAATACCACAGTGATATAGTGACCTACCGGTGCTACATCAAGTTGTAGAGGATGACTCCCGTAGCCAATATAAAGGGATATGAACGGATTAATAGTAGATGAGTTTTGTTGTCATATAAATTATCTAGAGCCAAGTAATTATGGTTATAATTGGGCAGTTGATTACGTTATGTGTTTACATGTTGTTTATATATTTGAGTGTGTTTTTCTTTCCTAGTACTTTATGTTGGTCATAGACCGTATCTGTTCAACGAGGTAATTAGTTGACTATTTAAGTAGGATCCACAAATTGATTCTCTGTGGGATCGACCTCGACTCTATCTAGCTATACTGCGATTGAACCTAGTTCACTTGCTAGTGGTTATTTAGGCATCGAGTTAGTAATTTAACTTGACCTTCCATCAAGTTTTTGGCGCCGTTGCCGGGGAATCAATGGTCCAGTTGCTTAAATAATCTACTTGATTATTTCGTTTTTGTTTCTGTTTTCTTTTGCAAGTTAGTAAAATAAAAAAATAAAAAAATAAAAAATAAAAATAAAAAAATAATAATAATAATAATAATAATAAACAAATAAACAAATGAAAGAAAAATTTATATGTGTTCTGTATGTTCGGTCGACCGAACGATGTTGCTCGGTCGACCGAGCCCTTAATTGTTTTATATTATCTGACAGTACTGTTTCCCCTCTGTTTCTATTTTTCCCCGTCAGTAGGTTGTAAGCCTAGCAGCAGTACGAGTAATCGTACTGACTGCTAGTTTATTGACCGTTTGTTGTTTTTCAAATATTGCGATAATTGGACGGAAATCACTCACATAACCTCGCTCAAGATCAAAGCAAAATGTCATCAATCGATTTTACCAAAGACCAAGAAGAAGTCAAGGTTTTACGAACAAAAACTACACCAAGGAAGCCGCTAACACCGAAGCTCATGGAAAGGATAGAAAAGATGAAAGCGAAAATCCGAGAGGCGAGGAAATCAAGAGAGGCTAAAGAAGCCTATTGGCAAAAAGGTATGTCTATTTTGAATCCAGAGGAAATTTCTTCGGATTCTGATTCAGCTTTAGATTATGATGATTACATGTCCGAGATAGAATCTGAGTCAGAGGGTAGCACAGCTATGAAGAGCCCTGTTGTCATCTGTTCTAGAGATGAAACATTGATTAAAGATGAGTCTCGACTGATGCCAAAGTTAGCAGACCCAGGAGCTTTTATGGTTGGAGTAACCCTAGAACAAACTCATCTAGGTTTAGCCTTGATTGATTCCGGTTCAAGCCTTAATATCTTTCCTAAAAGCCTTTGTGATAGGAATGTCATTTTAACACCCACTAACACCCCGCTCCAAGTTAGATTAGCGGATGGAACTAGGACAATCATGACTGGGAGACTAAACAACATGATTATTGGTGTGGGGCAACTACGGTTTAAGATAGACGTAGTGGTAATGGAAATCGAGGAACATCCTGAATGCCCAATCATTTTGGGTAGATCGTTTATCAACACCGCTAGAGCTTTCATGCGGATGACCAGACATGAGATAGTATTGTTTGACGCTAAAGGTTCTGAGTGTTATGGGATAACAAATCCGAATTTCCCTGTACCGGCAAGTGTGAATGTGTTAGAAGTAGTTGGTTCGGAAAAGCTTGATGCCACTCGAAGTCTAGGAAAGGATGCGATGATAATGTCGATGATAAAGATGAGAGGGAAGTCCTTACTATTCTAAGTCGGAATAGGTCGGTTCAGCCCGCACCGCCCCGACCAATGTTGAAGCTGTAGACCTACCTAAGGATAGGAGGACTAGAGCGAAGAAACGAACTAGGAGAGTTCGTAACAAAAACTCGTCGAAATCAGAGACAAATCCAAAAGTAGGCGCTTGTCTGGATGGTCAATTCGACTGTCTTTTCATTGGACTGAAACCCAAGGGAAGGGCACTCGTAGAAAAGGACGGTCAAACTTTTTCGGTGAGAGTGGCCGGGTGAAAGCTTGGCAAGTCAAGGGCAGTGTTTTAGAGTGATATTTTTGGAAGTCGAGCTACCGACTTAAACTGTAGAACTATTTCTATCCTTCGTTATTTTTATTTTTTATTTTATATTTATTTTTTTATAATAAAAGTAGCATGAAACGATAAGAAGTTTTTTTCTATTTTGCCATGTTCCGACGACTGTTGAGTTAAGGATGTGCAAAATAATTTTTTTATTCGAATCGTTTTTATGTGAAGTGAAGCGCTGCAATTGAATCTTTGTAAAAAAATTGTTGATTAAGGAAATGATAATGCGTTATTTTAGAAATGCTTAGACCAGATTGTTTGATTTATTTATGATAAAAATGAGGTTGCTTTTATGCTTGAGACGACCTATTGGTTAGAAAATTTTTTGCGGTAAGAGTGAAATAATACATTTTGGCAATCGTTATATATTGTAGTTATTTTACGGTATGTGTCAAATTTATTAAAATGGTCAACACCATTAATTTCTACACATCCCCACTCACCTTTCCCTCTTCCCAACCTTTCACCTTTTTCTCTTCCCAACCTCTTTATTATCCTAATTCAAATTTTCAAATTCCACCTTTCCACCTCATCAATCCCCAACAACTTTTCTACACCAATCACATTCCATTTCTTCAAACTCCATTTTTCTATTTAACCCACCATCCTCTCTTTCATTTTCCTCATTCCTATTCCCCAATTCCTTCATCCCAAATTCTCCATCCACCTTGTTTTCTCAAACCCCTGTAGAAATCAAATGGAAATGTTCTGAAAATCTTCATCCATTTCACCATTTTCACTCACCTTGAAAAGCCTATCGAAATTTTTTTTTTTCGATCAATAGATTCGATCACGGGAAGGGTAGAGGACCGAGAGGTTGTTTCGTCGATTCTCCACACTCGATCAACCGAGTGATTGCTCTCGGTCGACCGAGAGTCGGGCCGCCCCTTTCGTCCGCCGCCGCGCTGTTTATCCGCCGGGATGCCACCAAGAAGACGCGAGCCGCTCGGTTGTGGGCCGTGGAAGGCGATATTCCAATGATCAACGGGGTCCCACAATTCGCGAGTCGGGAGGTATATTCTTCGTTTACTAATCATTTCGTTAATGCCCCCGTACATCGAGCTCGAGGTCTAGATTTGGAAAATTGTGGAGACGAGCTTCTAGAATTGGTGGAACGCTATCAATGGCGCGATGTCGTAGCACCCCCTGGCCGGGTCAACGTTAAGCGGGTAAGAGAATTTTATGCTTATTTACGCGTACACCCCGACACCAATATCGTCCATATTCGTGGCCGACCAATTGTAATTTCTCCGGGTACGATTAATGCTTATTTTGGGGTGGATGTCTCGGAGGACGGGCCAGAGTATATGGGTACGTTTGATGGGTCCGATGCTTGGTTGGAGGAAGTTGGAGCCTATCCGGGAATAGAATGGACGGTAGGGAGGTTGCCCGCACATTTGCGGAAACGGACTTTAGGAGATGGGAGGATAAGTGCCTTAATCGGCTTATTCGTTCCAATATCTTCCCGGCTAAGCATGTATCTACGGTTTACTATACTCATGCCACTCGCTCTATTGGTTGTACATGGGATGGCCGTGAATGTGGGGGCTTTGATACGCAAGGAGATGACAGACGATGCTCTCAAGCCTCGGCATACCTTACCTTTTGGTTCACTAATCACTACATTCGTGAGGGAGCCGAGTGCCCGGTGTTAGGCGGCGATTCCTATGTGGAGCCAATGCCTATCCTATCTTTGAGTTCGTCCCACCGCCCGTCGTTCACGGCCACGACCAAGAAGGGGAACCCGAGGATGATGCCGACGACGCCGGCCCGAACAATTTGCAACTAGCCCCATTCAATCCGGGATGGGATTAAGTATTTTAATTTGAGTGTTTGCATTTCCTATAATTAACGAGTTTTTATTTTGACTCAATTCTACTAGTATGTCGTGTTATATAGAGCAAGTTTCTCTCGTTACCTAAATCGAACTCATGTAATGTTTTGGACTTGTTGAAATGTATTGCAATGTAATCATTAAATTATGGACTTAAATATGTTTAAGGAAATTGTTATCCCTTTTACGGTCCATTTTTCTGATTATTACTGTTTAGACTAATCCTGTAACGAGTTGCGAGCTTTGTTTAAGATATGTGTTGCAGTGATTATGCTTTTGCCCTGCTATGGAGCCAATTCCTGTGCCTGATGAACTTTTCCGGTTTCCTAAGACTTGTTCACACTTCCACGCTTATCCAGAGCTAAGTTCCTTTTTTTTTTTTTTTTTTTTTGAGTTTGTTCTTTCGTTTTTTATACATTGAGGACAATGCATTGTTTACTTGGGGGGTACAAGTCACTTAGCTCAAATGAGTAATTCCATATGTTCCCATATATCAAATAGTAAATAAAATGAGTAAAAAATTTTTTTAAAAATTTACACTTAGAATCACATTTACTTTTGTGAAGTCCTGATAACTATATCTAATAAGGAATAACCCATATTTCATGAGTACGTGATCACTTTATACTTCTGCGATTTATTGATTAGTAAACTTAATGATATTCATATTGTCCGTTGCGAGTAGTTGTTTATTATTCAATTATTCAATACCCGAATCGAGTTGTACTACGCTTGTTATAAAAGGTAAAAATTATAATGTGTACATTGCATAGATAATTGATTATGCTTACCTAGTGTCAAATTTATCGTCTGATGTGTTCCTAAAAATTCTAGCCACAAAAGCTGAGTAATAAGCTGGAGACGTACCTGTGTTTGACAATGTTAAAACACTGGGCTTGTAGTAAGTTACCAAAGTAGCCTCGCGCTTGTGGTAATATTCGATGCTAATATTTGATCCAAGATAGAGGGAAATTCTAAAAAGTTTTCCTTCTTGAGATTGATAGTATCTGAAAAATATGAAGGTATGAAAAGAATATTCAACTCTTCAAGAGGCTTTGAGTAGTACTCGGTCTCCAAGTCCAAAAACCCTATAGATACACTCTCGCTTATTATTCTAGTGCTTGAAAAAAAATTAAAAGGCTAAGAAGTGAGAATACTGAAGTTGGTAGGTTAAGACTACGAAGTTTGCATAAGCTCTAATCTTGCTACGAATGTTTAAAACTCAATGCACATGCACACAATACATCGATTCATGATGAATATTGGATAATGGATAACTGATGAGCATAGAGGATATGAGTTGATTTGAGTTTCTTGTGTCAGTATACTGTGACCACTGGAAAGTAGTTTATGGGGAATAACTTGTTGATATTTTGATCGGGACGATCAAAGGCTAAGTGGGGGGTAGTTGATAACGGTCATTTTGTGCCCATTATTCTATGACCTTTATCACCGATTCTAGTTTAAAGGAGCTATATTAGAGTAATAATAAGTCGTAATACGCTTAATTCACATATGTCGAGAGTTACGATTCATTATTATGTATTAAGAGGTTTTATTATATTATTTGATACTAAAGATCGTATTTCACGTTATATTTGTAGTAACTCATTTGGGAGCACACGGGTGGACTTCGGAAAAGCTTTGATGGATCACGGACAAGTTCGGGAGGCCCAAGATAGAAAAGAGGAGAAAGCCGGGAGCATGTAAGGCTCGGTCGACCGAGCCCATGCATTCGGTCGACCGAGTGGGCCTATAGTCCAAAGGAAGTTCGGCACATTAATTGAGTCGGTTAGGGTTTAGAATGTCGGCATTTTTTTAAGTCGGTTGTCTATGACGGCTGAGGCTCTATATAAACACAATTCCGTTGTATTTTTTAAGGGGCATTCATCAACATTATTTCATACTTACAAATAAACACATAAGGATTCTTTAGGCTTGTGGAGGTTGCAAGGGTTGCAAACATGTAAGCCCTAGTTTATCTTCTTGTCTTCTTTTTAGTAATCAATTTCCCAATTATGCTTTGATTATTTGAGTAGGTATTCATATCTAGATGATGTAGATCTAGGATATGACGTTAGGGCAGCGGTGATACCTTGTCTATAAGGATCCCAAACCCTACGTCCTCTACCTAACATCTACGGATGAATCGTGTGTTTAATTTACGTGTATTCGATTAGTTTATATGATGTCCCGATAATTCGCTATATAATCCGATTTGTATATGAAACGCCGAGAAATATGTTCGGGGATGTAAATACGGGAGTTAGACTCTCGGGTGACCGAGAGGTGTCACTCGGTCGACCGAGAGCACCTATTCGGTCGACCGAGCGTTAGCAAACCTGTTTTCATCTGTTAATCAGTCACGTCTTTATGATTAGGTTAGCTTAATTGAATCTGTTATCTCAGTAGGTATGGCTATGACTACGTCACTCACTTGATTTAATTAAAACGTGTAAAAAGGAAATACCGGTATAAAACTCTTAGGTAGGCTTATGAATTGATCTTCGGACTTTCAGCATTATCTAGGTAGGTTTATATTAGGGAATTGCGCGCACCTTGATACACGTAGATCGTAAACTAGCATGAGACTATAACTTGGTAATTGTTAGTTGGACGAGAGTTTGAGTGATCGTCTAGGAAGTACGCCTAACCAAAGGAATGTTGCCTGGACGAGGTGTACGGTTAATATCGGCATCCTTAGAGTAGTAAGCGTGTGAGTTATATGAGATGGAGGCACCAAAAGGCGAAGTCACGTAGCAATACCACGTTGATATAGTGACCTACCGGTGCTACATCAAGTTGTAGAGGATGACTCCCGTAGCCAATATAAAGGGATATGAACGGATTAATAGTAGATGAGTTTTGTTGTCATATAAATTATCTAGAGCCAAGTAATTATGGTTATAATTGGGCGTTGATTACGTTATGTGTTTACATGTTGTTTATATATTTGAGTGTGTTTTTCTTTCCTAGTACTTTATGTTGGTCATAGACCGTATCCGTTCAACGAGGTAATTAGTTGACTATTTAAGTAGGATCCACAAATTGATTCTCTCGTGGGATCGACCTCGACTCTATCTAGCTATACTTTGCGATTGAACCTAGTTCACTTGCTAGTGGTTATTTAGGCATCGAGTTAGTAATTTAACTTGACCTTCCATCAGTTCTCTTGGTTGTCAGGATGAGTAGGAACACAAGATAGAGGACTTTGGCTCTTGGTAATCAGACATCTGAGAGGGGTGAAACCTCTAGGGGTCGTCGCAGTTTGTCGCCGCCGCCTCGCACAGCTACACCGTCACCTGAGCCGGAGCAGGTTCAGCATCAGGCTCCACCACCACCTCCTCCACCTGTGGTTAACCATGCGGCGTCACTTTGGCCTTCTTCGTATCAGCCCAGGTCGGGGCAGTTTCAGCAGAGGACGGTTGTCTATCCACCACCGGTGACACATGCACCACAAAGCGAGGCTATCCCTCGCATGGTTTTCGCAGCGGCCACGTACCCTCCGCAAGTATCCTCGGCAGCACCTAGATTATCCTCCTTACCAGCCGAGCATCAGCTCCGTATTACCATCGGAAGCAGCAGCCGCAGGTACCCCTTGGTTATCCCCCGGTCTATCAGCCTTTCAGGCCACCGGTTCAGCAGCAGCAGCAGATACCCTATGGTCACCCTCCAGTTTACCCACCAGTTAGGCCGGTTGTTGAGTCAGCACCACCAGTAGATTGGCACACTAGGCTGAGAAGAAACCGTATGCAAGATTTTTATGGGAATGTGGAACATGCAAAGGCTGAGGAATGGATCAGAAGTTTTGAGAAATCGTGTATGAATATAGGTGTCCCTGAGACAGAGATGGCCCAGTTAGCGGTCGGTTTTCTTTTAGGTTCAGCCGAGTCTTGGATAGATGCAGTTCAGAGTAGCAACGGTAAAGTCACAGATTGGGCGGCTTTCAAAGCCATGTTCTACAACGAGTACTTTCCGGCAACGGTACAAGCGGAAAAGGCTAGCCAATTTCTGAAACTTGAACAAGGTAATCACATGACAGTGTCCCAGTACACAAATCGGTTCAATGAGTTAGGAAGGTTTTATCCGGAGTTGATGCAAGTGGAAGAACGAAAGATGGCCCGTTACAAGGACGGTTTGGCATATGGGATTCAGTCGGGCATGCTAGGCTTTACAGCTAGGAATATGGCAGAGCTACTGAATAAAGCCTTGGAAGTCGAGACTTTCAGGAAGAGAGCTACAGTAGTTGTTGGTAATAAGAGAAGCTTTGAAACAAGTCAGGGCAGTGGCAGAGGGGCTCCGCAGCAGCAGTTCAGGAGGTTTCCCACACAGACAGCAGTTAGACCACCGGGTGGTGCCCCACCAGCAGTCAGGCCACCAGTTGGCGCTCCACCGGCAGCTAGGCCACCGGCTACCTCAGGTTGTTTCTTTAATGGCGAGCAGGGTTATTTCTCCAGGAATTGTCCACGCAAGGCAGCCAGTGCTCAGGCAGGTCAGCCTAGTAGAGAAGGTCCGAGTAAGCAGGTGCAGATGTTTGCTGTTGATGCCAGAGAGGTTGAGCCAGAGGATGATGTGATCTCAGGTACCTTTTATGTTTGTTTTGTTCTTTTGAGTTATTTATAGCATGCTTGGAACATGTTGTAACTTTAGTTAATCGGACAAATGCATGGTAGGTATGATAAGAGTAGGCAATCTAGTAGTCGGGGCCTTATTTGATACGGGAGCTTCAACCACCTTTGTGTCCTCTAGGATTGCTAAGAAACTAGATTTACCTATGGAGCCTTTGAGAGATACTATGGAGATTGTTACACCCCTAGGCAAGGTAAATAAGGTGGTTAAGATGATACCACAAGTGGATGTTCGTGTTGGACCTTATCGGTGTAAGAGTGACCTCACGGTTATGGATTTCTCGGACTTTGATGTGATTCTTGGGATAGATCGGCTATCCAAGAATTATGTTCACTTGGATTGCGGGGCCAAGAGAGTTATTTTCGAGTCCCGGGAAAAGCGAGATAAGACTTATCGGGGAACGTTTACAAAGCCAGCAAGAAGAGACATCCTATCATTTCGGCGAGTCAAGGCCATCGGGGCATGTCGAAAGGATGTGAGGGCTACTTGTTGTACGTGGATGTGGAACAAGTGAAACCTAAGTTGGAAGATACTAGAGGACGATGACAAATTAAGTCACCTTGATGATTTGAGCCCTAATTTAATCTAGTGATGAACACACAAGAACCCTAATGCCAAAAAGAGGGATGAGGGGGTGGATTCTAAATATGCGGCTGAGTCCAAGACTGTATCTTGGATTGCCTACGTATCCTGTTAGGTTCCAAGAATCAAGCCTTACGTAGTTCCTGGAATGGGGTATTTATAATGACAACACTTGCCTAAACCCTAAGGTTAAGTCGGCTTATGTTATTGTCATCTTTACCCTTAAATGGGCCTTGACCCTTGCCCAAGCTACCGCTATTAATGGGCTTGGTACGCTGATGCGGACCCTGTCCTCGATATAGATATTCCGACATGCGGTAATCGACTCTGGGACTTATTGTCCTACATTGCTAGCTGGTGCGGACTGAATGTCCTACACTGCTCGGTAGTCGATAGTCGATGGTCGTAACCTGGCGTTTATTAGATGGCTTGGCCTCGAGCCTGGGCATCGACCTGAGTATGTTGTAGTCAATTCATAGTGTGATGACCAACCGATAGACGACACGTGGAGGAGTGGAACCCCGTATCGTCATAAGCCCCCGTACTCGAGAGAGGTAACTCCCGTTATCCGAGGTCGAGTCCGTCACACCGATCGTCATCGAGCCGGGTCTTTCTTTGGGCGGGAAAAAGCCCGCCTTTTCATAACCCTAACCGTCCGTGGACACGTGGCACGATATCCGGCGCTCAAACGCTTCGAATCCCGCAAGGGACGCGTCATTGCCTTGATTATCGCGATTTATGGGGGTTATAACTCCCATCCCCCACGTCTCTTCGTTTCATTTGCAAACCCTTTGCTAGCACATATAAAGGAGAGGAGGTGTAAGCCGCCGCAAAATCCGTTTGCTTATTTTCTTCATCTCAATTTCCAAATTCAAAACACCAAGTAAGATCTCTTCTTTTTCTCGTTGTTCAAGTTGTTCTTTTATTTCATTCATGTCTAGTAGTGATAGCGCCACCGAATCGGATAGGGGTAGTGATACGCCCGTTCATAGCCATTCTCGTGCACCCGTTGTTTCCGATCATCATCTCCGACGAGATTCCGGTGAACCCACGCCTTCCCCCCCCTCCCCGTCCCTAACTGCCCTAAAAGCTAGTAACTAGGATGGATGGGAAGGGTGCAAAAGGATGTCTCGCCGCACTTTCTCCGCAGGATGTTGTCGAAATTTGCCGAAGTATAACATCATTAGTCCTCCGTTCGAATCTCGACTTCCTTCCGGTAATCACATGTTTGCCGACGAGCCCCCGCAGGGTTTTGTGCCGTTTACGAGAATCAACTTGCGAGTGGACTAAGGTTCCCACTCGCCCCGCCATCCTCGCGATTCTACACCATTACGAAATTAGTGTTTCACGCATCGCTCCAAACGGTGTCGAACTCGACGGGGTTTATAATCGCATGTCGAGTGGCGCAGTCCGCTTCTCTGCCCTTATTTCGGTATTACTACAAGATAGTCGCTACACCCGACAAGCTATGGTATTCCTTTCGAGAAGGGCTAATCGGCACGAGTTCATAACCAAGGGGCCTTCTTCTCACGGGGAGTGGAAGCCTCGATTCTTCTTTCTACGTCATGGCCTCGGATAACCCTTACATAGGGCAACGAGGTCGAGAGAGGGAAGCAAGATAAGCTTGGGAAGGCACCCGCCTCCTCACGAGGCTCGACTCCCGGGTGGACATAACTTCGAGGTGTGTACTCGAGACCCGAGTCTCCCGTATCACCCGGCCCATTTGGAGGAAGCCGGGCCAATGCCATATGTGGGTCCGAACGTCCCGCATCACGAGAATCGTAGGATGTTCCCTATTTGTCCGCTTTTACATACGTGTCATTTGTCGTGTTTGATGACTTGTTGCTTGTTTTGTTTATCGATCAAACTAACTTGTCCTGTTTGTCTTTGCAGTGGGGAGGTTTTCCAAGGTCACTGACCCCACCCGTATCCCCGAGTCGACGGTCATTGCTGCTCCACCCCTCGGAGGTCGTGCTACCCCTGACTTGCCGGTGGCTGAGACCAGGGTGCCTTCTGCTTCCCGAGAGGGTGGTGCTTCTCAGTCTGAACCAACCCCCGCCGCCACCGAGTCGACCGCCGCGACTGGATCGACTGAGCCACCTCCGACCACCGGTAGCTTGACAGTCCGATTCGGTTCTCTTCGAGATGAAGACGAGGAGGAGATTGTCGATTTGACCTCGAACGTCGAGGCTAATGTCGAGGAGCCGGCGGCTCGAACAAAGAAAAGGCCAACGGTCGCCGAGGTGGTGGAGGAGAGCAGCTTCGAGAGGCAAAGAGGAAGAAGGTTGCCGAGACCTCTACCGAGTCGTGAATCGGTGTGGACCGGGTTCTTGATGACTACGCCGGTGTGGATGACAGGACCCGTCTCATGTTCTCGCGGAAGCCGAATCGCCTCGTAAGTCGATCCCTCTTTTTATACTTGCTTTCCTCGAGGCCCATACCCCGTTTATTTATCAACTCGTTTTTCCACTTTGTAGCATACTCTTGTTGGTCGAGAGGTCGCTCGTCGGCCGGCCAAGACCGGAGAGTCGGCGAACGAGATCAAGAAGGAGAATGGCGATTACTCCAAGACAACATCGCAAAAGGCGCCGCACTCTCTCGCCGTGGAGAAACAAGATAACGAGTTGAAGCAAGAGTCGGTCGCCAAGCTCGAGGAGCCGCAAAATAGGTTGGTGGCCGCCGAAGCAAAGCCGGCCACTACCGAGAAGCGAGCTAGACCGGCCGCGAGATGAAAGGCAAGATCGTGGTCGAGAGCCGCTCAAGCCGGCTCAAGACTACGAGAAGCCGCAGCAAGTTGTCGAAAGCCGCGATGAAGAAGCTAGGAAGGCTCGCCGTGATCGAGATGCGCCGCAGCCGAATTGGATCGAGTGCATGCCTGTGTCGAAGAAGCTAAGACCGAAGCGATCGCGGAGTACCGGAAGTCGACCAACCTCGAGGACGATCTGAAGTGATCACGCGTGCCTCGATGATGGGTGGATACACTCGGCCGTGGATCGATGAAGGAGGTCATACCGAGCTTCGACATGTCGACTCTCCGTACTCCGATGTTCTACAATCCCGACTCGGAGAAGATATACGACCGCATATCGAAGAGTTTCAAAAGGGAGAGTCCTTGGCCATAAAGTATGCTCCTTCCGCGTCTGCTCCTGCTGTCGATCCGACTGCCACTGATCCGACCTCTGCCAATACTGAGCCGACCCCTGAAACCGATCCCTGATCGTTGTCTTTTTAATTCATCTTTTGCTATTTATAATTCAAACTTCCGCTTTGTAATATTATTTTAACAACTGATTTGGGCTGGTCTTTCGACCTGGCTGTTTTCTTTATGCTTCAAATTTTTGTTTGACTTTGCAACTTGTTTCTTTATCTTCTCTCTTACTGCTTTGCTGGTCTTAATGTTTCATAGTCTTTCGCTTGTCGAGCTCCTGACTCCGCTCTGCTCGCTACTCGCTATTCGCTTTGTTAATATTGTGTTGCCCCCCAAGTGTATTATGAACCTTTGGTTCTTATTGCACTTGAGATCGACTTGCTTGCCGTAGTCTTTTGTCCCTTGGGCTTATTTGACCTTTAGGCTGAGCATTTTAATATAAACTGTCCCTGGTTTTAGGTCTTTTTTTGCCTTTTAGGCTTTTTCGACCTTCAACCGGAACAGTGGCCCGACTATGCGAACCGTCCTTTGTCCAGGCCTTTTTCGCCACTCGGGCTCATTCGGCTTTCGACCTGGGACAGTGGCCCGACTATGCGAACCGTCCTTTGCTTTAGCCTTGTTTGCCTCTCGGGCTCGTTCGGCTCTTAGCTTGGACCTTTGGCCCGACCCTCGCGAACCGTCTCTATGCCTTTGCATTCGTCGCCTATTAGGCTAACTTTGCTTTGGCTTTATCGAGATGTCCGACCCGCGGATTTCTCTACTCGTATTCGATTGTTTTGCCTTTAACTTTTCTATCGCATTGGACTTGTATCGTTTTGGCTATAATTCCTAACAAACACCGAAAGCATCTCGAAAAGATAGAAATTTATTAGAATACTCATAAAATTGTCACATGGACTTATTACAAGGTTCATGAGTGAAAAGTAAACAAGTTCATCAAAGTAAAGCTTATCTCAAACATAATACTTCCTCGCATTGTTGGCGTGCCAATGTCGAGGAACAAGAGTTCCATCCGCCCGACCAAGCCGATAAGACCCTTTGGGGTGGACTTTTAGGATTTGATAAGGTCCTTCCCAATTCGGGGTTAACTTCCCGATCGCTTCCCGTCGACTCGCTTCATTTTTCCTTAGAACCGCATCGCCAACCTGAAGTACCCGTGTCTTACTCTCGAGTTGTAGACCGAGAGATCTTTTGCTTATACCTTGCCATCCCGGGCCGAGGCTATCTCTCTTCGCTCTTCGACATTGTCCCTTTCTTGTCGGAGTTCGGGATCATTTGTCTCTACGTTGTAGGCCGAACTCGAGGAGAAGCGGACTCCGATCTCGGCGGGAATCACCGCTTCACACCCATATACCAAAGAGAAAGGAGTTTCTCCGCTTGATGAATTAGAGTCGTCCTATACGACCATAGGATGCTCGGAAGTTGAATTGCCCAATCTCGACCTTCGCCTCTAGCCTCTTCTTTAACCCCAACTTGATCCGTCGGTTAGTCCGTTCGACTTGACCGTTTGCCCGGGGGTGAGCCACCGAGGTGAATCGCCGGTCGATTTGGTACTCGCCGCACCATTCTCTAACTTTTCGATCCTCGAACCGGGTACCATTATCCGAGATTGAGCTTTCGGAATTCCGTACCTGCAGAGGATGTCGACCCACAAGAATTTTTTAATGGTCGTAGCTCGGATATCGGGCAAAGCCTTAGCTTCTACCCATTTTGTGAAGTAGTCCACCGCAACGACCACGAATCTGAGATTTCCCGGAGCTCGAGGTAAAGGTCCTACAATGTCGACTCCCCACTGGTCGAAAGGCCATGCTGACGAGATGACATTCATGTCTTGCGCTTGTTGATGAGAGATATTATCATGAATCTGACAAGCGTTGCATTTCTGGACAAGATTATTTGCATCTCGTTGCATCGACGGCCGTAAATATCCGCCTAACTTACATTTTCGAGCTAACATTTCGGCTCCACAATGATTCCCACAGTCCTCTACGAATCTCTTCTAAGAGGTATTTGCCTTCACTTTTCGAAACACATCTTAGCCAGGGGTTCACAAAAGATTTTCGATACAAGATATCGTCAAAGAATGCATATCGAGCCGATTGAAGTCGGACTTTCCCGGCTTGCACTTTGTCGATGGCGTATTCCGTCTTTAAGGTAAAGAGCGATCGAGTCCATCCACGTGGCCCGCCGAGTGATCGGCCGGGCCTCCGTCTCGATGTAACTTCGGTCGGTCAATAACTCGACTAGAACCTTCTTACTTGACATGAAGTTCGATGCCAACTTGGAGAGCGCATCGGCTCTCTTGTTCGACTTCGGGGGACTTGCTCAAACCGAACTCGTCTTGAATTTTGGTATGAGGCTTTGGACAACTCGCTAAGTAATTCTTCATAGTTTCTTCCTTAGCCTCATACTCCCCTTTCACATGATTGACTACTAACCGTGAGTCACCGTAAACCGACAAATCTTCGACACCCGCCTTCAAAGCGAGCTTTAAGCCGTTGATCATAGCCTCATACTCGGCCTCGTTGTTCGTTGCTTTGAAGTCGAATCGAAGGGCGTAGGGGAATTCCTCGCCTTTCGGGCTTACCGAAGGAGCCCCGCTCCCCGCCCTCCTTACTCGATGCGCCATCGACCCGAAGAGTCCATTTTTCCTCCGGGCTTTGCTTTTCCCGATCGAGTTGGACGGATATCCCTTCGCCCAAAAAATCGCCAAGGCTCGTGCTTTTATCGCAGCTTCGAGGGACGAACTCGATGTCGCATCGGGCCATTTCAATCACCCATTTTGCCAATCGACCCGAGGTGTCGGGTTTTGCCAATATTTGCTTTAAGTGGTTGGTCGCTGACTACCACAACGGGATGAGCTTGAAAAATGTGGCCTTAACTTCCTCGAGGCATGAACTGTGCACAATGCTAACTTCTCGGCCGGCGAGTATCGGACCTCGGGGCCATGTAAAGCCTTGCCGACAAAGTAGATTGGCACTTGGCCATGTACCCCTTCTCGAACCAGACCGCACTCACCGCCTCCTCGCATACCGCCAAGTAAACTAACAACTTTTCCCCTTCTCGAGGAGAAGCCGAGGGTAGGCAATTCGATAAATAAGTCTTCAACTCTTCAAAGGTCGTCCGACATTCATCATCCCGTTGAAAAGGACCGGCCTTTCGGAGTATCTTAAAAATGGTAGTGCACGCCGTGCCGATCTCGATAGAAATCTATTGAGGGCCGCCATTCTACCCGTGAGTCTCTCGCACTTCCTTCACATTTCGAGGTGCGGGCATATTCTTCAACGTGTCAATTTTATCCGGGTTTGCTCGAATCCCGTCCTTCGAGATCATATAGCCCAAGAACTTACCCGACCTGACTCCAAAAGTGCATTTCTTCGGGTTTAATCTCATCTCGCGTTTCTCTCAACACTTCGAAAACCTCTCGAGCATCGACCAGTGTATTGTCTTATAGATCGACTCTTGATGAGCAAGTCGTCTACATAAACTTCCATACATCTACCAATCTGTCTTGCAAATATCTTGTTGACTGCCCTCTGGTATGTTGCCCCGCATTCTTTAGTCCGAATGGCATGGTCACATAGCGAAGGTGCCGAATTCTCGTGATAAACGCCGTTTTTTCCGCATCTCGAGGATCCATTAAGATCCGATGGTATCCTTTATATGCATCTAAAAAACCAAAAACTTCAAAATCAATGGTTGAATCTACTAACCCGTCGATTTTGGGGGCCGGATACGAGTCTTTTGGGCATGCTTTGTTCAAATCGTAAAGTCCACACACATGCGCCAACTACCATCAAAGCTTCTTGACTAAAACCGGGTTAGCTAGCCATTCGGGTATAATACCTCTTTTACTATCTTGGTCGCTAGTAGCTTGCCGACCTCTAACTCGATGGCCTCAAGTCGATCCGACGCAAAACTTCTCTTCTTCTCGTTTGACCGGCTTTTTAGCCCGGTCAATTTCTAGCTTATGAACCGCGATGTCGGTGGACGCCCCGGCATGTCGGTGGCTTTCCTGGCAAAGATGTCTCGAACTCGATTAAAAGCTCAACTAGCAAACCGTTTTTTCTTTCTCTCGGGATCCAAATTCCGACTTGCACACACCGATCGTCCTCTCCTTCCCGCAGTCGGACGTTTTCAATCGCATCACCGGAGACCCAACTCTTCTCCTCTTCTTCCTCCGGAATCGTTCCTCGACTAGACTTGTTGAACCGCCATCTTCCCATTCATGACAACAGAGTTACAACTCCGAGCAACTTCAACGTCTCCTTTTACCTCGTGGGAACCGTTCCTAGTGGGAAACTTCATACCGTTATGAAAAGTCGATATGATAGCACGCAGTCGAAGAGCGCAGTCGTCCTAGATAACATTATAAGCTGAAGGAGCCTTGACCACCACATAACTTAATTCAAGTGTCCTTCCTTTTTCGCCATCACCAACCGTCGTGAGTAATTTTATCGATCCCATGGGATGGATCGCTTGCCCCGTAAATCCGAACAGGGGAGACGCTATGCTGGGCTAGATCCTTCTCTTTCAACTTCATCGCTTGAAACGCCGAGTGATATATGATGTTCACCGCACTCCCGTTATCAACACGTACTCTCGATACCCGGGCTCGGCTAATAACCGCCTCAATAACTAACCCTTCGCTATGACTCCTCGACTGGGGATATCATCTCGAGGACCGTATCCGACTTCGTCGTGAACCCGAGCCGTTTGCGCTCTCTCGAGCTACAAGTCGGCTCTTCGCCGGTCCGGGTCTTATCACTCTCACCAGACCAAAGATTGTGTTGACATAGTTAATCGGTCGATTATCTTCATACCTATCTCGACCAAAATTTTCTCTCGTTGTTTCCTTCTCGACCCGGGGATCGATTCCTCCGAGGTGACCGATCCCTTCGTCTCCGGACATCTCGACCTCGGTTCCCGTCTTGATCGGAGTTTTTCCTCTTGAATTCTCCACGCCCTCCGGGCCCATCATACCGAGATCCGTCAACAACTTCGTCTAGCTTTCCTTCCCGAATGCGTACGTCGATATCTCTCTTCGTGTCGATACAATCCTCGCCTGTATGACCTATGTCCTCGTGAAAATCACGTATTTGCTTGCGTTCCTCTTTTCTCGAGGTTTCTTCAACGGTGGCGGTTTCCTCGCCAAGTTTTTCGAAAGCATAATCGACAACACCTCGATCGAGGTCGATTGAGCGGGATAAAGTCCTTATCACGCGAGGGTCCCTTCTTGCCCCCACGGTCCGAGGTGGACGTGTCGATACGGTCCCAAACCGATGGCTTACTCTCGACATCCCGCTCTTGGACCGGTTCCCGTTCGGACCTCGGGTGTCTTTCTTGGATTCCATCCGGGGCCGGATTCGGGTGTGCCGCCGCACTGCCTCCTCCCCTTGACAGAATCTATGCACTATATTGACACATTCGTCCATGGTATGGGGGACATCTCTGCTCAACTTCATGTATAACTTAGTATTACGCAGCCCCCCTACGAACGATGTGATCAGAAGTCGGTCATCCGCGTCCTTGACTCGCATGGCCTCGAGATTAAACCTCTTCAAATATTCCATCACCGTCTCATCTCTTTGCTGCCTCACGTTCATGAGGTGCGTGGCACTTAGATGAAACTTCTTGTTGACTATAAACGCATCTCGGAACTTTCGAGCGAGCATGGCAAAACTGGAGATCGACCCTGGTCGTAGCTTCGTGAACCATTCTCTTGCTCGACCTACGAGTAGCGTCTCGAATGCCCGACGCCGCGCATTGCATCGGGTGCCCCATCCAACCTCATTTGAGACAGATACCGTGGAGATGGTCTTCCGGGTCGGTGGTGCCATCATAAGGTTCTATCTTTGGTATCTTAAACCCTTGGGTTTAGGAAAGCTCTCGATCTCCTTCGTGAAGGGAGACTCGAGCCACAGCGACACCTGACTCTTTCCCAAAATTGCATTCAACTCCTCCCTGGCGCTGTCATCATCCCCTCTCTGGTGTTTTTGGTGGATCTCGCGTCTCTTCCTTTCCACCGAGCTAGATGATGCGCTTATTTCTTCCTCAGGAGTCTGTTTAGGTTTGTCCACAGCCTCTTTCTGGCCGCCTTCAGCCATAGCTTCTTTCTGGGCGGCATCCGCCTGCCTTCGAGCTGTGACAGCCTCAGCGATTATCCTGGACATTACCTCTAAATCCGCCCTCGCCAACCGATCCGCAAGCGCCCGATATTCGGAGCAAGAGCTTGCCGATCCGGTTGGTGGGTTTCCCGGATGTGATGCAAAGCCGGGTCCTTTTCCCCTTGTTTCGCCGAGGGTTGTGTTGAACAAGATCCAAAGCCGGATCTTTTCCTCCTTGCACATCGGGATCGTTGGGCTCGTTAATCCGTGAGCTTTGATCAACCGCTTTGGATGCGCTTTTCTTGGGAGGCATCGTGTTCTCGAGTATTCGATCAATAGAGGCCCTCCTTCTAGCCGCCAAATGACGATGACAAATTAAGTCACCTTGATGATTTGAGCCCTAATTTAATCTAGTGATGAACACACAAGAACCCTAATGCCAAAAAGAGGGATGAGGGGGTGGATTCTAAATATGCGGCTGAGTCCAAGACTGTATCTTGGATTGCCTACGTATCTCGTTAGTTCCAAGAATCAAGCCTTACGTAGTTCCCGGAATGGGGTATTTATAATGACAACACTTGCCTAAACCCTAAGGTTAAGTCGGCTTATGTTATTGTCATCTTTACCCTTAAACGGGCCTTGACCCTTGCCCAAGCTACCGCTATTAACGGGCTTGGTACGCCGATGCGGACCCCGTCCTCGATATAGATATTCCGACACGCGGTAATCGACTCGGGACTTATTGTCCTACATTGCTAGCCGGTGCGGACCGAATGTCCTACACTCGCTCGGTAGTCGATAGTCGATGGTCGTAACCCGGCGTTTATTAGATGGCTTGGCCTCGAGCCCGGGCATCGACCCGAGTATGTTGTAGTCAATTCATAGTGTGATGACCAACCGATAGACGACACGTGGAGGGAGTGGGAGTATCGTCGAATGGCACCCTGAATTGAAGGAGTTGAAGGTATCGAACATCCACTAATGCTCCATCCGCATTTATGGATTTGATGCAGCGGGTCTTCATGCCTTACCTAGATAAGTTTGTGATTGTCTTCATTAATGATATTTTGGTATTCTCTAGGGATGAGGCAGAGCATAAAGAGCATCTACGGATTGTTTTGGAAACATTGAAGGAGAACGATTGTATGCAAAATTTTCCAAGTGTGACTTTTGGTTGGACCAAGTGAGCTTTTTGGGTCATGTCATTTCAGGTGATGGCATTCAAGTTGATCCGGCCAAGATTGAGGCAGTTAAGAGTTGGCCTACACCGACTACAGTTTCAGAGGTCAGGAGCTTTCTGGGTTTGGCTGGTTATTACATAAAGTTTGTGAAGAATTTCGCAAGGATAGCTACTCCACTCACCAGACTTACACAGAAGAACACCAAGTTTGATTGGACACCCGAGTGTGAGTTAGCATTTGAGTTGTTAAAGGACAGGTTGACTACAGCACCGGTATTGGCAGTACCCGAGGTGTTTGATGATTATGATGTCTACACCGACGCTTCGGGGTGGTCTAGGTTGTGTGTTGATGCGGGGAGGAAAGGTCATTGCCTATGCATCCAGGCAATTGAAAGTACATGAGAAGAACTATCCTACACATGACTTAAAGTTGGCAGCAGTGGTTTTCGCATTGAAGATTTGGAGGCACTATCTGTATGGGGTCAAGGCTAGAATCTTCACCGACCACAAAAGTTTAAGGCATTTCTTCACTCGGGAGAATTTGAATATGAGGCGGCGGAGATGGCTAGAGTTCGTGAAGGACTATGACTTGGACATTCAGTACCACCCGGGAAAGGCAAATGTAGTGGCAGATGCCTTGAGCAGGAAACCAGTGGTTTTAGAGCCCAGTATTGAGGCTATCACAGCAGGGGTGGATGATTTTGCAGTTTAGCAGATTTGATCAGATTGAGGACCGTCAGTTTGCAGCACCGTTGTTGGCTAGATCAGAGTTGATGGATGAGATCAGAGCAAAGCAAGATGAAGATGCAGTTTTGGTTGATTTGAAAAGGGTTGCAAGAGAGAAGCCTACGAGTTGGCTATGTGTTGGATCAAAGTGGAAATCGTGGTATCAGGATCGTCTCTGTGTGCCTAATGTTGGAGATTTGAGACAAAGAGTTATGGAAGAGGCACACAAGATTGCTTTTGCAGTGCATCCAGGTTCTACCAAGATGTACAGGGATTTGAAAGAAAGACTTTGGTGGCCCTCAATGAAGCTAGAGATTGCTAAGTTTGTTTCTGAGTGTGACGTCTGTCAGAGAGTGAAAGCTGAGCATAGGAAGCCAGGCGGGATGCTTAAGTCATTGGATATCCCAGAGTGGAAATGGGAAAAGATCACTATAGACTTTATTTCGGGGTTGCCTAAGTCGAAGGGTGGACATGATTCTATTTGGGTAATCGTTGATAGATTAACCAAGTCGGCTCATTTCTTGCCTTTCAAGATGAATATGCCTTTGGCAAAGATGACGGAACTATATATGGACAATATAGTGAAGCTTCATGGAGTCCCAGTCTCCATTGTTTCGGATTGGGATTCGAGGTTTGTCAGTCGGTTTTGGCAGAGCTTACAGGAGGCTTTTGGTACCCGGTTGGATTTGAGTACAACGTTTCATCCTCAGACAGATGGTCAGTATGAGAGGACTATCCAGACACTTGAAGATATGCTTAGAGCATGTGTCTTAGAGGTAGGCGGATCTTGGGCAGATTATCTACCAGTTGCAGAGTTTGCTTACAACAACAGTTATCACGCGAGCATAGGCATGCCACCGTTTGAAGCTTTGTATGGTAGAAGATGCAGGACGCCTTTGTTTTGGGACGACGTTGGGGAGAAACAGCTTACTGGGCCAGAGTTAGTTGAGCAAGCCAAAGAGAGGGTTCAGTTAGTGAAGAAGAATCTGCAGATAGCTCAAGATAGGCAGAAAAGCTAGGCAGATGTCAGACGAAGACCGCTTGAGTTTGAGGTTGGTGATCGTGTTTACTTGAAGGCATCACCAATGTGAGGAGTAAAGCGGTTTGGTCAGAAAGGAAAGTTGAGCCCGAGGTATGTTGGACCGTTTGTAATTCTGGAGAGGATTGGACCTTTAGCCTATAGACTTCAGTTGCCAGAGTCTATGTCCAGAGTTCACAACGTCTTCCATGTTTCGATGTTGAAGAAGTGTTTGACGAAGACAGAGGTTGAGTCTACAGTGGATCCAGAGATACTTCAGGACAACCTCGCTTATGATGAAAAGCCGATTAAGATTCTGAACAGGAAAGAAAAGATGATTAAGAGGAAGATGGTTCAGTTGGTTCTTGTTCAGTGGAGCAATCATACACCTGAGGAAGCAACTTGGGAAGTTGAGGGTGATATGATCAACGAATTTCCGGAGTTTTTGGATTTACCAGGTATGTTCAAGTTTCGAGGACGAAACTCCTCTTAAGGGGGAGGAATGTAATATTCCGATTCTCGGGAAAGGGCAGACGTGTCAATTTGCGAGAACGAAATATTATATTTATTCATTATGGAATTTAAGTATTTTATTTATTTATGTATATATATATATATATAATGCGAGTATGTATATATATGTAAGTTGGGGCTGATTTGTAAATTGTGTTGTTTTAGGGGTGGTTTGGCAAGTAGTTAATGGGAGATTATTGAGAAAAAAAGAAACTCCCCATTTAATCCAAAAGGAGGTTACAAGCAGCAGGCTTTTACGTTGAAAGAAAAACAGAGAGTTTGAGTTTTGAGAGCAAAGGGTGTAAGGAGAAGACTTTTGCTTTTTCCCGGTTCGATACTTCACCGTTTGTAGTTCCGTTTGAAGCAGGGGAATCACGGAATAACAAGGATCGTTTTGATACCAGTTTGGATACCAAAGCTGCAGATTTTTGCTGAGTTTCGGATCAGTTTCTGGGCTGCATTAGGTAAGGAGAAACCCTTACGTTTCAGTTTTCGAATATGTGGCAGTTGTGTTGTTTTCTTGTCGTTTTGGTGAGCCAAGTTGTGTTAAATTGATGCCTATTTGATAGATGATGTCTTGGTATGGATGGTAGATTGATTGGGTAGGCTTTGGTCAAGAAAGATTGGGTTTTTAATTGAAAAACGGATGAATACGATGATGTGCAAAAAATCAGTTTCTGGAAAATCGCCAGGTCGGACGGGCGTCCGGTTTTCTGGACGGGCGTCCAAACTTGGACGAGCGTCTGGATACCTCGGACGGGCGTCTGATGGTGCAAATTTTGATACAGGATTGAAAAGGGATGTCTGGACGGGCGTCCACTATTTTTGGACGAGCGTCCAGGGCCTTTAGACGAGCGTCGGTCCTTCGGACGAGCGTCCACCGGAGCCGGTCTTCCACTTGTTTATTTTGGCTTTCGATGAGGGATTGTTATCTAAATGAACTAGGATGGTCGGTTAATCACCTAATATAACACAACTTGCTAGATAAAAGATTAAACACCATGTGGTCTTGGGTAGATCCCGAAGATCTATAGCGTGATGTGTGAACGCGACGGTCAAAGTGAGTGTCCTATCGGCCCGCAGCCTATAGGCATCGCCGTATGTTCATACTATCGGAACCGGTTATTGAATCCTGAAGATTTCAATACGTTCCGGGGTTATTGTATCCTGAAGATTTCAATATGTCACGTTCCACCTTGATAGCATGTTGTAACAAAGATAAGCTAAGTAGCTACAGTTTAGGCATATTGGGAGATGTAACCTTTATGCGTAGAATCGAGTCTGTCTTGCCTTTTAATAGAAACTTGATAATAAATCTTATATATATTCTAAGCTGAAACGTACTTCTCTTCCTTGCTGATTATTATATACTTACCCCTTGTGCATTTCTGTTGTATGTGCTTGGGGGTGAGAAGGCGAACAGGATTTCGAGTATTACGAGGAGTATGTTCCCGAGGAGGATCTCTGAGCTTGATATTTCATTTTATGCACTTTTATTTATATTTGAGTTGTCGTACTGTTTTATATACTTTGTTCATAAGTACTTAATATATATATATGCCGTAAACCTATTATTTTTGTATATTACAAGATAAATTAAATTAGAGATGATGTAGACGAATTGGAAGTCCTTTTTCTGGGGTTGGCATCATATCACCGATGACCTTTTCCTCCGGAAACAAAACCTCCCATTTGTAATTCTTGACAGCATTGTGAACAAAAGCAAGAATGGCTAGACCGGGCATACTCTTTTCCGGGGCACAATCTTGGTCCTCCTCCAAACGGAACGTACGTGTATGGAGCCGGAGATTCTCCTCCGTCGTATCTTAAAGGATCAAATTTCTCAGGATTCTTGAAATATGTTGGGTTCATATTCGTCGTGCTGACAGTCCAATACACCTATGTAAATAAATATTCAAAAAAAAAATCAAGTTAGTCTTGTGTATGCATGATAAACTATGGAAAACAACGAATGTTATGACGGATGATATTATGGTAAAACGTATACCTTCCATCCTTTTGGAACAGTATAACCAGCGTAGTTAAATTCTGTCAATACTTCTCGAAACGTGCCTTGGAGGGGAGGATTGAATCTCATTGTCTCACAAACAACATTCCAAGAATATTTCATCTTCTGCATGTCTTCCCATTGCAAAATTTCGCCGGGATTCTTGCTAGCGGCGATCTCCATTTGCTCTGAAAGTCGTTGAATATTAATTGTTATTAGGTGTGAATAATTGTATTAGAAAATTGCATATTTGTGTCCATTGGTCTTTTAGGAATGTCCCCCCAACTACTTTTCTTGTATGTCAATTTTCTATTAGACAAATTAAACACATGACCAATAAGATGTTCCTTTGAATTACATTTCATTATGCACATGTGTCAATATAAAAAAATATATATGTTGCATATTATCTGTTAATTTACCACAACGAAATTGGAGCTCATTCAATGTATTCTGATAGAGATTTGAAAATGTTTTCCGTTTTGATATATGTGTGCCTAGGAGTTCATTCCAGATTTTACATCTACTATGTGTTAATTTTACAACATTGCTGTCAAATGTCACCTAATTATAAATATATAGTAAGAAAATTTCACCACATAATTAAGCAATAAAATTAGTATAAATACATTTTTTTACGTTTTAAATTATATGAAACACTTACCCGTCCGTATTTTATCGTAAACATCTGGATTCTGGCCTACATACTTCATGAAGAAAGTAATCGTAGTCGCCACCGTACTATATCCCGCAACGCGCGCGCCAGCGCCCACGCCGAAACCTATGTTACATTTTTTATAACCCTTATGAACATAAGTATACTCAAAAATATTTGTGATATATTATTTTTTTCACAGAAAGTCACGTAGGCCTTAAAACAAGCAACCCCATGATCTTATCGGCAATTTCATCTTCCGCCATCCTATTCCCCGCCGGATCAGTCGTTACAATCATGTGTGACAATATATCCATCATCGGACCTCCGGCAGCCATAGCTTCCTTCTTTTCATTAATCACAAGGCGGAGCTCCTTACGGATGGCGGCTGCCGCCTTATTTGCACGGTAAAATATCGTCCCTGGAATATTCAGCATAATCGAATGCATACCGATTGTTATATCATCAAAATGATTGACGAGTTTTGCTATTCGTTCAGGATTGTCAATTCCAAGAAAGAATCTACAAGCTAGGGTTAAAGTGACGATTTTTGCTAGAGGGAAGACTTTGACTTCATCTTTATCGGACCAGTGACTTTGAAGAAGCTCACCTGATATGGATTCCATTTTCCCTAAGTACCTGTAAAATACGAGTGATAAATTTATTAGATTTTTTGTTCTTCAAATTTGGATTTATGTATTTAGTTTTAGACGACCGGTTGATAATACACAAATATCATAAGTCAATACATAAAAACAATTGGTCTATGACAAACATAGTGGATCACTAATTACAAATTAGCAAGTTTATATTTATATAAATAAAAATACTTTTTATTGCTTTTTTTTTTTCCTAAACCGAAAAGCAATAGTAGTGCATTTTTGTGACATGTCGGAAAAAATAAAATTTGGTTTAAAACAAAGCATGAGTAATAACTTCTTTTTCCATTACATTTTACCAAGGACTTTATCAATAGCTTCCTTGTTTAGAAACCGGAAATTTTTTTCCTATTTACTTCATTTGTTGAGTAAAACATGCAGATGAATCTAAAAACACAGTTTTAATTTGAATTTAAATGTGTGGTCCAAATTTATCAACAGAGTACAACTCTTCAAATGAAGTAAGCAAACATGCAAGAATCAACTTTAGAAACCGTTGTAGAAGCTTTTGTTTCATTAGGCTTTAATTCTCAAATTCCTAAGAAGCCACTACTCATATTATAATATAAAAACCTATGGAAAATTTTGACTAAGCAATTATTAGAGTGGGAGGAAAAGGAGTCATCAAACTTTTTGACTAAGCAATTATTAGAGTGGGAGGAAAAGGACTATGTAACAAACCTACATAATTAAAACTTAGCCATCTCATCAGCTATCCCTTTTTATTTTATTTTTACGGATACAAAATATTGTACACATATTTTTTCGTTTTTATCGTGATTCGAACCCGAAACCTCCATCTTCCGAATTAAGAGCCACTGTAGTGGCCTTGGGTGAAATCCAATCAAAATACAAGTATTGGCCCATATGTTAAGTAAGATCTCACATAATTACAAAGTATTTTCAAGATTTGCTGTAATGATCCTTATATTTGAGTTGAAAATAGAAGAGACTCCACAAGACTATCTACTTTTAGATACAATGGATGAAATTCATTATGAGCAGTGGTAAGAAAACAAAGTCACTACACGTTTATTTTATTTCTCCAACCCATTTTTTTTAGACTTTGTCAAAATTCATGCGTAAAAAAAAGGGGCCGCTACAACCACCTTAGCTATCCCATTTGCAGTCATCATGATAAAAAATTCTAATATAATCATTTTTTAGTTGGTCGTCTCTGGGTCGGGATGGTGAGTACCGGTTGAAAAAATATAATAATGAAGAAACTTATGGCACGAAAACACTATTCTTTTCAAATTTTTATATGAGGAGAGTTTTTTTTCTCACTTATGGAGAATCAAATAAATCTCTTTCAAAATTTAAAAAAAAAATGTTTTGATTCAAAATTTGACTTGTTTGATATAAAATGCCTTTTGAAAAGAAATTTCATGTTCCAAAACTAAAGTAGAGGTGAAACACCATTTTTCTAAGAAATTAGCCCATCATAAAATGGATATTTTTCTCTAAAAAATGACATTTGGTTTAATATGAATATACGTATCCATTGGTATCATTTTGCCCCAAAACAAAGGAGGGTTAAAAATAAATGATACAAAATTATTTGATACCTGGCCAAAGCTTCTGGCTTGAAAAAACCCGGTTGCCGGATGGCCTTAGACTCGTCGTTTTTGGGGTTTAATTCCGCCGGAGAAGGAGGTGGAGGTGCCGCTTTGGTTTTGTATGATCGGAAAAGATATTGCATAGCATGAGGACGGAACGCAGTAAAATATTTTTGCTCATTAGAGAAAAGAAATT
The DNA here is from genome assembly GCA_036785695.1 of Gentiana straminea. Lineage (NCBI taxonomy): Eukaryota > Viridiplantae > Streptophyta > Magnoliopsida > Gentianales > Gentianaceae > Gentiana > Gentiana straminea. Next base: position 13,801,615 of record JAVUPR010000414.1, read on the forward strand.
TATGACCATTTGGTCCGCAAATCACAGCAGTTTTTTCACCGAGTATTTTCGTCTTGAATATGTCCGGAGAGTACTTTCTCATCCTATCTCCGACGAATATTTCCGGCTTACCGAACAGAAACTCGATAGTTTCTCCCATGAACGGCCATCCGAAGCTTCCTGGAGGAAGTTTTCCTGTGCCATTGGTGTTGGATTTTCGTCGGAAAAGAAAGAAGGTGAGAAGGGATGTGAAAATAATGATTGCTAAAGTGATGTTTAGAGCTAACATCTCCATTGTTTTTGGTTGGTAGGCTTTGTTGAATTTGATGCCATTCAATTATCTATTTTATAGCTAACATCTTAGCATTCCCATTTTGAAAGTCCATGAATGAATATTTTATATTTATATAGTTAATTGATATTCCACACAACAAAATTATATTTACAGTTGACTTATCAAACTTCTACGATATTGATTGTGATGGCATTTAAATCAATCAATATATCATAAGGAGTAAAGACATTTTTCCCACACCGTACCGGTGGTGATTGCATTCAGACCAAATGACTGGTGATTGTGATTATTCTGTCGGGATATCAATACTACTCTATACGGTTTATAACAATAGTTTATCATAATAAGTGATATAATATCAAGTGACAGGTCATTATTGAATGAAATTTATTCATATAAACTGTCAATTATTATACAAAGTGTTGTGCTATGCAATATGCAATATGATATATCTATGATTCTAACTCAAACATCACAGGAACGAGCAACAAATTATAGCCTATTTTAAATAATAATGTAAAAAAGTAACTATTGTACTTTTATGTTTACTCGTTTTAATTATTTCCATTATATGTATAAGCTTTGATATCACAAACATATTCTAAATATCTATTATATTCTCCTAAGTGTATTCATTTTATTCTTATAATATATAAGCTTGATATCAAATATTGAAAATATACTATTATTGCAACTCCTAATTTAATTATCATGTGACCCCATATGCCATTTGATCCAAAGACAAAAAGTGACGATGCATAACATTAAATGTTGGATGCAATACCATTTTGCTAATATTTTATGTGATATATAAAAGAGGTCTCATTTCAAATGTTTAATTTCATTTAAAACAAAGCCTGACATGTACCAAAAATATGTTACCAAAAATTATGTGAAACATGATATGTGTACTCACATATTTTTCATCAAAATCTTGCCGTAACTAGAGTTGTTAACGAACAGATCGAATCGATTATAAATAATCTCGTGTTCTAATCCGACCTTAGCGTTTGTGATCGTTCGTTTATTACCTTAAATTAAGTAAGAATGCTTGGAAATGATTATAAGATTGTTTCCAAAACAAACGAATATGAGTGTGGCTCGTGAATGTTTGATTATATTCGCAACTTGATTATCTAGCCCTAATACATGCATTTATTGAATTCTTCGAATCCTTTTTGTTCTAATTGTTTTATAGTTTGTTATCCACGCCTTTGATTTGATTTTTCAATACCTTAATTAACTAGACCACGTGCACTCGAGCTGAAAGTTAAATGTAGGTTTAATGAGCCGATTTGAACACGGGCTCCAACAATATGTCTTTTAAATTAGTTGAGGTTGAACATAATTTTTTGTTTGTTTTTCAAACGAATGACCACTTACAAACTCGTGACATAAACGAACCAAATTTAAACTTAAATTTTTGACTATTTATTAAATGAATAGTTACAAACAAACCCATGAACTAAACAAGAACGAACTTAAATAATAGATAGTACTTGACTCAACTCGGCTCTTTAATAGCTCTAGTCACAACTGTGCGTTTGACCAACAGAATGAATTGTTCGTATGAAATACTTGGTCTCGTTGTTGTCGTTCAATTTTGGTTTACCAAGACTTCGTGGCTAGCTATTACCTTATCTAAAAACTAGTGAAGATACATCGTGCAAGGCACGAGCCGTGTCCACTGCAGTATATGTGGAAGAATTTTATTTTGCAGATTGAATAGGTTATTATGCTGTATATTTGTATTGTGGAATCTTATAAATTATTAGTATAAGAAGAAGTGACGGGAGTAAAACTTTTACAGTAGGCAAGTGTAGTAAGAATTGTAAAACAACAAGAAAACATACATATTAGCATGAACAAGCATTTGATACATAACAACCTTATATGGTGAAATTGATACAAAATAGTTTAGTGATCACCATTGTTGTTACTTAAGCAAAACATGAAACTTGCAAGGTTAATTTACACAAAAGACAAGCCACATATTATGAAGCATTAATATTCTTTGTAGGCAGAAAATTAATGTCTTAATATGTTGCTGTTAGATGGAGGAACGAAGACAGAATTATTTATGAAACATGTCTTATACGAAGCAAACTTGGACTGCATAGAGGAAGATATTAGGGCTGTTTTGCCTTGGCCCTAGGCTTTTTGGATGGAGTAGTTTGGAGTGGGGCATCATCGTCATGAGGAGAAGCTTGCGCAGGAGCATCATCAGGGGGTAAGGGATGCTGAATTTCACCTGGCTCTGAAGTTGTTGCAGTGGGAATGGGAGCTTGTCCAAAGGGCAACATCCTTTTAACACCACTTGTTTCGTGTGCTTGCTGGGGATGAAATGGCTGATTTGCAGATAGCTCTTCAAGCACAACCTTTGTGCTAGGGGTAAAGAACTCTGTTTCAATAACAGACACTTCGGGATCCAGAGATGATGATCCAATGTGTTCTGAAGGTGCAGCAGCGGTACTTGCAGTCTCAGTTTCTGTGCTCGCATGCTGGGCTGCATCAAATGCTGCAATTTCAGCCTCGCTGTAAATCTTAATGATAGGGTAGTGACGAAGCATTATGCCACGAGCTTCGCGATCGTAGTACTTGATGAAACAGCAACATGCTTGTCTTTCAGAGCCTGTTCAATCTCTGCTGTGAGCGGTTCGGCCTAGAAGAAACAGAAGCAGCAAATGTGATAAAGAATCAGACTCACTTAAGGGTAGAAGCAGCAGGAGAAAATGTGATAATTTAAGGTGCAGCAGAAGCAGGGAAAAGTATAATGTAACCAGCAAATGGGATAAGAAACAGAAGGGGCAAATGTGCTAATTTAAGTGCAGTCCAGTTACACTTACAAACCGTCAGTATGAACTGAGTGACTGAATATATAGCAAGAAATGAGGACAGACCAACATGGCAGCAAGCTAATTTGAACAGAATGTCACACATACAAGCAACGAGACTCTTAATCCTATTTCCCAGACTTTCTTGAATAGAAGAATTTATAACAGATAATGATATTAGTATTTTGGGGCTGCATATATGGAATATATTTTTTGAGTGTTACCTTTTCAGCAGCAAGTTTTAGCTGGATGCCAGTGAAGGGCCGTAGCTTCTCAATTTCTGGGGATTTGATGCTTGCCTCAATTGTTGTTTGGCCATGTTTCAGAGTGACAGGAACCTCGGCACTGTATCAAGTGAAGATGTGGATGGTAAGTAGAAGGGACACCCAAAAGATCAGCATTAACACAAGCAGTCAGAATAATGTAATGAGAAGGGGAGAAGAAGGAATATTACCAAATGCAAACGTGAGTAAATTCTTGGCACACAGAGCACTTAATCTTCCAATCTATGTCTACGTCCAAGGGGGTGAAACATTTCTCGCATGCTTCGAACCAGAGCTTTCTTGGTGTAGGTAGATAAGTCAGGTTGCCTTCAGTCCAAACTGTTTTTGCCTGCAATGCTTACACGTTATTGATGCTGTAATAAGTGCAAGTAGAAGAGGAAGGTAAGCTATTGAGATAAGGAGCAACGTTTGGAATAGACGCAAGGGCAAAGTCCAGTGGCAGGATTTCTGAAGGGCGCGGTGGATGGAAAAGTCTACTTGGGTCCAAGTAAGCTCCAGTTTGGACAAGGGTCACGATTTCCGGTGCATGGGCAGCATACCTGTGGAAGTGATTTAGCTACATGTCATTCACAGTAATTTTATTTGAGAAGTTTAGGGTTGGGTAAATAGACTTACCATTCTTTTAAAGAATTTGTTCTTCCAAGGGTGGGTTTTCCAAGATGTATGCACTCGATTTGGTTTTCAAAGTGATGTGCCTATGTTCAATTTTGTGTATGTTAGCAGTAAGACAATTACATGAAATGTGTAGGTGTGAAGTAGGTAGTAAATGATCCTGAAAGTTTATATATTAGCATAATCCCATACCGTTCATTGTAGTAACTTTGAGCCCGTATGCAATAATGAGGGTTGGAGTCTTGTATCTAGCGTAGATATTGACGTCGGTGTCTATCAACAGATCATCCCATGCCCTCAGTAGTATTGGGGTCATTCTGTTAAAAAAAGTATGCAGGTAAGGTATTTTTTCCCCTTAATAGCTGGCTGTATGTATGAAAAAGAATGAGAGGGAAAAATAGATATTTTTTTACATACTCTTCATCAATCACCACAAAGTCTCGAGTGGCTGAGGTTGTGCCCTCTTGTACAGGTAGAGCCTGAATGATGAATGCTTTTATGCCTAGGGAAAAATGCACAGCCAATGGTAAGTGAGAGCATAAATAGAAAGCTGCTTTATGTGGTGCATGTTAAGAGTGGGGACAGCGTGTTTAGTGCTTACAGATTGAGTGGTCTTGATCAGCAGTGCGGTAGAAGTCGCTAAATTTGTCAAACTTGAATTTACAAGGCAGTGGAGGTGGGATTGGATCGTCACAAGTTTCCACAAGGTTCTTCCGGTAAAGAGTCCAGGTATAGGGATATTCAAGTACTCTATATGCCTGTGGAGTCTCCTTCACGTATGCATTAGAAACATAGTATCGCTTGAATGGTTGTAGCGTGTTTGAAAAGTGTGCCACATTTCCATCGAAAACAACAATGGGCACTTTGGTTCCCTGTTCATAAGAGAAGACCAAATGAAAGCAATTATTTAAAAAAAGCAAATTGAGAGAGAGTAAAATAGGCACATGAAGGTAGAATTGATAGATATGTGTGAAATAGGCGTTGGGGTGGAAAGATATGTGTGTAAATGTTAGGGGGCTCCTAAGGAAGATCAGCAGAACAAGCACAATGCCTGTAAAGCGTGGGAACGTATGTGGAGTGGGTGCGAGAAAGTGTTAGGGTTCTTTATAATTTAAATGTCAAATGTACCTACCTACACTAACCGGTACTATAAACAAGCTAGATGGGATTTGCTGTAGATCCCGTAACTACGGGGATTTGTAATAGATCCCCTAACTACGGGGTTTGCGTAGTACCCCTAACTACACATACCTTAACGGGGAAAAACTTTGTGCACAAACCCCAGAACTCGGCAAGCACGCTGGTCGTTAGTAACAGAAACTGCAGAAACCATAAAAAGTATTAGTTGAAAGAATGTGAAACTGTTACGCATACCAACACTTGTTTCTAAATTCCTACACCGAGAAGATGTTAATTTCGCAAAAAGAGGCTTAAAATGCACAGCCGCAGTAGAAAGTTTTTTTTTTTTGTTCAGAACCCTTTAAACCGATAATTTCATTCTATAGTATAGCCACAGAACAATATAATGAGATGATATAATAAAATATCAACAGCAGCAGTAAACTTTATAAGGATGAACAACATCATAGGAGTTTATTGACTAAAAATCTGAAAGCATGACCTCTTTTCCCTTTCTTCTATAATATACATATTAAACAAGCTTCACATCAGGACGTAACACATATAGCTTATTCTAAAAGCATATACCAAAAATCTAAAATCATGCTCATGGGCTGTAAAACCAGAATTCCATGAAAACTTATAAGGAGAAGACAACATGCTCATACAGTGTACCAACAAAATTCTATTAAAACTTATCAGGAGGAAACCACATAATCCTTGTAAAGAACCACACACAACAAAACATCAACAGCATGACCGGATTTTAGTTAGCACAAATCTGAAAGCAACAGATTGTTACCTTCTTATGATCCTAATATATAAAACCCACAAAACAAATGGCAAAAACCATCGAAGCAGCAAAGGCATCAAACAACACACATAGTAAATAGGCATGCATGCTTTAATATATGAAGAATGCTTCTTCGTGCTGCAGGAACCCGTAAGCTAATCAAAGAAATTGAGCACAGAAGAGATCAGTACAAGGTTAATATCCTTTTCCCCTAGGTGCCTGAGACCCAAGTGTGTAAGCAAATGGCCATGAGACGACACACATTCATTGAAACCCAAAAAAAGAAAATCCATAGCAGCCATAACCGGGGATAACGATTTTAGCTATAAAGTTGCTACTGAACAGATGAAGAAAACAAAAAAGGAATACCTTCAACAGCACCCCGTTCGTTGAAGATAAACCTGGGAACCTGGGGAAAACAAGGAAAAGCAAGGGTTAAAAAGTCACAGGCTGTAATCAGAAGGACAACGGTGGAAGGGAAGAATAAGAGTTTTGTAAATTGAAATCAAAATGGCAGTTACCTCTTGCAGATGACCTACTTTCCGGAAACCCAAGCCTTTCTCTTTGCTTTTAAAACGATTAGAAAGAGTACCGTGTAGTTTAAACCTGCAGCCCCAAATATCATCATGCCGTTTCTGTTTGGAGTAGACAGGTACAGTGTTTCGAAGGACAGTTTCATGTGCGCTTAGGAAATATTGTAGAGAGGGTTTGGTAATTAGCAGTTGAGTTTCTGGAGGTGGCGGTCAGAACGGGGGGGGGGGGGGGGGGGGGTGGGGAGAGGGGAGGATGCAAGAACCGGTGAGAGGGTTGGAGATGACAGTGGTAGGTGGTGGTAGATGGAGAAAATCAATGCGGTGGCTAACCCTTGGAGAAATAATCTGCTAAATCTATTTCTAGCGTACACGTGTATCCCCTATAATCTGTACCCTCCCATTAAAGATTTACACGTTTAATAAGGCAAAGACTTTTGTATCAGTGTACGTACATTATTAGATATATTCAAAACAAATGTTAAACAGTTATGGAATATTGTGTTTTTATGTCGGTTTTTGGCGGAGTCATCAAGATTCGAAGTCTTCAAATTATGGAGTCATCAAATGTTATATTTTGTGCGTCTATGGCGCTTTTTTATTGTTATGACAAGTGCAAAAAAACCACACACACAAACAAGCAAAAAAAAATTTCGATGGTTCCAAAATTAGCCAACTCCCCCATAAATCGACATAAAGACACAATATTACATGGTTGTATTGTAAAAATAATGTTGATAATCAATCATCTGATCACGTTAATGATGTTTTATTAAAGGGGTAAAAAAAACGATATATATATAAAAAACCGATGACAAAGGAAACGTCGAAACGAGAAACTCGATGAAACGAAAAATATATACGTGTATAAAAAGACTTTTGTGTCAATGTAGATTATTATATATTCAAAGCAAATGTTAAACAGTTATGTAATATTGTGGCTCTATGTCGGTTTTTGGAGGAGCATCAAAATTTGAAGTCGTCAAATTTTGGAGTCGGCCCATGTTACATTTTGTGCCTCTATGTCGTTTTTTTATTGTCATGACAAGTGGAAAAAAAAAACACACAAACAATCAAAAAAATATTTCGATTTTTCCAAAATTAAACAACTCCCCCACAAACCGACATAAAGACACAATACTACGTTGTTATATTGTAAAAATAATGTTGATAATCAAATTGAATAGGATATATATGTGTTAGGGGAAAAAAAAAACAAAAAAAAAACGACTCAAGACAAGGGGCAAAAAATAATGTTGATAATCAAATTGAATATATATATATATATGTGTTGGTAAAAAAAAAAAAAAAAAAAAAAAAAAAAAAAAAAACCCAGGGAAAAAAAAAAAAAGGACACGTGTCAAGGCAAGGGGAGTTGCCCCTTGTCTTCTTATAAGTATGTAAGGATAAAAAATAAAATTTAAAAAAAAGACGACTTCATGGCTATGTGCTAAAATGAAAAACAAATAAATAAATAAGACTTCATGGCTATGTTGACACGGTCCAAATAAATAAATAATCGAACTCGACTCTCTAAGTAATTGATATAGCTCGACTCGACTAGTAAACTCGAGTATTTTCCTAGAATTCATTTATTTTTTTAATGAAATATAGAAGGATCGAGCTCGATTCGTCTAATACTCGACTCGAATAATATTTTTTTAATTATGAAAAATAATATTTTATTGTAAATTTAATAAATTAAATAATTATTTAATCAAAATTAATGACATTGACGTTTCTCCTGGATAAGAAGAGTTAGTGGTGTGATGTTTCTATCCAAAATTCTTTTCACGGAGAGGAAAGTCAAAATTGACATTCCTTACTTTATAAGATCATCAATATCATTTATGGTTTTATCGATGTTACCAACAATGACGTTCCTAACATGTGAATGAGATGCTCAAATGAATTTGTGATGTAATGTAAAAAATACTTAATCACAAAAGAAAAGAAGATACCTGAAATAATTTTTCTGGTGCCAATAAAATCACCGAATAGTACGGCCGGAAGTAGACTAACCTTAAGGTGAAAATAAGGCTTAAAAAGCCCACAATTGTTCTTTATTTGTACTTCCCCAAGCCCGTCCAAATTGATTCTTTTGGGTACATTGATAATGACACCTATACTTAGTGGGGAAAAAGGCAAAAAAAAAAAAAAAATAGTAATAAAACTTTAAAAGAGAAAAACTTCTCAGAGATGATGAAGATGAATTGGAAGTCCTTTTTCGGGGGTGGGCATCATGTCACCGGTGATCTTTTCGTTCGGAAACACAACCTCCCATCTGTATTTCTTGATAGTATTGTGGACAAAAGCAAGAATGGCCAGCCGAGCATACTCTTTTCCTGGACACAATCGTGGTCCTCCACCAAACGGAACGTACGTGTATGGAGCCTGAGATTCACCTTCATATCTTGAAGGATCGAAATTTTCAGGGTTTTTGAAATATGTAGGGTTCATATTTGTCGGAGCTGACAGTCCAAAACACCTATAAGAGAAGAAATTAAGTAGAAAGTGTGAGGATATAAAACGGTTTTAATAAAAGATATAAAAACAAAAGAGACAGAAACACATCAACCGTTTATTATCAATTTAAATGTTCATTTGTATGGAATGTTTTCACTAATTAGGATAACTAGGTTCAAGAAATACTTACCTTCCATCCTTTTGTTGGAATGGTGTAACCAGCATAATTAATTAAACTCAGTCAAGACTTCTCGAAACGTGCCTTGAAGAGGAGGATAAAATCTCATCGTCTCACGTATAACATTCCAAGAATATTTCATCTTTTCCATGTCTTCCCACTGTAGTAATTCTCCAGGCTTCTTGCTTGCTGCTATCTCCATTTGCTCTGTTGTTAATGTTAATGTCTTTAGCAATTAGCAAAAGTGATTCTACATGAAATTGATGAGTATCATGTGGAGTCTCTTTTTTTCCCCAAAAATTAAGAGTTATGCCCTGTCACTCCTATTTTTTTTTTTGGGGCCAGAGGCCAGAAAGACAAAAAAAGATACAAAATGAGAAAAAATGACAAGAAAAAAAAATAATGGTTGAGAAGGATAAAAGCGCGTCTGTTACTAAGTGTGTTACTACATTTGGTTGTAGGAACATGTAGTAACACATGTAGTAGCATGCGCGTTTTTGTCTTCTCGACCACTATCTTTTTTTCTTGTCATTTTTCCTCATTTTAGATAAAAAACAGTCCTTTACAACCTTTAACCTTTTTTTTTTTCACTCCAGTTATTTTTTTGTCCTTCTCGCCTCTGGCCCCAAAAAAAAGGTTAAAGGTTGTAAATGACTGTTTTTGATCTAAAATGAGGAAAAATGACAAGAAAAAAAGATAGTGGTCGAGAAGGACAAAAACGCGCGTTATACACGTGTGTTACTACATGTTCCTACAACCAAATGTAGTAACACATGTAATAACAGGCGCGTTTTTGTCCTTCTCAACCATTATTTTTTTTTCTTGTCCTTTTTTCTCATTTTGTATCAAAAACAGTCCTTTACAACCTTTAACCTTTTTTTTTTCACTCCAGTTATTTTTAATATATATTCAGATTTACACATGATTATATATTATTATTATTAATTCAACACTTAAATCATTTAAATTTTTGTTCCAATGAATATTGAGAATAAAGACAACTATCACTCTCTCCGTTATTTATTAATCGATGTAGTTGACAAAAAAAAATTGTATTTGGTTGTAGGATACGTGTAGAACACACGTAAGAATACGCGCGTTTTTGTCCTTCTCGACCACTATCTTTTTTTCTTGTCATTTTTCCTCATTTTAGAAAAAACAGTCCTTTACAACCTTTAACCTTTTTTTTTTTCACTCCAGTTATTTTTAATATATATTCAGATTTACACATGATTATATATTATTATTATTATTAATTCAACACTTAAATCATTTAAATTTTTGTTCCAATGAATATTGAGAATAAAGACAACTATCACTCTCTCCGTTATTTATTAACCGATGTAGTTGACAAAAAAAAAATTGTATTTCATTGATGTTGTTACATTTTCAAGGTAATATATTATTTTTTTTTCTCATCTTACCCTAAATTTATTATTATTAGTAGTAAGAGATTAAAATGAATGCTAAATTAATTATATTTAAATACTTTCTAGTAATTTTAATATTAAAACCAAAGTATTAATTCACTTTTTTATTACGTGTGACCTTGACAGGCTGACAGCTCACTCAGTTAAATAAGAACAAACCATTCTCTAAAGTATACTTCCTTTGTTCCTATTTAAGTGAACAATTTATCAAAAACACACGTATTTGATTTAATATTCTGACTTTACTTTTTTTTAAAAATATTCTGACTTTAACAGTAAACTGACTAACAAAATCATTAGACATAATCAATGTAACGTTCCTTTTAATCTCTCACCTAAAAATAAATATAAGGGTAGAATGAGGAAAAAATGAATAATAAACAGGAACATCCCATAAGAAAGAAATAAAATATTGACGATTCAATTGATTAATAAAGATCGAAATGAGTACAAAATTTGCCTGTAACTCGAGTGATAAAATTATAATTATTAAAACCAATTTGAGTCTGATTGAAAATGTTTTTTCATACTAATTAATACCGGTCTGAAATACTTTCAACTATAATTAAATTAGAAAACTTCTAACATTCTTCTTAAAATTCGATCGATATGTGCGAAAAAAAAAAAAAAAAAAAATTTTAAAAGACAAAAGCGGGAAAAAAATATTGTGTATAAAGTTTTTGTACGTTTTAAAGTATGAAAAGACATACAAATAACTCGAAGTTGTATTAGTAGCCTTTTTTTTTTGTTTTTAGGGGAGAAGTATTAATTACCTGTGCGTATTTTATCGTAAATGTCAGGTCTCTCACCAACATTCTTCATGAAGAAAGTAATTGTAGCGGCCACCGTGCTGTATCCGGCGACAAGCAACCCCATCATCTTATCTGCAACTGCAAGTACACTTTCTTGCATGCTTTCCTTTTCCTGATCTGCTGTGGGACCACCGCTACTACTCGCACGTATCATGTGGGACAGTAAATCTTGCATCGGAGCTGATCCGCCGGCGGCGGCGGCAGCCATTAAATCCTTCTTTTCTCTGATCACATTTTTCAGCTCATTGCGAATGGCGTCTGCCGACTTATTTGCACGATGAAAAACGGTTCCGGGGAAATTCAACAAGATTGAATGCATACCTAATGAAATGCTGTCGAAATGATCTACGAGTTTCGAGATTCTCTCCGGATTGTTCATGGCTAGAAAGAACCTGCAAAACAATGTTAAGAGTTTAGTGCATATATTTGGTACTTGTTGTGGGTGGGCTTATAGCTAGGGCGGCCGGCTGGCTGTTATTTTTGGTACAATATTTTTTTTTTATATAATTCAATCAAACACAATAATTTATCTTAATATAGCCCACCCAAAATAATTTTACTTGATCTTTAAACGTGAATCTATCAGATACTAAGAATCTGGAAGGCTTAGTTAAGCGATGGTCAACTGAGTGTTGAGGTGTTCAAGTCTAGTGTTCAGTTAAGTTCTATAATTAAGTAGCCAAGTAGTCTCTACTGAAGTCTGTTAAACACGTATGAATTAGCTTTGACCCTGAGTTTTAGTTGCTCACTTGAGCTCTAAGAAATCACATTTGTGATATTTCTAAGATTGCACAATGTTTAATTATGGCGGTCAGAGTTTAGATCTCAAGGCTAGAAATATTCCAGCATTATGGCGGCCAGGGTTTAGATCTCAAGGCTAGAAATATTCAGCGTTTATTGTAACCTAGAGAGAGCGTATCATTGAATATCTCTCTGCATGATTAAAGTTCATATTTCTGTCTCTGGTAAAGTCGGCATAACACCAAAAACATGTTTAATTGTTGTGTTCTTTCTTGTTTTGATATTGTGTGAAAGTTTATGTTAATTAATGTGTTATTTTGAATCTTATACTCGAAATAAGTTGGAATAAAATTTCTCGTTCGGTCATTGTGTGTTATTGTTCCAATACCTTTTCAAAAGGTGTGAAACATTTGGCATACACAACTATATACGGGGAAATTTTTGGGTGGATACTCCCATATGCAGATATATATATATATATATATATATATATATATATATATATATATATATATATATATATATATGCGAATCGAATTCTGTTCGTTTCATTCTACAATAAAACTGTGGTTTAGATTAAGCTATATATGTGACTCTTTATATTTGACTCTCCACCTTAGAATTTTTCCTATATACAGGGCAGGTAAGAAAATTGTTGCAGATGTTGATGCTAGAGTTAAATTAAAGCATATTTTTTGTCAAGGAAAAATAAAAAATTAAAGCATATTTAGATTATATAAATTTTTTGTTTAATTTGTAGAATGAAAGTGACAAAATAAAGAGTGGAGCAACACTTATATCAAAAAGTTAATATTTGACGCACAAAATAAAAAGAAAAAGTAAAAACCTGCAAGCAATGGTAAGAGTAACCGTTTTGGAAAGCGGATAGACTTTCACTACATTTTTACGGTCCCACTCACTTTCAATGAGATCGGCTGAAATTGATTCCATTTTTCCGATGAACCTCGCCAGGAATTCCGGCTTCAGAAAACCCGGTTGCCGTAACGCCTTAGACTTTTCATGCTCTTTATCCTCCGCCTCCGTCGTAGGCGCCGGCGCCGGAGCATTCGTTTCATATGACCGGAAAAGCCTTTGCATAGAATGAGGACGAAACGCAGTAAAATACGTTTGTTCATTAGAGAAAATAAATTTATGGCCATTTGGGCCACAAAGGACCACTGTTTTTTCTCCAAGTATTTTCGTTTTGAAAATGTCGGTAGAGTATTTCTTCATCCTTTTTCTGACGAAGTTTTCCGGCTTACCGAACAGAAATTCAAGTGTTTCTCCGAAGAACGGCCATCCATAACTTCCGGGAGGGAGTTTGACGCCGGAATTGGATTTGAGCCTGTAAGATAACAGAGAAATAATGAATGTGAAGAGTACAATTGAAACGGAGAAAATTATAGTGATTTCCCGAGGGATTATTTCAGGAATAATTCTGTAGTGTAAATGTGGAAATACCACTTCAGTGCAATTTTCACGATTTTGGTTCGTAATTTCCGGGGATTTTTTTTCATGAATGTGCATGATCTTAAGGTATACAAATCCTCTATTGTGGTTCCCCTTCTCAATTAGGATTTAGTTTGGTTCTAAAAACACCTAAAACGCGAAAAACGGTGTGGTATTTTGACAATTGAGTGATAGTCCAACATTTGCCTTGTCACAAGAGTGGTATTTCGACAACATTTGCCTAAAATTGCTGTGTTTTTGTTATGAAATTGATCGGAAGATAGGTTGATATATATCAGCAGATGGTACCGAACCACCGGTCAAAAAATGAATATCTAAACTAGACTCGGATCGTAAATTGTTAGCTTTATTATGATTTAATCAGACTCTGAGTTGAACTCGAGTGGTTCATCGAAGTCAACGAGTCGAACCGGATCACTTTAAAGCTCAAAAAGAAAATCGAGTTGCTCGAGTTTTAGTTCGTGCTGGAAAGTGTTTAATACTTTATCGAGCATAATCGAACCAAATTTGAGTATAAAACTTAATCGAGCCGATTTAGAGCAATTTTTTCTTGGCTCGAAGTAACTCGAGAATCGTTGTTTTGAGTGTTTGCTCGACTCGATAAGTAAATACTTGGTTTAGCTCGGATTGTTTACACGCGTAGACTCGAAATTGTTTGAGCATCAAGAAACTCAACTCGATTATGTTTTAATTATTTACAAGTATTTTTCGATTACGTTCAATAAAATTTTGAGCATTTCGTAAAAAATGCTCGGTTTCTACTCTTCATAAAAATAACAACACAAAAGAGTATATGTATATATATTTGTAAATAATATAATAATACATGATTAAACAAATGAACATTTCAACCCATGTTATAAAGTGTTTAAGTTCGGCTCGTAAACCTTGATTAACTGCTTGAGTTATGTTGTATCATATATAAGTGTGCATTTCACAGCTGAGCGTCGAGTTGCTTGTAAGTGGCTCAACACATATACACCTTTATGTACAACAACGATCGAAACAACACATTGATCTTGATGTAGAATTAATTAATTAATATATGTCTAATTATAATCAATGGTGTAAAAATGATGTAAGTATAACGGAACATGTACTAAAAATGCATAGTGATTAATGTATCATTGTCACTAATGTCAATTGTTGTAATAATGTCACAATAATTATGTCAAAATAAATTACAAAATACATTTTAATTTTTTTAAATCACAATATATAACTCGTTGATAATAAAGTACGTCCATCATAATCAAAATAATAATTGTGCATTATATAACTCAATGTAACACAACTGTTTTAATATACATAGTAGTATCACTGTGTTTGATGTAAAATTTTGATTTAATCAAGGAATATATTTGATTGGTCGAGTAATGTTATTCATATTTTTACATCAAAACCAATGTTTTACTTTAAAATATGAATTTAATTTATACACATGTTTTTCGAGCTTATATTATTCCAATTTCCATATATATCCTTGACTTATTTGTTGATATTAATGGGAACACATGCACATTTTCCTCTCTTTTTTGACAAAAAAAACATGCAATATATTTCTTCTTAAAAGGAAAATAATCTGTACCGTTTCACTGTTTAACTCTCTCTGCAATTAATTGTTTTGTCAATTTATATCATTTCTGAGCATATTTTACGAACATTATACAATCGCACGAAGCTCGAAAAAAAAAAAAAAAACCCTAATTTTTTTTTTTTAAATTTAGGAACGCGCATATGAAAAAGGCATTAGCTCTCATACTGGTGTTCCCCTCCATTATAAGGTTCATATCCTTTTTCTGCTTTTATTATTCAAATGCGTAATTTTATATGCATATGCTATGTGCTTGTGTGATTTTTTTTTGGAGATAGGATTTTTTTTTTTTTTTTTTTTTTTTTTTTGGATCGGTTTTCATAAGGAGGAAGAATGAAAAAAAACAAATTCTGACGACTGCCGGCCGGTGGTGGAACAGACTGAACAGTATGAGACATTTTTTTTTTTTCTTTTGTCGTCCGTGTCCGTGTGACCTCTTGTACTTATTATTATGCATAGTGTTGTTAATGGTGATAAAGTGCAGAAATTTATCCTAACAAATAGTAATAAACAATTGAACAAATAAGAAACACGATTCACTCCTAATAAACAATCAATGGCCAATTTGATATGTATATGCATGTTGCCATGAAAAATGTTATGTGCTATGTTTGCCCGAAATTTCAAATTGAGCATAATAATTATATGTTGATTGCCTTATAAATAAGATTATATGTCATCCTATGATAAAGAAATTTCATAGGCGTTATATACTAAGTACAAAACAATCAATGTGATAAAGTATCTTCACAAAGCATCGAAAAAATGAGTGACCGCTATGTACCATGGCATCGTGATCCAATTCACACTCTTGGAAATTAATTATTGTGGATGTCTTATGACTACATAATTAATATGCTCTTCACTCTTGTTTATGTAGATGGGCGATACAACTCGACCCGAATTTGAAATCTTGGACTCGGAAGGAATTGAGTACCACCGCGGGTTTCGGATGTGGAAATGGCCTTTGTTGCAAAGGACTACACTCTCACTATCAAAACACCCACCGACCCTAAGGACGACCCATCTGCTAAAGTAAAAGCAAATGCCCTAATGTTCTCGAGGCGACATATTGACTCTAGCTTACGCCGGGAGTACCTTCGCTTGAAAACACCCAAAGAAGCGTGGGATGCCCCTGAGGGACGTTTTGGGAACATTCATGACACTTTACTCCCCGTCATCGCTCGGTGGAATGAAATCCGCCTCGCTTGACTACAAAGGGGTAGACCAATTCAACAAGGACATGTTGCGTCTTAGAGCACGTCTCAAATTCCGTGGAAAGGAACTCACGAGAAGATGATATGATCCGTAAGACTCTTTCCACTTTTCCTACTTCAGCACTTATACTAGCGAACCAGTATAGGCTAGAGTACGACAAGAAAAATATTACGACCTTTCACAAATTGATCAACATGCTGCAAGTGGCTGAGCGGCATGATCAAGTTCTCATGAATAATAATGCCGTACCCGCCGGGACAAAGAAAATTCCGAGGTTAACTATGGCAAGATGAAAGGTGGAAAGAACCCCAAAGAAAAGGGAGTTGGACGTGCCGAGCCTTACCCACGTGGAAACAATGCACCACGTGGAAAGGGACCACAGGGGCCGTAGTATGGGCCGTGGAGGTCCCCCTAATGTATGGCGCGAAATGGTGGTGATGGTCCCAGTGGCCATGGTGGTCCTAAGGCTAAGGTGCAAAAGGCACCTAAGAACCCTCAAGAAAAAGCGGAGAGAGTTGAACCGAACCTTGCTATAGGTGTGGAGTTACCGGGCATTGGTATAATACCCGCCAAGCAAGTAACAAAGTAGCGACCAATTACAAGAGGTATAGGGAATCTAGAGAACAAGAGGCCCACTATACGGAAGATGGAGGCAATGACACGATGTCAACCTCACAATTGCAGACTTCAATAGCAAACAAGAACCCCGCTGCTCGTCAATGGATGTTCCGGACTTTGATTGATCTCTTTGCTTATTTATTTATTTTTCCAAGAACATTGTGAAGGCGGAATGCCTTATTTTTAATTAGACTATTTTGGTCTTAAAGTTCATTTGAATAATGGTTTGTTGAATTGGATTTTGATGTACGAGACTTTTATTTTGATTTTCGTTGGCCTATTAATAAATTTCGGATTTTATTCGAAGTATTGAATTTTATTCGATTTTATTTACCAAGTATATACATGGTTCGAAAATAGCACTATTAAGGTGTAAAGCAATACATCTACCATACACTAAACATATATATCGGGATGAAAAGCATATCATTCTATCTCCATCGAAAAACTCTAAAGAATATGAGTTATGTCTTCGACTTTTTAATCTCATCTAATTTAAATGTAGGAATGAATCGAGGAGAAATAGAGTGCTTAGGCGATAGTGGAACCACACACACTATCTTAAGGAATAGACAATTATTTGTCGAGTTAATTCCATGTAATTCATCCGTGACTACGATGATTGGATCATCACAAGTAATACAAGGGCGAGGAAATGCCACATTTTTGATGCCTAACGGCACAACGATAAAAGTCACAAACGCTCTATATGCACCTAGAGCCAATCGAACCTTGTTAAGTTTCAAAGATATTCGTGCCAACGGTTATCATTTGGAAACTCACTTGTGAGAATGGAACGGAATATTTGTATATTACCACAAATGAATGTGGAAGGAAACGCATACTAGAAAAGCTTATGCGAGTCAATCTAATGGATTATATATTACTACTATTCGGATTATTGAATCCTATGCGCTTTTTTCCAAGATCCAGCAGAGAACTAGATTTCTCGACAAAGAGACAGTATTTGGTCCGGTAGTGCTAACCCCACCAAGTGTAAAGCACTGTAGGACATAAATGGGTATTTGTCGAAAGCGTAATGAGAAGAATGAAGTCCTAAGGTACAAGGCTCGCCTTGTGGCGCAAGGTTTCTCACAACGCCCGGAATTGACTATGAGGAGACATACTCTCCGTAATGGATGTAATAACTTTCCGTTACCTAGTTAGTTTAGTTGTTTCCGAAGGATTGGAAATGCGAGCTCATGGATGTGGTTACAAAGATATCTCATGGGGATCTTGATTCGAGAGATATACATGAAAGTGCACGATGGTCTTTCATTACCCAAGTCAAGTGACTCTAAACCACGGAGTGCGTTTGCAATCGGATTGAAACGCTCACTTTACGGATTAAAACAATCCGGGCGGATGTGGTATACCCGCCTAAGTGACTACTTGATTGGGAAGGGATATAAGAATGATGAACTATGCCCTCGCGTATTCATAAAGAAAACAAGTTCCGGATTTGCAATTGTAGCAAAGTATATGTCGATGATATGAACATAATAGGTACTCTTAATGAAATAAGAGAAACCGCGAGCTATTTGAAATCCGAATTTGAGATGAAAGATCTTGGGAAAACTCGGTTTTGTCTAGGCCTTGAACTAGAACACCGAGCTTGTGGAATACTTATCCACCGACCGCATATGTCCAAAAGATGCTCGGCGATTTAATATGGACAAAGTGCACCCTGTTAGCACTCCCATGATCGGTCGAAGTTTGGACATAAAGAAAGATCCATTTCGTCCAAAGGAAGATGACGAAGAGCTATTGGGAGCTGAAATTCCCTACTTAAGTGCAATAGGCGCATTATTGTATTTAGCTCAATGTACTCGACCAGATATTGCATTCTCAGTGAACTTGTTAGCTAGATTCAGCTCCGCGCCAACGCAGCGTCATTGGAATGGTATTAAAAACATATTTCGATACCTAAAAGGAACCATTGACTTGGGCCTATTTTTTCCCTACACAAAGACAAGAGGGACCGTAAATGAAAATACAACCCCTAAAGAAAATGTCGAATGCGAAATCGCCACCCCTACTACGAAACCCCAAACAATGTATTAGTTGGGTTTGCGTACGCCGGGTATCTATCCGACCCACATAAAGGTCGTTCCCAAACCGGTTATGTATTTACCATTGGGAACACGGCGATATCTTGGAGATCAACCAAGCAAAGTCTTGTGGCTACCTCCTCGTTTTTCAATCTCTATTATCTAAGTGAGGATATATTTTGGAGATTATATAAAGTTTTCCACATAAACAACAAGGCAAGATTTTGCTGTCAGGCCCATCTATTTAACTCATATAATATTTCGTACCCAACTTAACTTTGGGCCTGTAGTCTTGATTATCTCAGTCCATGAGAGAAATTAAACTTGGCTTTTCTACAGTGTTTAATCCGTGTTTCTAACTTTTGGAACTGCTTTTTTGAAAAATAAAGTACTATGTGACATTATTACAACAAAAGTACTATGTATAACTTAAACCCATTATTCATTTCAAAAAAAATATTAAATAAAATAAACCCATTATTCTTTTTTAATAATAGAGTTAGCTACATGCCTTTATTATTATTTATTTATTTTGTACGTAATTATAGTGTCGGAAATAATCATATTGTCAATAGAATCTTTATTATTCAGAAAAAAATAAATAATAATAAAGGAATGTAGCCAACTCCATTACAACAAAAGTACTAAAAAAAAATCGATACGAAAGTACTATGTATAACTTAAACCCATTATTTTTTTCAATGGAAAACCAACTCCATTAAACATAATCAGCTAAATAAGTCAAGATTAATTACATCTAAATTTTCTCAATACACAATGCCTATATAGCTACTAAGCTTGAAAATTTATTGGCAAGGAGACGCGTGCGGTGATTACCCGACCGCTTGACAAAATAAAACTGAAAATGGGAAAAATATATTGTAACATATTTGGACAGTCATCAAGAATACTTAGCAGGTTCGAGAAATCAGACATATGTGAGGAAAACTTTTGAAACATAGTGAGTGAATCTCCTTAAAAAAAATGGCGTTAAAAAAAACCCGTAATAAAATAGGATTATATCACGCCTAATCATTTACTCTAATGGTGCGTTTGATTCTTTGGAATAAAATGGAATGGAATGAGCGTGATTCCATTCCTACGTTCGACAAGCAATGGAATGAAACGTATGAGATTCTATAGAATGCGACAATTGATCGACATGGTGGACGACGGTGTACGTATATATAGTGCGTGTCTAGGGAGTTCAAGATTCTGCAATTGCTATATTATGTATTGCCGTAAGGGGTTAATAGTTAGCATTAGTATGGCATCTGTAATGCATTACTCGAAATTAATTAAAGTGGACTAATTAGTGCAAGTTATATATCTTCTACAAATTCACTATTAGTGGGCTGGATGTTTCTGGTGTGAATAACTTGTATAGTATTCCGTTGCCGCCTTCTCTGTTTGAGGATCAGTTTCTTTGATCTACTAGTGAACTTGATGCTTTACTTTCAAGATGATCGATGAAATCAATACTAAAAGGTTCATCTGTTCTTAGGCCTCCTTAATTAGTTAGAAACATTATTTCATTTTAATATCCTTCTTAATCTATCTTCTAGTAGTAGTATATTGAACTTGTTGATCGTATCCCCTGGATATGGCCTAGTGGTACGTGAAGACATGGGTGTTTAAAGACAGCTTGAGGTCAAATGTTCGACTCCCCGCATAGGGTTGAATTCTCCAGTATCATGTATAATAGGCAAGCCCATGTTCTAAGCTGATTAACCTCTCCTCGCATTCATGTGGGATCGGAGGCGAGTGGACCCTTACGGTTAGGGTTTAACCGTTTTTTTTTAACTTGTTGATCGTAAGTCAAATGTTATATTCTGTCTATGTCATATGTTGCAGTACCCTTCTTATTAAATTGGGAGCTTTGGTGAATGAAGGTTTATATAGCTTTGCTAATTCCTATTAATGTATCTGTAGCCATATACTACATTGTGTCAATGTATCTGTGCAGCCGTCGTATACATCGTGTCACATATACAACGAGTGACACGGCCTAATCTTCTAACTTTGATCATAATGAGCCTACACCATGACCGACCGATAGGTCATATACATCAATGGTCAAAGGTAAAAAAGAATTAGGGGTTGTGTCATCCGTTGTGACACAATGATCATGCATGTACGTAGCATTACTCTTTTACGAGATACACTAGGTTTATGGTCCTAGATCAACTTATTCCACGCCATATGAAATGTTTAACCTTAGGCTGGATGCTAAGCGACCAAAAGGCCGTGCCACGCGGGAGTTAGAAGAGCACTGCGGATCGTCCATCTTCTTGTGATGATACTTGTAAGCCAAATGTACCCGATTTTTACCGAGTATATACTTTTTCACCAAAGTGCCTAATGAGTTCATCATGTCTATATATAGCAACGGTATGGCAATAGGATGCACTACCTTGCAAAGTGGTCTTGACCTTCGGTAGCAGGGGATCTGTTGATCCAAAGGGCCATAGACCCTCAAGTTGGCAAAGTAATGCAATGGGTTACTCTCTACTTTTTTATATATATATATATATATATATATATATATATATATATATATATATGTTTTTTTTGCCTTAAGCACCTGCAAGGTTAGAGATGTGATGTACGGATGGAAAGTGAGGATGGTCGAGGCCTTGTTTGGATTTCGGTGTTGGATTATTAGGAGAGCCAACCTAGCCTTCCTGTTCAAAGATTGACCCCCATTTGTTTCAGAACAGAGGGAGTACATAACCAAGATAGTCCTCACCATTGAAAAAATGCCCAATAGCATAATTATTTTGCAGTCCGAAAATGTTACATAACCAAGATAGTCCTCAATATTGCAACCCAATGTAAACTCACCAAAGTCCCAAAATGTAGCAGTGTGCTTGACTCTAGATAGCAACATCTACTTTTTAGCCAAAGGCATAGGTTGTGTGTCGATACAAACATATCATGCTTTGTAGTAGAGAGATTAGAAACATATCATGCTTTGTATGTTTCATAGACAAATATGTCCATCTTATTTGATGGAAGAAAACCAACATATACCATAATAACCGATCATACGTACCTAGCAGAAAAAAATAAGGATGTCTAATATTCATCATAATTCACTTCGAAGGATCATAGTTAAAAACAACTTCCATATCCAAATGTCAATATAACAATACACAACAGTAAGTTTCTTGCTTGACATAAATACTTCCATCAAACATTCACTCCACACAAACAAAACTTTCTCTGTCAGTAAATTGACTTGATCTCTAATCTGATGGAACTAATCTGTAAGTCAGCTAAGTAAGTGTATTCATTCTGTGGAAGTCAACTGATGTTCCTTCCGGGTTAGCAGCCTGCTGAGGTCTGTTGGGGTCTTTAATACAATTGAGTTCTGCAATCTGGTCTGATTGATTACAAGTCTGAGAAAGTCAGCTGAAGCTGAGTTTTGTCTGGTGGGGTCAGCTAAAGCTGGTGTCCACATCTTGGAGGTATTTATGTCTGTTCAGACAAAGATCCTATGGCGGCTAGGGTTTAGGGAATTATGCATATAAATACCAATATTTTAATCAATGCAGTGTGTGTCTTCCAAGAGTGTGAAAACCCTTGTAACTTTGTGAATGATAAAATATCTCATTCTCTGTCCGTGGAGTAGTCGGTACAACGCCGAAAACCACGTTAAATCTCTGTGTTATCTTTGTTTCTGTGTTTTATCAATTTCTGCCATTATTTACTATTAGATTGCTTATGTTTTATCTTTCTTGAAGTGCAAGTTTCTCATCCGTGTTTCAGAGAGTTGATTGCGGGCACGACGATGGGCATGTCCACAGGATCCGGGAGATCCGCCAGTTTGCCATGGGTGAACGCGAAAGGCTGTTAGATCCCACGCAGGACAACTGGTTTCTCAAGGACTTGATTCGGAGAGTTGATTTGACTCTTGAGCTTGCTGCTGCTCGGGGGAGCCTCGGTTATGACATGGATTTCCCCCCTCCCCCCCAAATCGACGAGGTGAGGGATTGCCTCTGTTTGCGTTATCCTTGTCTCTCTTATAGTGATTCAGAGATCTGCAGGCTATCAACCTCTCGATCTCTTTCCACAATTGTTTGCAATCTTCAGTGGTATGACCGTGATCACGATGATACTCGCAGTGTTTTGTCGCATCTTGGTCATCGCACGTGGCTTGCGCCATGGGGCGATGCTCAGGGAGCTCGCTTTTTTACTTCATGCATTATTTTGCTAGGGGAGCATTTAGAGGTGTGTAATGTTCCTCTGCAAACTTTTCGGGCTTCTTGAAGTCCTGATTTCTGTTGTTGTGCTCTTTGGTTGGATGAGATTCAACCTTTTGCTTCCCCTTGTTGGATGATGGCTGGGAAGATAGCTCAGATGCCCCGTACTTTTGAGCTTTGCTGAGCATTTCTTGTAAGCCCTCTAGGGCAGTGAATGGCGAAATTGTATTTAAGATAGCCCTTTGCCAGCCCAGTTTCAAAGCTGGTCATGACTACACTATCAGTCAGACCCCTGGTCAATTCATAAATCTTGTTGAAGAGCTCATAGTAGCCGCGAGTTGACTTGGTTTCTCCCTGCCGGCTTTCAAACAGATCGGTCTGTGTTTTCTTCGGTTGTCCGGCAGTTTTGAACTCGGCGATGAACTTAGCGTGAAAATCATCCCAAGATTTAATCAACCTGGCCGGTAGGTTTTGGACCCAAGAGCCCGCTCTATCATGCATCGCACTCACAAAAGCAATGCACTAGCCACTAGGCTGATTGGTTTCTAGTTACTAGAGAGACCCTGCTTTGGAAGGTTGTGAGCTAGTCATACAGGCAAGTCGCCCCTGTGTAAGTTTGAAATGAAGGGTAATGGAGCCATTCAGGTGTGGCCTTCAGAACCCGTTCATCGATGAAGTTGGTTCCCCAGGCTTACTTATCCTCCTTCCCGACCTTGATCTTTTGCAGGTCCTCGACTAGCTTTTGAAGTCTTGCGAATTGATCCTCGAGCACATGCGGCGGGTAGTGTTGGTAACTACATGCCGTCTTGGACCTTTTGGATTGGGTATTGTGATTGTCGTGGCAATCACCCAGCCTGGATTTCACATTCCGACGAGCTGAATTGACCTCGTCGCTTTTCTCTTGCTTGGGAGCCTCATCCCTCTTGGGACCTAAACGATCCTGGACCGGACTCTGTCCGTGAGGTCGACCCACTGATGATTGGGAATTTCCTTCCCTTTCGAGTTGATGGGAAGAAGATACTACTGTTGGGGCAGCTGGCGCGGCGTACTTTGTGATGGTTGGAGATTCCGCCGGGGGAACAAAATCACTGATCGGGAGAATTGGTTCTCCGAAATGGATCAAGTCCTGATTGGTTTGATGAATCATTTCGGAATAGGCGGAGTGAGCGCGTATCATAAGCCTCAATCTCCTCACGTGGAGATATAATGACGATTAAAATAGTATATCCTACGGCATCAATATTCTATCCATTATGAGCTAAAAGTTGTTGTTTCAACCTATAAATGAGAACCATTTGAGTTGAATATCATATGTCGGATTCGTGAGTCGAGTAATTTGCACTTAACGTTTATTTTCCCTATTTCGATATTATTTCGTGCGTTATTTGATTATTTTCAGGCTACGAGATATTGGGATGAGCATTGTGGATGAATCTGGAGTGGACTGAACAAAAGGATTGGGCCTAGGGTATTCCAGAACCTTCCAAGCTAGTCGGCAGAAAGAAAAAGACAAAAATACCCTCGATTAATCGGGAAGTACCGCCGGGTTACCGAGGCTCCAGAATCTTCCGAAACACGTTTTCTTGGACGAGGGGTAGTTCTAGGTGTTTCTAAGTCGGTTTATGTATCTATAAATAAGAGGCATCGCTTCAGAACTGAGTCTGTCCACTTTTGAGTTCATTGTACCTCAAAACTTACAATTATTATGCAATAAAAGTCCTTTGTTCTTTATTTTATGAGTTCTGGTCAGAGAGACGACGGAGTCGCCGCCTAGGAAGAGATCCGAGGGAGATCTACACTCGTCTTCGAGGGTATGATTTTCTGTCTTTTCCAAGATGTAGATCTGTCGTTGTTCTACTTGACTAGTATGTGCTAATTGTTTATTTAGTAAAATTATGTAGTAGTTAGTTTATTTTACCCCATGTATGTATAGATCTAAATTCATTGGTGAAGAAATCATGAAATAGTGGTTGCGTTCTTCAGATCTGTGTCGGTCTATATCGCTAGACCTGAATACCTAGTAAATTACTAGTTCATGATAATCGATGCCAGCTACGTTGATCGACAGATTTAATTTACATGTTAGTAGCCTGATCAACTATTTACATGTCATCGTAAATTAGCATGAAGAACTGTTAGTGAAGTGTTTATTTGGATATTGTCATGATGGATCCCTAGGAACGTGCTAGTCATAGCCGATAGCTGCTTAGGGAGGTTTTCGGTCTTGAACCGGCAACTTTAGAACTTATTGCGTATGAACTAATACAACCAACGAAAGAGGTTAGTTGCGTATTAACTGTCTGTTGTCCTTACAGTGAAAGTAGATAGTGTTAGGAGTTGCACCTGTAGCTGACAATGAATTAAAATTACCAACGGGGATGACTATTGCATGTGTGGGGGGAATAACTAATCACTCATAATTAGACTAATACTTTAGAAACTCTTGTTTACTCCGTGTGAACTAGCATAATATTGTTAGTTTGTGGCACCAGTTTTACTTCTGCCTATATTCTAGTTGGTCGTAGACCGTATTTGTGACAAGCTCAATCTCGATAATTTGTGTTCTTACGAGTCTCTGTGGGATCGACCTTGACTCGCCAGTACTATACTACGATAGACCTAGTCCTATTGCTAGTAAGTGCTTTGCATGCGATCAAGATTTTTTGGCGCCGTTGCCGGGGACTCGTGTCAAGAATACTTTTTCTTTGAGATTGAGTGTCTGTATATATTCGAGTCTATTTTATTGAGTCTATTTTATAGTCTGTTTATATTGGAGTCGTACAAAGTCAGTTCTGTTTAAATATGGAAAAAATTGCATCCGATTTATCGAGGGTCAACCGCGATAAATCGAGGATCAGACTCGGCAGAATCAGGTCTGTCAGTTCAGCATCGAGTCAGTAGTCAGAGTCTGTGTTTTTGAGTCTGCCAGGCGAGTGTAACAGCCACCGAGACAAGTCACTAACTTTTTATTTTCTTTTTGTGTCTTGTAGTACACTACACAAAGTTCAGCAGCCAAACTTGAGAGATTCATACCTAAGATTGAAAGGTTTGCTAGACAAAAGAGAAAGGAAGCTCGAGAGAATACTATTAGGCTGACGGATGACATGAGTTTGCACAAAGGAGATCATAGCGAGAAGGAGGAAGAAATTCCACCTTTGGAGGATACAGATATCACAATGGCGCAGAATGGACAAAACGGTGTCAACGGAAGAGGAAACAGAGAAGGAGTTGTGGTACAAGCAGATAGAAGAACTCTACAGAGTTATGCGATGCCAACGATTAAGCAATTCATGCCAACAATTGTTCAACCAGAGAATGTGGCTGAGGTCTTTCACCCAAAGCCGAACATGATACAAATGGTGACCAATTACACTACCTTCCATGGAGTACCAAATGAAGATCCTAGTGTACATGTCACTAACTTCTTGGAGATAGTTAGCACAGTCAAACCAGCAAGTGTGCTTGAAGATAACATCAAGTTGAAGTTGTTCCCATTCACTCTGAAAGACAAAGCGAAGATATGGTTATTGTCTCTAGCACCAGGATCGATCCAAACTTGGAGCGATCTACTGCAGAAATTTATGAATAAGTACTGCACACCTGGGAAGTCACTACAGATAAGACAAGACATCATGAATTTCAAGCAAAACCAACTGAAATATTCAAAGAAGCTTGGGAAAGATTTAAGGAAGCACAAAGAAGATGCCCTCACCACGATATCACTCTGCCCGTACGAATGCATAGTTTCTATCACGGACAGCGGCCGAGTGAACAAATGAGAGTTGATGCATCGAGTGATGAGAGTCAACTTTACTATGCTCCGATGCATGTTTTAACCCCCATTTATGATACTTTTGGCTTGTATTGGGTAGTTTTAGACCATTTATAGGGCAAAATACATTGCACACTCACTTTGAGCCAAACCGTCAAATAGATAGAAAAACTCACCATTTTACGGTATTTTGACCCTTTTTGAGCCCTATTTATCTTGCGGAGTTATACTCGGTATGTGTTTGAATGTTGTGATGCAGGAAATAGGTGACTCGTAAACCCGGACGATGAAGTATGAGGCTTAGAGAGCGTGTACCCGAACCCGAAGCCACGGAGTTCTTACGGATCAATTGTCTCGAGCATTTATACTCACAGCTGACTGAAAGTGACATTTGACCCATCTTAGAGACAGAATTCGGTTTAGACTTCTTCACAAGAGTTGTAGATATTCGAACAAGCTTTCCAACGCATCTTGAATCACTCAAATCGGAGGTCTACGCGCAAAGTTATGGTCAATTTACTGAAGACAATCTAGTACCGAACCATCTGTCGAGCCGAACTTCAGGCAGCTAGGCTCGTTATGCGTTTTTCAGCACAAAAACGCGAATTTCCTGCATATTCTGATAGGTCCTCTTCCCCAAAACCCTTAGAGTCACCATTCCTCCATTCCTTCACCTTAGATTAGCTCATCTTTCAATCTTTCTCTTAGATTAAACACAATTTAACATAGATTCTCTCTTTCTCTTAGAACAGGTTCCTCTAACACTTTGGCTTGATTCGATCTGAACATCAATCTTTTCGGCCATTGTTATGAGAAAATAAGATGAAGGAGATAGATTCTCAAATCTGTGTTCACACAGTGTAAAAACAGAGAGTATTAATCTGAGATTTTGCAAGTAGAAAATCTGCTGTGTGATAGACCTGAATATATAGACAGGAGGTGGTTGTAACTGTCAGCACGTACATCCATACTAACCACGATTAATCTGAATAAGTGCTATTTTGACACGTGGCCCATTACTCCTCCATAACGTTTGTAACCGTTGGATAGTGTTAACTGCGGTTATAAAGGATAAAATAAATATCCCGCCAATCTGCTTTTTGACTTTAAGAGCTTTGATCGTGTAACGTTTCATTCAAACGGGGTAGTCCTCGCCAGGTGGGCTCGGCGGTCGGCGATATCGAAGCTTCGGCGGGCTGCGACAAAGTGACTCGCTGATCCTTGATTTCTTCTAATTTTGTTCAATTGATAATACAATATGAAGTTTAATACCAATGACTGATCTGTCAAGTGAGCTCACCCAACCTGACAAAGACCAATCCCCTTGGCAACCTCATTTGCTCAATTGTCCAAACATAAGTACATGGAATTGTTGATACCAATGACTAGTCTGCTAAGTGAGCTCACCCAACATAGCAAAGACTAATCCCCTTGGTGAATTCCAGTACACTGCTGATTATCAGTCAACCTTGATAATTCCAAGTTCAGTCCTTAGTTTAGCAAATCTTTCACTATCAAGTGGTTTAGTGAATATATCAGCAAGTTGATCTTCAGTGGGGATGTATAGAACCACCACATCTTTCTTTTCAACATGATCTCTTATAAAATGATGTCTCACATCAATATGCTTGGTTCTTGAATGCAAAACAAGATTTTCTGTGATTGCAATTGCACTTGTGTTGTCACACATAATTGGGATTTCCTTTTCTTCAATTCCATAATCCCTTAATTGTTGTCTTAGCCATAATACTTGTGCACAGCAACTTCCAAAGGCTATATACTCGGCCTCGGCAGTGGAAGTTGATATAGAATTCTCGTTTCTTGCTAAACCAGGAGACCGCCTATTTCCCATTAACCGACAGTTCCCGAGGTGCTTTTTCTATCAATTTTGCATCCAAGATAATCGAATCCGAGTAGGATATAACTTTGAAGCTTCCATCCTTGGAATACCATATCCCTACTCCCAAAGTCTCTTTTAGGTACTTGAGAACTCTTTTGACCGCACCTAAATGACTTTCTTTAGGTTTTGATTGAAATCTTGCACAAACACCTACAAGAAAGGATATATCAGTGTCCGCTGGCGTTAGGTACAACGAGACTCCCTTTCATCCTTCGTATAAGGTCTGATCAACATCTTTGCCTTCTTTATCTTCATCCAATCTGATATTTGTACTCATAGGAGTTGAATTTTTAGTGCTATTTTCCATACCAAACTTTTTCAGCAACTCCTTGGTATACTTGGTTTGATGAATAAAGATTCCATCTTTCATTTGTTTAACTTGCAATCCCAAGAAGTAATTCATTTCTCCCATCATACTCATTTGGAATTTGCTCTTCATTAGATTTGCAAACTTTTCACAAAGTAAATCATTTTCGTAACCAAAGATTATGTCATCAACATAAATGTACAAGCCAGGGTCGTCCCCTTCACTGATTCTGAAAAGTGTCTTGTCAATGGTGCCTTTTGTAAAACCATTATCCACCAAGAATTGAGATAGAGTCTCATATCATGCTCTTGGTGCTTGTTTCAATCCATAAAGTGCTTTGTTGAGTCTATACACTTTATCTTCTTGATCTTTAACTTCAAATCCAGGAGGTTGTCGTACATACACTTCCTCCTCTAGAATGCCATTCAAAAATGCACTTTTGACATCCATTTGATATACTTTGAAGTTCTTATATGCAAAAGCATGTGCCAAGATAATCGATAGCTTCCAATCTTGCAACAGTGCATAAGTTTCATCAAAATCTATTCCTTCGCTTGAGAATAGCCTTTTGCAACTAGTCCGGCCTTATTCCTTACAATGGTACCGATTCATCAAGTTTATTTCGTATACCCATTTAGTACCAATGATATTTGCATGACTTGGCCTTTCAACTAGTGTCCAAACTTGATTTCTTTCAAATTCATTTAATTCTTCTTGCATAGCAATTATCCAATCTGGATCTGAAATTGCTTCTTCAACAACTTTAGGTTCCATTTGAGATAGAAAACAAGTAAACATAGCTTCCAGTTGTCTTCTAGTCCTCACACCTTGCTGTACATTGCCAATAACTTGTTCAGCAGGGTGATTCCTTAACCATTGTGGATTCTGGTTATTTTGATTATCAGGAACCTCATCTTCAGTAGGGTTTGTTGTAGCTTCTTCTACAGGGGGTTCAGCAGATCCTTGAACTGCTTCAGTTGTTGCATCAGTAACATTACCAATAGGATGTTCAGCAGGGGCCGTATCAGAAACTTTTAAGTCATTGAATCTTTCCAAAACTTCAACACAATTTGGATCAGTGACTTGTTGATTCTCAGCAGGGTCACAATCTTCATCTTCCATACCAGTAAACTTAGGTTCATCAAACACAACATGGATTGTTTCTTCATGTTTTAGTGACCTTTTGTTCAGTACCCTGAAAGCCTTGCTGACTGAAGAATATCCCAAGAAAATCCCTTCATCTGACTTTGGTTGGAATGTTTTCAGATGAACCTTGTGATTTAGGATAAAACATTTGCTTCCAAATGGATGGAAATAGGATATGTTTGGTTTCCTTCCATTCCAAATCTCATAAGGTGTCTTCAGCAGCTTCTTGTTTACTGATGTTCTGTTTTGTGTATAGCATGCTGTATTGACTGCTTCAGCCCAATATCTTTCAGGTAGCAATGCTTCACATATCATTGTTCTTCCCGCTTCCTTTAAAGTCCCGTTTCTTCTTTCAAAGAACCCCATTTTGTTGAGGTGTACAAAACGACAGCAAGTTGATGTAGTACACCATTCGTTCACGTATTCTCTTATTACTTTGTTGAGAAATTCGCACTCGATCCGATCTTATTTTTATTTCGTTAAACTTTTCTCATTTTGTAATCTCTTCAAAAGATTAGGCATGCTTTGGAGTGTTTCACTTTTCTTGTTCATAAAAACCACCCAAGTGTATCTTGAATAATCATCCACAACCACTAAGGTGTACTTCTTTCCGTTACACTTGTTGAAGTTATTGGTCCAAATAGATCCATATGCATCGGCTCCAACACTCTATTAGTTGATTGTTTGGTTTTTGACTTGAAGCTTGACTTTATCGTTTACCCCGCCGACATGCATCACATATAGCATCCTTCTTGAATGTGATCTCGTGTAAACCAATCACCAGCCTTCTTCTTCACCAACCGATTGATATCATCAAAGTTTAAGTGATTCAACTTCTTGTGCCATAACCAATTGAGTTCAGATTTGGTATGCACAATCAGGCAGGTTTCTGGAACCGCAGTAGACCAATCCACAACATACATGTTTTGTTGTCTTCTACCAGCAAGTACAACTTGATCACCTCTTTCACTAATGACAATACAATTGTTTTTGTCAAAAGTGACTTTGTATCCCATGTCACGAATTGTCCAAAGGCTCAAAGCAAGTTGTAATCCAAATCCTTCCACATATGCAACATTTTTTATTGTAAGTCCATTTCTCACAAGTGTGCCATATCCTCTTGTATATCCAGGTGTATTCTTGTTGCCAAAATTCACCCTTGGACCATCTTTTGCCACAAAGTTTGTTAAACAGTGCTTATTCTTTGTCATGTGTCTGGAACATCCACTGTCAAAGTACCAGACACCCTACAAAACAAAGTTAATGCATTTTAGGTACCCAAACCTGTTTGGGTCCATAGTGGTCAGTGGTAAGCATGACTTTTGGTAAGTTTTCATAAGGTCTTCTCCTAAAAGTGTCATACTTTGGTTCATACATGTATTCCACACATCCATAGGTTCTAACATTAGGTTGTGTAGGATTCACATATGTTTTCTGGCCTTTTGGTTTATAATGCTGTTTGAAGTGACTTTTGTTGTTAAAAGCATTAGTATAACCATTATGTTGCTGTCTGTTTACAGAAATGCCCCCTATAGTATGGAGTCCGCCGAGGTCCCCGCCGAGGCCTTTTATAAGTCCTCCGCCGAGTCCTTTGCTGGTTCAATTGCTTAGGTTTTACCCTAGCAACAAGGTTATACTTGTTGTTTCTAACAGTAGGTACAGGAGTATTCCAATCATCATCAGTAGGGAACAGTCTACCTTTCCTCCCGAGATAAGTATCCCTTAAATGATTAACATTTTTGGGTTTAGGATTCTTATCCTTGGAATATTTCTGTTTCTTACCCTTCTGTGATCCAAACAGACTTGGCAACGGGTTCGCTATCGCAGCTTAGAAGGCACTGTTATCCTATTTTTGGATTCATTCTTTTTGTTAGAGTCGTTGACTTCTTTGACTTCGATTTAGCTTCCTTGAAGTGTTTTCGTAGGTTTTGCGCCTCAAAGAACCTTACTTGGAGTTGGATCTTGTGCGGTGTACAAACTTAGGACCAATTCGGTACTAGGTTCAAGTAACTTTACCGGATCCACTCTTTTTGGATTGTTGAGTTCCAAATCCAAGCCCTGTTCTATCACCATAAGGCTTTCCAGATTTGTATGCAGGAGAGGAACAAGATGGTTCAGCAGATTCAGAGGCTACTGAATGATCAGCAGGCTTATGCTGATTCTGTCCAACATCTTTTCCTTTACCTTAGAGAACCCTTAATTTAGCTTTCAATCTTCCAACTTCCAATTCAAGAGCTTCTATTTCAGCCTTCACAATCTCATAACCAGATTGTATTATCCTCAGTTGATTAAGGATGACATCCAAAGTCTCATTGTTGTCAGAATTTCTAGGATTTGAACCACAGGTTGATTCACAATCACTTCCAAGCAGAGTGTTTATAGATACGTATTGTATACCTCCTCGTTTCATCCATCTTAGCCATCAAAGCATAATCTTCCATCTCAAGAACCAATGCCGTGTCATCGATTCATTTCCTTTTTCGATTCCACTTCATACCCCGATTCATCTTCAAGCAACCATAGCCTTCTTGCCATATCTTCTTTGTTGACTCTTGGTCTTCGACAGGTCCGGACAATCCGGTCTAAAGTATCCGTGCTTCTTGCGTTGAAGCAAAGATAATCAAAGTTCCTTACTTTGTTTTAACTCGGACGGTTAGGTTTGAAGTGTCCCGGTTTCTTGCAATTAAAGCACGATAGTCATTGTCTTTCTTTGATTCTTCTTTCTTTCTTTCGTAGGCCTCTTATTGAAATTTCTTGAAGGGCCTTTCCCGTCTTCATCATCCCGATTTTCTTGCTCGCAGGGCACCGCTCCGCATCTCATCCAAGAGATCATCTTGTCCTCCCGATGTTTCTTCTTGATGTGAAGCACCAATGCGATGGTCTTTGGCTCTTCCTTTTCAGTCTCAGGTACAAGCTTTTTGCTAAATTCATAAGCCTTGAAATCTGAAAACAACTTGAAGGTGTCTTCTTCATGCAACTTTCTCATTTCTTCTATTGCAGTCACCTTCATTTTCCAAACATCTTTTGCAGGTAGAGCCTCCAAGATTTTGGTGTTTATTTCTTCTTTTGAATAACTTACACTTAGCAGGGTAAGTTCATCCAGGATTGCATTGAATCTCGATTCCATTTGCTCAATGGTTTCATTTGGCAGCATCTTGAACTTTTGGAACCTCTTTCTGGCCACACTGATTTTATTCTTCTTTATTGCATCAGTGCCTTCACATATCAAATGTATCTTGTCCCAAAGTTCCTTTGCAGTTTTGCAATCTTTAACCTTCATGTACATATTGCTATCCAAGGTTCTATAAATGATGTCAATAGCAATATTGTTGAGGTTTGCTCTTTTTCTCGTCTTCTTCGCATTCCATTCTCTTTTTGGTTTAGGAATGTACTCGGTTGTATCACCCACTCGTTATTGCCTTGGTAATCTCCAAAGTGGTCCATCGATTAGTACATCCATCATCTCATCATGAGTTGCGCAAGATAAGCCTCGCATTCGACGTTTATACTCATCAAATTTATCTAGAGAACACATCAGCATAGTTCTAGCATACTTTGTGTTATCCATGATGCAAGTCTTTGAAAATCAGTAACTTGAAAGAAAGTTTCAAAGAATTTTCACAAGCACAACAAGTAGGATTTCTTTCGAACGAAGCTAATCGCTCCGATACCAATTGTTGGTCCCTTGAAAAGGCTTTGGTTAAGTTTAGAGGGGGGGTGAATAAACTTAACACTTAAAAGTTTGGAGTTAACAAATTCTGCAACTTCAAGCAGCACCGCCGATACTTCAGAGTCCGTCGAGACTTCGATAGCTCCGTCGATAAACGTAGTCTACCGACGCGGTTGAGTTTGCTTTGAATTTGTGCAATGGAATTATATCAAAATTAAGCCTTAATACTTGTTGTTAAATATGATACTAAGTATTAAATACTCAGTAGTGCAAGTGTGTGATTTTAGTTGCTAGATTCAGTAGGTTGATGTGTAAAATAAACTGAGTGCGTAAAGTGAATGCCGAAAGTAAGTAGGCGCTTTTATTGTGGTTCCGTGTGGTGTAATCCTGTCGTCCACTCTTCTCCTGTGATGTTGGAGGAAATTCACTAGAGATCTTTGATGTAGCTGTTACAAAGATTCCTAAGTTGCTTGTCCTTCACCAATAACTATGGCTTCACAAACTGAAAACTGGGAACATGTAGGATTGCTGCTCCTGAGTCTTCCACTGGTCCTTGAAGGGTAGGATTGCCTCTTCACCAGCTCCACCACAAACAACAGTCTTTCACACCAAAGTGCTTCACTGTCTTCAGCAGGTTCTTTATAAAATAAAGATTGAATCAAGTAAATGATTCAGTTGCAGCAGTTTGATTAGGATGATATAATCAGCAGCTTGCAGTCTTCAAGTGTGTATGCTTGATGTAGCTTGAAAGTAGAATACACTTGAAGAATTTCTCTGGATCGTAGCTTTAAGTTCGAGGCGGTGGTGTTTTTCAATTTCTCGAATAATATCTCTTCAAAGTTTATCAAAATTCATCATCATGTTTCGAGTTGAAAGTCCTCTATTTATAGGTAGGAGAACATGTGACTTGTGTTTGAAATTCAAATGTAACCGTTCCTTGTTTTTGTCCCATCTCGATTTGCATTCTCGTCACTATTCATAGGATCGACACTCGTCGAATTCCTTTTTGACAAGCAAGGTACCGTCCACCCTTTGACTTGTATCCATTGGATAATAATCTGAATCATCCCAACGTCCGTTTAATCTCGGCCCTTGATTTGTTTGATAAGTCGAGGTAGTTGGCTGTCATTTTCAATGTAATCTTCCAATGTAATCTTGAATTACCCGAGGTATTTCATCGCAGTTCATCGTCCGTCGCGATACATGTCACCGTCGAACTCCAATTTGCTGTGTATAAAATACAATGCAGCTGACTTCTTTTATCTAACTTTTATTTGTGAAGTTAGATTACACCTTTTTGAATATAACCAAGTTCCAAACATCATTCAACTTATGGAACTTAGACCTTGTACACAAGGTATATGTAATCGATTTAGGTCATCACGACTTGCCTAAATTCGATTCCATATCCTTGACTTTAATTACTAAGTTTGATCCCTTAGCCTTCAGAATCGAGTTTGAGCCTTCGACCTTCGGTCTTCGTCTTCGACGCAGTTCCCGACTAGTCTACCGACCTATCTACCCTACCGATATTGACTAGTCTACCGATAAAGCTCACCGACCATTACGGTGCTTGTTTGATCAAACCTATTTATGAATCAAACTCTAATAAACCTATACATTTGATCTAGACATCTTTTTGCCTTTGCACTATAACAGCTAGTCTGGCACTCATCATCAAAACTAAGAAATAAGTCCAACACTATCTATTACGTCAGTCGTACCCTTAACAGTGCCCAAAGGATGAGATGCCCCTGCAGAGTATTGTAGAAGTTGAAGTATTCGATGTTTACACATGTAGCAGCAGCGAGCTGACCCAAAGCTTCTTTAGATCTCGCTCTATTGTCGAGGTAGGACCTCACATCGTACTGGTGAGTATATTCGCCCTGCAGGTTGGGAGTATGATGACCTTCAGGGTCACGTGTCGTGACATCATGACTTAAGGCCGTACCGTCAATAGTTTTGGCCATACCTTTGCTAGTCCTTTTGGCAGTTGGAGGTAGGTTGTCGTACCGCGCTGCGCCTGTAGATCTTGTAATTGACATGCCAACGTCGGTGATGGAGACCTGTTAAGACTTAGACAGAACTGACTAAAGTGCATCAATATCCGTCGGAGATCCGAAGGTTTATATGAGACCTAGATGAAGATCTGATGCCGGATGAAGACCTTGTTCGGATTCTGAGGATCCTTGATGAAGATCTTAGCGATCTGGGGATTTTGTATGAACTGGATGGTGGTTCCGATGAGGATTCATGCGGCTTCAAGTATCCGGAGCTGAAAAACAACAACCGCAAATATCAGATATGACCGGAGAAGAATGCTTTCGTGATATCTTTTTCAGTAAGGGAGCCAACTGACGTTGTCGGAAATGTCACGAGTGCGGTGTTTAGTGGATATCTTGCTTAGTGATTTGAGTGTTTGATAGTTTAATGTTCAAGTAATGCTTATGAATGTAGCAAGAACAATATGCATGTATGGGTGAGAGTGTTTGTCGACAAATTGGCCGAATTTGGCTGCTTATTCAATTATCGATCTTTTAAAAGAGGGATGGTGCCGCTATTTATAGGCTTACATAGTCGGTTACGTGGCGGGAACATAAATACAGGTAAGTACATAAAGCATAAAGTTGCGAGTCGAGATCGTAGGTGCATGCGAGCTGGCTTGTATCTCGATCACTGCAGATTCCTCTTGTAACCTATGCCTTGGTTGCATGGTTATGCGGGCGACGAGTTGATGGGCGAGCAGGTCGGCCCCCAGTGCTTCGGATCGTCCTATGAAGGGGAGTTGAAGGGTTTGAGTATCGACGCCCATTGCCTGACCAATGATAACTATCGTAATGGAGCGAGGCGGGCTGAATTATACCTGGCTTGGTTCGGCTTATGAATGTGCGGGCTGAATTATACCTGGCATCCATTTAAGTGTGGGGGAACTTGATAGGTTCATATTTGACTACATAAATGGTGCAATTTTAGGGCGTTTTCTACGAAAAGATCTCGCTTCGGTGGTTGTTTTTGGTGTATTTCAGGTTTAATATGATGGAGACATGATTTTGGATGTTTTGAGGCATTTTGGAGTCATTTGGAGCTATTTAGACAAAGTGGAAGTGAAGCGTTCGAGTCGGAATAGAAAACGGTGCTGAAAAGCTAAAAGCTGGAACGGTAGGATCCTACCATTAGACAGTGAGCTAGGCAGAAACGAATCGAGCTGGCGGCGAATTTATGGCTCATTGCAACATTATCAAACACTTTTTTTTTTTTTTTACATATTTGACTTTATAGATGGACCTACTTTATTATTTTATTAGTTTTTTTATTAGGATGATTGATATTATTTAATTATTAGAAAATTCCCTTTTAAAAAAGAAAGAAGACGGCAACGCATTTTTTTCCCTGGCTGGAACGCATAGATTTGGATTGGAGCGGACATTTTTTTTAGCAACAGCTTGTGCGACTTGGGTACTCATTTTTTTCCTAGGGTTTATTTATTCAACAACTACACTTTTCTCAATTTTCTACAATTGAATAAGGTATTCTGATTACTTTTATGTTTATTATTATGATCAAGAGTAGCTAATTTCTTTCTTTCCAGTTAAAGCATTGTGAATCCCTAAATCTAGCAATTGTGAGATCAAATTGATATTTCTCCTCGTTTGATTTTTGTTATCGTTTAATTCTCTGTTTCAATCGAATTAGAATTAGAAGATCAATCTAATTTCCACTGCAGGGTTTTTAGGTTAATTGTCTAGTTCATCGCCATAATTTACACCAAGACGGTTGTTTAGGTGAAATTAAAAGTGGTAAACGATAAATTTCTGCCGGATCGCCTCCCGTAGGAATCACTGTTGTGAGAATTAAGTGTTCTATGGTTAAAATTAGACCGGTTGGCTTAATACCTAGAAATTGGGTTTTTCTGCTAGTTAATGCTATCGGTTCACCAACTTCTAGCGGTCGTTAGGAGTGTGGTTCCGATTAGGGAATAATTAGTGGCGGTTGTCCTAGTTAACGGTTGTAGGAAAAACTGGCTAATTCGCGGTTGCGGTTAGCTATAACCAATTTATCAAGCATCAAATGAGTCATTTCTGCATCAATGATCAATTGTGTTGATTTAGGGAGGAAACATTGGCTTTAGCTGGATTCGTCTCAACTTGATTTTTCCTTACTTATTTGCTCTATTCTGCTTTTAATTTTTCCGCCAGTATTTCATTCTGCATACTTTGTGAATTTATACTTAATTTTAAAGTCATCCTACACAACTTGTTTTTATCACTTTTCTGAAAAGAAATAATCAACTGTTCCTCGTGGGATCGACTCCTTCTCGCCCTATACTAGTTGTAAGGTGAAGGGAAATAATTTTGATGGGTTAACGACACACCAGCTTCCCAATTCCAAATGTTTAGTTCATCAAACACCACATCTCTGCTGATTACTATCCTTTTGGTTATAGGATTAACCAACTTGTATGCCTTGAACTTTTCACTGATCCCTAAGAAAACACATTGCTCTCCTTTATCACCGAGTTTCTTCCTGTTTGCATCTAGAATATGAGCATAATCAATGCATCCAAAAAATTTAAAATGACATACATATGGTTTGATTGAGCTCCATGCTTCTTCTGGTGTCATGTTTTGAACAGAAAATGTCGGGCATCTTTTCAAAATATGCACACTCCAATTTACACCTTCAGGCCATAATCTCTCTGGCACATTTTCATATGCAAGCATGCTTCTTACCATATTCAGGATAGTCCCATTCTTTCTCTCAGATACACCATTTTGTTGTGGTGTATAGGCTGCTGTCAATTCCCTTCTGATTCCATTACTGGTACAGAATTCTTCAAACTCTGCTGAGCAAAATTCTACTCCTCTATCTGTTCTCAGACTTTTGATATTTTGACATGTCTCTTTTTCTCTTAGCAATTTGAAGTTCTAAATGCATTCAGGGCCTCAGATTTTTCTTGCAAGAATTCAACCCACGTTTTCCTAGAAAAATCATCAGTGAATGTAATGAAGTACCTCTTTCCTCCATTAAATGATGGGTTGATTGGTCCACACAAGTCAGAATGGATGAGTTCCAACACTTGTTTTTCCCTCCAAGATTTTCCTTTTGGGAACGGATGCCTATGTTTCTTTCCTTTAGTGCATTCCTCACATACTTGTTGAGGAGTCTAGATCTGTGGAAGCCCTTTAACCATTTTTTTTTTTTGCTGAAGAGTTTTCAAACCACCAAAATTAAGATGTCCATATCTGTAATGCCATAACCAAGAGGCATCTTTCAATTCTGCTATAAGACATGCTTGTGCCTCCTTAATTCCCAAAGGAAACAATCTGTTGGCATTCATGGGAACTTTAGCTATGATTCCCTTGCTTGAATCCTTGATTTCACACTCCTTATTCTTCAGAATAATCTCATATCCCTTTTCTTATAACTGTCCAACACTTAGCATATTGCACTTAAGATCAGGAACATATAGAACACTAGAAATGGTTTCAGATGTCCCATTCTTGGATTTGATGCATATATTTCCTTTTCCCTTAACACTTACTGAGGAGTTATCTCCAAACTTCACCTTTGAATGATAAGATTCATCCAAGTAAGAGAATAATGCCTTATTACCACACATATGATTAGTACATCTTGTATCAACATACCATACTTGGGGGTGCTGAAGTCTGCTCATGATGTGTAGTCATCAGTAGGGTCTCATCCTCCTCTTTGTCAGCAAAGTGAGAACTCTGCTAAGTGCCCTTCTCCTTGTCTGCTGGCAATATTTTGGTGTAGCACTCTGACCGGTAGTGTCCAAATTTGTGACACCTAAAGCATTCAACATTCTTTTTGTTTGCAGTATCTCTTCCCTCTCCATTCTTGGATGTCTGAGAGTTGTCCCTGCTGTCAGAATCTCTGGTTGTTCTCCATCTACCTCTTCCTCTGCCTCTACCCCTGTCCCTATAATTGCTATTAGAGGCAGTGGTCTTCAAGGCCTACTCTTAATTTGATGCTGCTGATCCTCTCTTCATCTTCTGTTCATGAACTTGCAAAGGGCTTTGCAATTCATCAAAAGACAATGCATCAATGTCTTTGGATTCCTCAATAAAACACACCACATAATCAAATCTTGAGGTTAGAAACCTCAAAATCTTCTCCACAACTGCTAAATCCTCCATCTTCTCACCAAGAAATCTCATTTTATTGCAGATTTCCATGGTTCTAGCACAATAAGTTGAGACAGATTCACCCTCCTTCATTTGTAGGGTTTCAAAGTCTCTTCTTAAGGCCTGTAGTTGTGATCTCTTCACTCTGGCAATTCCTTGGTACTTCATCTTCATTGAATCCCATATATCCTTTGATGACTCCTTGCTGAGAATGGTCTCCAAGATGACTCTATCTATTGCTTGAAACTGATAGTTCTTGGCCTTCAGATCATTGAGTTTTTTGCTCACAAAATCTGCTCTTTGAGCCTCAGTTGGGGGTGGATTTGCTGTTGGTTCAACCACTCCTTGTTCAATGATAGTCCAATACTCTTTAGAACGCATGAAGTTCTCCATCAACATGCTCCAATGATCATAATGCCGTCCATCAAACTTTGGGATGGAAGGTTGAACAAGATTTGTTTCGGCCATTGATCTTTCTCCAACTGCTGTTGAGATTATGCCTCCGATGCCACTGATAACTTTTATAGAATAGATAGTAAGCATATATATATACAAGTAGTAGAAAACTAACCATTAAGCCACTTCCTAAAAAGTAGAAAACATGGGATCATGGCTTTAACCAACAACAACTACTCTAGTAATGAGAAACATGCGAAAATGAAAATAACATTGCTGATATAGCCTAACATAATAATTAAAATAAATCTTCTAACAGTTACCAATGGGTCGCCCACTTTTAGCCTGACTACCGTGGCCCCAACTTCAGCAAAACTTAGGAGTGAGTCTTGAATTTCCTCCTGTAAGCAGGGGCGGACGCAGGATCTCAGGTAAGGGGGGGGGGGCGGACAATAAAATTTTTAAAGGCAAATAAAAAATTTAAGGGAGTGCAAACTATATATATCGTACAAATTTCAGTGTATTTTTTTCGGATTAAGGGGGGGCAGTTGCCCTCCCTTGGCTATATGTAGGTCCGCCACTGCCTGTAAGCATATACATTATCCGTCACATTTTCTACAACACAGCTCAAACATTCAAGAATCGGTGCA
The DNA here is from genome assembly GCA_036785695.1 of Gentiana straminea. Classification (NCBI taxonomy): domain Eukaryota; kingdom Viridiplantae; phylum Streptophyta; class Magnoliopsida; order Gentianales; family Gentianaceae; genus Gentiana; species Gentiana straminea. The sequence continues at coordinate 13,842,834 of JAVUPR010000414.1, forward strand.
CATTTCAATAATTAAACACCAAATAAAGGACAGATGCGCTAAAACAAACTTTTTGTTACTAGACAAGACCCAAAGGTCTAAAGGTAACTTTTTGCTTGTTACGGTTAAACTAAATATATTCATCTTCTTCCTGCTTATGATACCTTTATATTTCTATACATGGTTTTCCCTCATGATACTTTTATATTTCTATACATGGTTTTCCGCATTTTCAAAGAGTTCTAAGATATATCTTGTCAATAGAATGAATCTAACAGAGTAACAATTTTATCATAAGGCCACTATACTATAGTTATAAGCATGTACATTTAAAAGTTATAAAGAAAATGTTATAAATTGTGAATGAATCTAACAGAGTAACAATTTTATCATAAAGCCATGAAATTCGATAGTTATAAGCATGTACATTTAAAAGTTATAAAGAAAATTATTAAATTGGAGAAACGACAGAAGCAGAGACCGTAGTATGTTTATGTTTTTTAGTATTTAGGGTATATATATATATATATATATATATATATATATATATATATATATATATATATATATATATATATATATAGGGCCGGCCCTGGAAAATTTTAGGCCTTCGACTATGCGTCGAATTAGGCCTTTTATATATCTTTTTTTTTTCATGGTCAACTGGTCAGGACTCAGGACTCAAGTAGTCCATAATATTTTTGTTTATTTTGTTAGATATTTTATTCACAAAATCTGTTTTTTATTTTTGTTTTGAATGTGTTGTTGCACACTGAGTGCGACAGATGTCGCCAAAAAGAAACGGGGTACAGTATCTTTTCGTTGTCTGCATATAGAGAGACATCAGCATTCGGTGAAAAACACGAAGTCTTTTTAGAAGCATCATCAGTACAAACATAATGTGTCTCTAAAGTAGCATCTCATTGAATCCCGAGAGAGATCTTAAAATATCTTTTTAAAGAAAACGTTTTATACGTGCCTTGGAGATCATTCAGTTCTGTTTGTTTTATCACATTTTTTCTAACATATTTCCCGTGCCTTACACCAATCCAAAAAAAAATGTGTACATATGTGATGTATGTCTATAATTTAGACATTGTAATTTTTTTGGGCCTCTATCAACCGAAGTAATTTTTTTTTTGGTCAATTAATTTTTTTTTGGCCTTTATTAACACATTCTATTATGTTAGATTGAATTAGATCTATACAGTTTTTTTTTAATTGCGGAACATGTAAATTCGGGCCCCCGAAATTATTGGGCCTTAAGCCGCCGCTTCCGCGGCTTATAGCTTGGGCCGGCCCTGTATATATATATGTATTCGGGTCGGGACCCGACAGGATTGAGTTTTATATCCGATCTCGTTCCTGCATTTTTAATGACGGGGAAAATCCTGAAATTTCGGGACCGGGATTTCTCAGGATGGGTCGGGATTATCGGGAAAATTTTCACCCCTAGGAAAATGAAGAATTATAAAATTCAATAAATAATCTAACGGATTTATAATTTAGGACAACGATGAAAAATAAACATATTTATATTTTGAGAGGAGAGAGTATTATACAAATTCACTTTTCCAGTTTTGGTTCTATTTCGGACAGCTCCGTAAAAGCATCTATTTAACGAGAAATACTTGTGTGATGTCCCCACACGTGTTGAGATACCGCGTGGTTGAATATAAACCACACAGTTTTATTTTGTATCTAAATTGTGTGGCTTTAATCATTTACCCGTGACTTTACCTTAAAATCTCTTCTCTACACAATTATTTCTCCTATTTAACTGTGTTTTAATTTATTTTATTTATTTTTTTATTGGGAGAGAGAAGCGTAGGTTTTGTGTGTGTGTGCGTATATATATCTACACCGAGTCCTTTTATTTTCTTATTATTATTGTTTTTTTAGAGGGGAGTCTTTTATTGATCGAAGATATAAAAAGATTCAGTCAGAGCACCGTACCCTCTGTTGGAAACCTAACATTGAGCTCGCCGTCCTTAGAATTTCTTTCTGTTTGCACCATGTCAGCTAGATGATTTAATTAGCTCTGTATCTGTTTGTTTCAATAGATTTCACATTAGATGGTTTAATTAGCTTTGTTTGTTTGTTCCAATAGATCTGTTTTACTGTTCACTTTTCTTACAATCCTATAATTTATGTCAGCCGCTCAAAAATGGCAATTTTATCTGATCTTCCACATGATGTGCTGGTTGTAATATCAAAACGACTCAAAAGCCTTGAAGATTTCGTTTCTCTTAGATGCGTTTCCAAAGTCTTGCACGCAGCTGCAAAGGATGAGTATTTTGAAGGTCTACGTTGCCGGCAACGGATCCCTTATCTATTGCTTCCTGTTAGAGAGGACGACAAAGATGATGTTCGTGAGCTATACAGTTTGGTTGAGGATGAATCTATTGTCGCTTCTGTAAAAGCTCCCAACTTGAAAAGCAAGAAGTGCTTCGAATCGTTGGGATGGCTTTTAGCCGTGGGAGAAGATGGTAGTATGAATCTGCTAGATCCTATTTCAGGCAGTGAGATTCTCTTACCACATCAACGCAGCATCCCAAGATACGAGTTTCTCAGAATGGATGAGCAAGTTTTTATTCAAAAGATGGTGCTTTCATCAAGGCCAAGTGAGACTTTGGACTTCGTTGTGATGGTTATACTTGGACAGGATGGGCATTTGGCTTTTTGGAGGTTTGGGGACAAAACATGGAACGTAATCAAGGAACGAAAAGGGCGGTACGCCGATGTTATCTACAATGGCGGTGAACAATTTTATGCTATTGGTTATCCGGGAGTCGTGTGGGCTATCAACCTTGCTGGAAACAATAACCATGCAGAGGCTCATTCAATCCTACACTGTAAACCCATTGTACCAAGACTGTTGGAGCCCTATTGTCCCGATTACCCATCAAAGAATCTATATCTCCTCAAAACTGTTGATGAAACTTTGCTCATTATTACAAGAATATCCCCGATTTTGAGTGAGGACGGTTCGTCTTATTTCACTACTAAATTTCAGGTGTACGAAGTCGATAGAGACACAAGCACATGGAAGGAGATTTATAGCTTAGGAAGCATGGCTTTCTTCGTCGGCCACAATTCCACCATTGCTCTGGATGCCTCCGAGCTTCCCGGGGGAGTGATTAAAGCCAATCATATTTACTTTACAGACGATGATTGGGATTTTATTTCTTTTACCAGCCAAAAAGCGGTGGCAAGAACATGGGTGTATATAATCTGGAAACGGGATCCATTGAGCCATTTTATCCTGGGGAGCCGTTGTGCAGCAAAGTTTCCACATCCGTATGGATTACCCCTTAAATAGCAAAGCGACTGAAAAAGTTTGAAGATTTCGTCTCTTTAAGATGTGTTTCCTAATCCATGTTTGCAGCTGCAAATTAAGGATGAGTATTTTGAGGGTCTCCATTTATGGCAATGGACACCCTTATTTGATGCTTCCCGTCAGAGAAGATGGCAGTGATGACGTTCGTGAGTTTTAAGGTTTGGTTGATTATGATTTAATTGAAGCTTCTATCTCCCAAGTCGCTTCTTTAATGCTATATATGATTGTTCCACTGGACTTGAACTACAGAGACTAGTTTCTCTTTCACTTTTTGTTGCTTCCTGGCCAAGATCCGCACTGGTCTCTCTTCATAAGCAAGATTATCCTGAATCAATTCTGGGTCAACATCCACCTCTACTGTAGGGTCTATCAAACATCTTCTTAGGATAGAGACATGGAAGACATTATGCATCCGTGACATCGAGGTTGGCAATTGAAGGCGATAGGCTAACGGTCCAATCCTTTCAATGATTTCAAACAGACCAACATATCTAGGGCTTAACTTGCTCTTCTCTCTGAACCGCTTCACACCCTTCATTGATGACGCCTTTAAGTACACCCAATCCCCAATATTAAACTCAACTGGCCTTCTCTTAGCATCTGCCCAAATCTTCTGCCTATTCTGAGCTGCATTAAGGTTACGTCTGATCACCTCAACCTTCTCATTCGCCTCTTCCACTAACTGGAGCTCTGTAATTTGCTTATCCCCCGCTTCATTCCAACATAGGGGTGTCCTATACTTCCTTCCATACAACACTTCGAATGGTGACATCTGAATACTCAATTGGTAACTGTTGTTGTAGGCAAACTCGGCTAACGGTAATTGATCAACCCAATTTCCTCCCAATTCCAGTATACATGATCTTAACATATCCTCTAGGGTCTGAATTGTCCTTTCAGTCTGACCATCTGCTTGCAGTGAAAGGCGGTGCTGAACTTTAACTCTGTGCCTAATGCTTTTTGTAAACTTTGCCAAAATCTACCCACAAAGCGAGTGTCTCTATCTGAAACAATTGAGACAGGAACTCCATGAAGTCTCACTATTTTCTCGATATACATATTAGCCATCTGCTCCATCGACGTAGTCTGCTTAAGTGCCAGAAAGTGCGCAGACATAGCCAGTCTACCGACTATCACCCATATCATATCCATACATCCCCGGTTACGGGGTAACCCTATAATAAAGTCCATGGAAATTTCTTCCCACTTCCACATGGGAATGTCTAATGGTTTCAGCAAACCTGCTGGCCTTTAGTGTTCTGCCTTGACTCTTTGGCATGTATCACACTGAGCTACATAATTAGCAATGTCTCTCTTCATAGCTCGCCACCAATAGTGTTGCCTCAAATCCTTGTACATCTTATTGGTACCAGGATGTACCACAAAACCCAACTCATGAGCTTCAGATAACATCTCTCTTCGGAGCTCCCTCGATTTAGGTATACATAACCGTCCTCTCAACCATAATGATCCATTAGATGCAACTTCAAACCCAGATTGAGGTTTATCAACTTCCTTTTGTTTCATCTGAACTAACGGCTCTGTTATGAAAGAAAGCAGAAGACAGACTAATTTGCCATCTGAACTAGAAATGGGTCCTCATATGGCCTTTCCAAAATTCTATTAATAAATTCCTGTCGAGCTCTCAATGCGCTAATCAGAGCTCCCTTAGAGACCCTATCAAATACTTCAAGTTGTGAATGGTGAATGGGCTAGGGTTGGAGCAAATGGTGAATAATGTTGGGATTTAATCCATGGTCTAAAAAATCATAAGATGTGGACGCCGGTTGATGTATTTTAGCGAAGGGGAAAATTGTTTCATCGAACTGGACGTGACGACAAGTAATGATTTTACGACTCGATATATCATAGCATTTGTAACCCGATGATTTGACGGAAAGCCCAAAAAAACACAAGGAGTGGACCAAGCTTGTAGCTTATGGATGGTCGTGGAGGGAAATAAAGGGTAACAAAGGCAACCGAACACTCGGAGGTGAGCATAGGACGGGTCTTTATGGTACAATATTTTTAAAGGCGACGCATTGGCTAAAAGTGGACTGGGAAGGATATTTAGGAGGTAGGTGACCATTTGTAGTGCATGAGTCCAAAACGAGGGTGGTACTGAGGCGTGTAAAAGCATGGTGCGCATGATATTGTTAATAGATCGGATTTTTCGCTCAGCCTTGCCATTTTGAGACGAGGTATGGGGACATGAAAAACGAATCGTAATGCCATTAGACTGACACAATTCCCAAAACGGACAATTGTCATATTCACCCCCATTATCACACTGTAGATTTTTAACGTCACGCTCGAACTGAGTTTTAATATGTGACTTAAGTGTGGTAAAAATTGGAAGGACTTGGGATTTTTTGGCTATTGGAAACGTCCACAAATAATTCGAAAAATCGTCTAAGAACAAAACATAATACCGAGCACCACAAGAGCTTAATACAGGAGAAGTCCACAAATCAGTGTGAATAATATCAAACGGAAACCAAGTTTTAGACTGAGAAGCAACAAAAGGCATCCTAATATGTTTGCCCAGGACACATGATTGACATTTTGTAGGCCTAAAAGTAGGAGTACAAGCAATCGATTTATTTTTGCTAAGAGAATTTAAAATGGACAAGCCAGGATGACCCAACCGATCATGCCAAACGGTCGACGAGAGCAACGCAGAATGCGGAGAATCTTTATTTTGAAGGGAGGGAGTGACAGGATACAAGTCGCCCGTGCTATCACATCTCATTAGACGCGTGCCCGTCTGTAAAGAATGCACAGAAAAACCATAGGGATAAAAAACAACAAACATATGATTATCTTTGGTAAACTTACGAACGGATACGAGATTTTTTCTGACGTTCGAGGCATGAAGGATATGATTCAACGACAAAGGCGGGTGGGGGGGGGGGGGGTAACGATGAATTACCATAACCGCGAATAGGAATCGTATGACCATTTCCGACAATAATACCATTTTGTTTGCCCAAATTAAAATAAGACGAAAGTTTACCTTCTTCCGATGTGATATGTGAAGTGGCACCAGAGTCCATGTACCACTGTTGATCCGGAGGTTGGAGACTCATAGTATGCATCGCGGATTCAATATCCGTAGGAGTCCAGTTTGTGTCCGCTGTATAGGCCTGATGCCTGCTGGGCTGCGGAGGCATGGGAGGTCGCTGGCCCAAAATCCCTGGCTGTGAAGGAGCTGCTGGCCTGTTCCAGGGCTGGGTCGGGTATGGGCATGGTGGGACGGCCCAAGCAGATTGTGGGTGGGTAAGGAGGATAAGCCCACCATGGAGGCTGGGCCCAAGGCTGCCCTATTATGGAATTAGGCTGCTGTCTAGAATTATTATTTCATGTCCCTTGCTGAGTGTTTCGACCATTACCTCTACCCGAAGAACTTCCCTGGCGGCTGAAGGAGTTGCCACCACCATTACCGGAGTCAGACCCACCCCTATGATTTCCACCACCAGTGCTGTTACCCCGACGATTATTCCGGCCATTCCTCTGTTGCTTGCCCCGATTGTGGTGCGAAGAATTGGACCCAGAATTGTCCACCGTCGCAGCAAGTGCATGGGACGACGACGATGATTCCTGCTTCACACGTTCTTGAATGGTTGTCTCCTCGAGTGCAAGCTTCGAACGGGCCGCAGCAAATGACGGGAGGGTCTTCTTATTCTGCATCACGGTGACAAAGTGGGAGTTTTGCTCCATGAGGCCCTGTAGCATCCGTAGGACCAAACCATGCTCCGTGACCGGAGCTCCGACATTAGTCAATTGATCAGAAAGAGCCTTCAAATGGTTGCAATAGGCGTTTGTTGACGAGAATTCGGCAAGGGTAGCATTCGTAAATTCCTTATTGAGGTATAAGGCCCTTGAATTCTTGTTGTCATTAAACAGAGCCGCCACCCTTCCCCATGCCGTGGCTGCATCATCGCCGTCGACCAGAATGGATGTGAGGATTTCGGTGGTGACAGTGGCATATATCCATTGAAGGACAGCCGCATCAAGTCTCTTCCACAGGGAAGGATTGTCGGCTTTGAATTTCTCGGACGTCGCTTTCTCCGTAGCATCAGTATGAGGTATGATGTGATCAAGAACATCGTGAACGTGCACTTGGACCTTAAACAAGGTCGCCCAGGAGGGATACGGCCCAGTGTTAAGATCGAGCGTGATGGGGATGAGGGATTTCACGTTGGTGATCGAGAGAGCGGGATGAAATTTTTGCTAATCACCCATTTCAATCGGTCTGATGAAGGAACTAGGAAGTGTTCAACCAGAGAAGATGACCGGATGGAAAAGGGGCGGCAGTAAAAGAAAAGAAAAAAAAAAAGAAGGGTTGAGTGAAAGCGGAGAGATCAAACCCTCTCTGATACCATGAAAGAATGATATATTCTTTTTCCGTAAATGATTGTGTATCCAACCTATTACATATATACTCAAACTACTATAACTGATAGCTAGTGTCTAGGCTAGAATTAAGGAATCAAAGATATACACAATATATCCTATTAATGACCACAAATTACATAATTAATTCTAATTATAATATACGCTAATAGTCATGAGATCGAACCCATTTAAAAAAAATTGTGAAAGTGTTATGAGAGATTGTCCACACTCTTAAATGAAAAATATTGGACTGATTGTCAACACTTGAGGGGTATTTTAAGTGTTGGACAAATTGTCAATACTTGAGAGGGGGGGGGGGGTGTGTTGAGACAGATTTCCCACACTCTTAAATTTATAAAGAAATATAATTGCATCTTTACTATCACCAATTATCTTTAGTAGAATGGTAAGTGCTTGATCTTAACATCAAAAAGGTGAATTACAACTTACAGCTTAAAGAATTCAAGAATTCCTCGTGGTTTCAAAGGGTGTGTGTAGTAGCTGGGTGTGTGTAGCAGGACGGGCAAAAGCGATAAGAAAGAGTAGTCTATTTTGGTGTTTGAGCTCTATTTTCATTATGTATTTATTTTTCTCTTTCTCTCCGGAAAACTTGCTATAAAATTGTTAAATATAGTATAATACATCATTTATAGAATCACATGAAATAACATAGCCATTGCTTTTAATTTTTTTAATATATCATAAGCTATACGGTTCAGTACACACACAACCTAATACACAATCTAAGGATAGTTTTAATGTTCAAATACAATTACTTGCAAAGGATAGTGGCATGAGAGTTCATTAGTTATACATATACTATATATGCCATTGAACCTAGCTTACCTATGGTAAAGTAATGGATGTGATGTACTAACAATTTTTCTTCACCATAACAAAACATTGGCATATAAAAGGCCAAATGGCCTACCATGACTGAAAGAAAAAAAGAAAAAGAAAAAAAAAAACATTAATATGAAACAATAATTAATTTTCTTTAGATCGACTGCTCCTTGTTATCGATCTTCTTGGTTGGAATTTGACTTATTACATGGACTTCAAGGGGAGGAATAGCACTGCACATGCAGAGTCTAAGTTGCACCTTTACTTAGGTAACAAAAAATGCAAACACAACATACCCGAAGACCCCATACATGTATCTACAAACAGAACATGAATGTTTATCATTTAAGGTTAACACAATATCAATGTCATAGTAGCGAAATATATGTCGTGTTAGGCACGGCAAGCCCAATACAGTTTACAAGAATTAAGTAAGCAAGCAAAAATGTAAAACAATACTACAATTCTAGATTCATATGAATCACATCCATGGTTTTTTTAATTTATATCAAGTCATACCGTTAATAAGCTACGCATGTAAACTAATACACATTTTAGAGTTAATTGCAAGTACAAAAATATGTATATTATATTATTATACCGTTAAACTTTATCTATGATAAAAGATATTGGAATATACTAACTATTTTCTCTACTATTGCAAACATTAGCTATAAAAGGTCATAGTCAACGACAAAAAATGCATCAAAAACATGTACATGAAATATTGTCAAACTTTGCTTTTCCTTGGTATGCTCCTCATTCTTTAGTTTTTTGACCGGGCTTTCAACTGCATAAACATTAAGGGGATAATTAGTGGTCAATGATTCAGTTGGCTTGTCTAAAACATCAACTGCCAAAGTGGCGGAAAATTTTATAATAAAACCGTTGTATTATAATAGAAGCTATCAATAATCAATGAATACTTAAATGATCCAACAAAACATAATGGTACAATGATATTCCTCAATATATATAGTAGGCTTAAATCTCAAGGACCAATAGAATATCAAAATCAACAGCAATGGATGTGTATTTTTTTAAAACATCCAGATTCATAATATAGCATTATACTTGCATCTCAAAAGCGCATCATAAGAGAGTTGTACGTGTATTAATCACCACAATAAAATGTTTCAATACAACCTTTGAAGCATGAAAAACAATGCATCTATGATTTTCTAAACATCCAAACCTTAATCATATTATTTTTTTTAATCACAATTAATCATATTATTTAAAAGTTTATATTCAAGCCTAAGGCACAAAAGTATTCCAACTTGGAAGCATGGCAGCATATTGAATTCAAACAGGCATTTTATCGTAGAGTTGTTGCGCAAACTGCGGAATATGCTTTTCAGGTTGCACGGACACGGACACATGGACACGGATACGCGGATACGGACACCGGGATACGTAAGTTTTAAAAAAATATAAGATACGGGTGCGGGGGTCAAAATGTAAATATTAAAAGTATAAGGACTAAAATGTAATTAATAAAAGTATAAGGACTGGTATGCAATTATTAAAAATATAAGGACTAAAAGGTAATTATCAAATACTATAAGCACTAGAATGATAAATTTAACCCAAGCATAATAACCAAAAATATAATCATGGGCTCCATGGTAGTACGCTTTCATGTAAAAAAATTTCAGATCATCCCACAGCTTCAAATACAAAACATTATAGTTAGAATTTTCAAAACCAAAGCGCTTTCATGAGTTAGATTTCACCCAAAATACACAAAATACATGAAATACTACTACAATAGATGAATAGTTCAACATCATCTCCAACATCCTGACAAAAGACGGATTCCAACTCCGGTTCATCTAATGTGACATTAGCTAACTCAAGAAATGAAATACTTAGTTTTCTTGAGTTAGATGTCATGTCACCCCAAAATACACAAAATACTCCTACAGGATGAAATGGTAGCATACATAATGCTATATTTCAACATCATCTCCAACATCTTCACAAAAGAAAGCTTCCAACTCCTACATAATGCTTTTATTTTAAAAAATAAATAAGAGTTTTTTATTCAGAATAAATTATTGTATCTAGAGTCAGGGAAAAAAAAAGAAATACCGTCTCCAAAACTAAACATGTGTTCCGGTCCGACTTGCGTGTACGAGTTCCGACTCGCGTGTCTGAATTTTTTGAAAAATACAATTCGGTCCGACACCATGTCCAGTGGTGTGTCCGGCGTGTCCCCCGCGTGTCCGTGTCCGGTGCGTGTCCGTGTCCGTGCTACCTAGGTTTGTGAATGACGAGTTTTAATCTAAAATGGTTGAGAATGACAGTTACTACATGTGTTACTACATTTTGTCCTTCTCAACCATTTTGTATCTTATCTTGTTCTTCTGGCCTCTAGCCCCTAATTTATTTTAGGGGGAATTAATAATTATTATATATAGGTTTTTCTTGCAGCTTGACACTGTTAGGATAAAACGCTTACCATTGTACTAAAACCAATTGGTGCTAGTAAAGGCGCAACTTTATTTCCTTTAACACGCCCCCTCAAATGTGGGCCTCTAACAAAGCTGTGCCATCTAGGCACACAAAGACAAGACCAAACTAGGCCAACAGGACAAAGAGACCCAACACTTACACAATATAACTAAGGGAGCCAGGGTTTGATCCCATGACCTCCCGCTCCGATACCATGTTAGGATAAAACGCTTACCATTGTACTAAAACCAATTGATGCTAGTAAATGCGCAACTTTATTTCCTTTAACAGACACAAGATGTGGTATCGGGCAATGTAATTTAATTTGATAAACGTGTTGTATTCTTTTATGTTATTCCTCTAAATAAACGTATTGTATTTTAGAATGATTAATGTGTAACAAATGTCTTCTTTAGTTGTGTCAACTAGTGAGACTAGTAGAGTGTTGTGAGCGGTGAAACATATGTGTTGTTATGTTTGCTTGATATTCCATGGGTTATAACATGTATAGATTGGGTGCTTCTACCCTTTGCTAAGTACGATTGTACTTACCATTTATTATCATGTTGTTTCCCAGTCCGAGAAAGTGATGCAGATGAAGAAGTGTTTGAGTACTATAAGGAGTGACCTCGTGGCCTCTTGCTGAGCTTAATGTTAAATATTTTGTAATAGAATAGACTTTGAGTTTTGATAAAGCTTGTTATAGCTTAGACTATATCTTTTAGCTCTTATCATTTGATGGATTATCGATGAACTCTTTCGAGTTGATGTTGTAATGGAATCAACATTGGATTTACCATAAATTAATTTTGGAATATTATTGTGTCATTCGACCAATCAGAATTCATTGAGTCGTTCGACCAATCAGAATTCAGACGACACATCATCCGACCAATCAGATGAGTGGAATAATTCGAAATTAGCCTAATAATTTCGACCAACCTTCTTTCCTTGAGGGAGAAGTCGGCCATTACTTTTCCAAGGGGAAAAGTTTGGTGATGTGTCTCGGCCAATCATATTTGAGTATTGGTTCCTCCTCTCCACTATATAAAGAACCCCATGGATGAGAGTTTAAGCATCGAATTTTCTCTTGTGTCTTTCCACCACAAAGAGTCAGTCATATAGATCTAGACATTGAGTCGAAGAGAAGTCGGAGCACTATGTAAGTTCGCCGGAACTCGGATTTTTGAAGTGCCTCTAAATCGAGACGAAAGCCGTTGTATCTTGGGAGACAGTTGCTACTACCGTGGGCACCATACCGGAGCAATTTGTCTTAAGGAAAGAGTAACTACTCGCCTCGGTTTGTCTTAGTCCTTTATTTTGTGTACACTACCTTTATTGTCTATTGTTTGAATCAGATATGCATGATGTTATTTATTTTGTTAGATCTGCTAGATAATATGAATTGTTCTATTCACATGATCTATTTTCTAGATTAATATTTCGTAATTTAATCCGTAAATTACGGATCTGTTCCGTAAATCACTACACACACGATACACTATCCTAACAACTCTAGCCTGGAATAAAAGAGGAAGTGGTAAATGCACTACAATGGTTCCTCTATTTTCATATTAATTAATTGTCAAGACAACATTATACATACAACCGGGTGTGATTAATTTTGGAGAAGTATTTGTGCTCTATCAAATATGCATGACAAATGCTACAACAAACTTTTTAAATATTGATATTTTTAAGATCCATATAATTCTATAGGTCTTACATCAATAGACCCAAAGTGTGTACACCACGTCATAATCAATAGTCCCAAAATGTGTTGTGGGTATTTTGTTGTGGCATTATCGTTACTCTTAATTTTATGGGCTGCGTAAAGGGCTTGTGCTTTGTGGTTTTTTTTTTTTTTTTTGCAAACAGTCTGGACCTCAATATTAAAAATGCATGGGCTGCGAATCCAATCTTTAACAATTTAATCAGCGAAGAAAGAATTTACTTAACAATTCTGTCTATTTTACTTTTATTCGGCGTATGTGAAATGTTTCTACGTATCTTTTAGCAAGACATGCTTTGTCGATTTATGATAGAGCTTCTTGAGACGATGAGCCTCCGGCAGATGTTATTACCGCCTATTTGACGGATGTGATTTAATAAAATTGCTAGTTTTCTCAACAACAAAAAAATATTGTATTCCCCAACTGCCACGTGTACTATGCCCGTTGCAGGTAATTTTTTTGCTTTCCACGTGCTTATGTTGTCTTGCTTTTCGTCTTGAGAGTCGTATTGTTTTCTTCTTGATACTTAGGCTTGCCCCGTTAGTACTGATCTGGCTCACATTAGCAAGCTCCTTCTGCTGTATGACAAGGTGTGATTCCCTATTTTTGGCTGTGATAATTGTTATATGTTCCTAAATTCCAATATACAACAAATCCCTGGCATATTTGTTCCTATGCTTTTTAAAATATTTGCAAAAAAACACACTCGATTTAGTAGCATCATGTGTGCTGGTTGTTCTAAAGATCCCAATATACTCATCATCAACTCTTGTACTTTGACTAGCACTGTTGTGAAAGATAGTGGCTTGTTGTCAATCGCGTACTTCCAGTACAGTGTACAACTTCTAAAGCATATATTGGGGAACAATTTACTTTCAAACTCTTTTTTTTTTGCGTGTACGGATACCTGGACACGGTATCCTACTCAAGGATGTTCCTGTCATCTCTCATTCACGCGTGATTTATTTATATAGTACATCCCAGCATCAATATGCATTCATTAAGGACACGGACACGGATACGCGGACACGGATACGGGGACACGAGACACGGGGATACGAGATTTTTAAAAAATATAGGACACGGACACGGAGGGTTAAAATGTAAATATTAAAAATATAAGGACCAAAATGTATATTAAAAAATACAGAGTAAAATGTAAAAAAATTCCGTAATGCAAAAAAAAAAAAAAAAAAAAAAAAAAAAGTAGTTCCAAACTTCCCCAACACAAGTAGTCTCAATCCAAAAAACAAATAATCATCATTCTTGAAAATTCAAAATTATGTATGAAATACGCAAAATATTATTATAATATAAACTATCATGTATGAAATACGCAAATCACATGGGCTAGGGCTACCACCGACCCACGTCACCCACCCCATCAAACCCCCAACCTTCATCTGCTTAATTATCCTCATATGATAGACTTGATGTTTATGTACATAATTGTGTTTATATAATTATATTCATCTACAAATACGAAATTAAATCAACTATCAAACGTCCCATTTCCAGGATAGTTTCCATAATAACAAAGTTATATTAATATGGGTATGGCTACCACGTGATCAGATCAACAAATTAAGGATTCTCATATGAATAGGGGGTGATGCTTTAGTTACCACTTACCAGAAGGGCTTACGAGATTAAGATTCTAAAGAACATGTAAACAGATGAAGCAAAAAAAATAAAAAGAGTATGACTTACGATCACGTAGGAGAACGGAGAAAGGTTCTGCTGTGCTGGAGCCTGGGAGTGATATAATATTTTAGGATTTTGGTTTGTAGTAGCCTATTAGCCGTGAATATATATAATGCTATTTTTTTAAGAGAATAATTTTTTTTGAAATAACGTGTCCATAGACGTATCCGTCGCGTATCCGAAGCCGTGTCCAACTTTTGAGTATTTCCGATTCAGCCCGACACCGTGTCCTGTGGCGTGTCCTGCGTGTCGGCCGCGTGTCGGTGTCCTCCGTGTGTCGGACACGGATACGGCCACCGAAATGGCGTGTCCGTGCATCATAGTTCACAGCCATTAACCAAAAAAATTATTAAGAGATAAGTGCAATCCATTTTTGCAATAGAATTCTTTAGATACAGGGGGTAATCCATACGGAGGTGGAAACTTTGCTGCACAGCGGCTCCCCGGGATAAAATGGCTCAATAGATCCCGTTTCCATATTATATACACCCATGTTCTTGCCACCGCCTTTTGGCGGTTGAAAGAAATAAAATCCCCAATCATCGTCTGTGAAGTAAATAAAATCGGGGATATTCTTGTAATAATGAGCAAAGTTTCATCAACAGTTTTGAGGAGATATAGATTCTTTGATGGGTAATCGGGATAATTAATAGGGCTCCAACAGTCCTGGTACAATGGGTTCACAGTTAAGGATTAAATGAGCCTCTGCATGGTTATTGTTTCCAGCAAGGTTGATAGCCCACACGAGTCCAGGATGACAAATAGCATAAAATTGTTCACCGCCATTGTAGATAACATCGGCGTACCGCCCTTTTCGTTCCTTGATTATGTTCCATGTTTTGTCTCCAAACCTCCAAAAAGCCAAATGCCCATCCTGTCCAAGTATAACCATTACAACGAAGTCCAAAGTCTCACTTGGCCTTGATGAAAGCACCATCTTCTGAATAAAAACTTGCTCATCCATCCAGAAAAGCTCGTATTCTGGAATGTTGTGTTGATGTGGTAAGAGAATCTCACTGCCTGAAATAGGATCTAGCAGACTCATGCTACCATCATCTCCCACGGCTAAAAGCCATCCCAACGATTCGAAGCACTTCTTGTTTTTCAAGTTGGGAGCTTTTACAGAAGCGACAATAGATTCACCCTCAACCAAACTGTATAGCTCACGAACATCATCATTGTCATCATCTCTAACAGGAAGCAATAGATACGGGATCCGTTTCCGGCAACGTAGACCTTCATAAAACTCATCCTTTAATTTACAGCTGTGTGCAAGGATTTGGAAACGCATCTAAAAGAAACGAAATCTTCAAGCTTTTTGAGTCGTTTTGATATTACTACCAGCATGTCATGTGAAAGATCACATAAAATTGCCATTTTTAGTGTGTGTGGCTGACATAAAATATAGGATTGTAAGAAAAGTGAAGAGTATTTTAGTCAATAAAACAGATCTATTGGAACAAACAAACAAACAAACAAACAAAGCTAATTAAACCATCTAATTATGTGAAATCTATTGAAACAAGCTAATTAAATAATCTAGCTAACATAACATGGTGTGTAGATGCACTCATGCACGGCCGGCGAGCTCAATGTTTAGGTTTTTGTGCTGTTTGCTGACTGAATAAAAGACTTCTTTTATATTTATTTTATCTTACTGTAAAAATCGTTTAAAACACAATTTATGTGTCAAGTAAAAACGACGTCGTTTGTTTTATTTTTTTTGTTTTCGTTTTTTATTTTTATTTTATTCAAGAAATAAAACACACATGAAACGACGTCGTTTTTACTTAGACACACAAATTAGACAGGTAATCTCGTCCCGTTTATTTCATAAACAAGCCGTAACGTGACCTAATGTTTGTGACCAATTAATTTTTCTTTTTTCCTTTTTTTTTTGAAGGTTTTTTTTTTTTTTGTTTGTTTGTTTGTGTGTGTGTGTTGAGAATGACCACTAGCTAGCATGAAAACAAAAAAAAAAAAAAAATAAAATAAAATAAAATATGGTAAAAGAGTGCGGAATCATCTAAAACGTTTAGTGGTGAGAAGTTGTTAGTTTTTTTCTCCTTGTTCAGTTGCATGCTCTATTGATCTGTGATGATGTCAATGCTTTGCATAATACTCATAATTCTGTGTTTTGTGAAAGGACTAGTAATGAATCAATTTTTGAGAATACAAATAAATTTCAATCGGTTTTATTTCCTAAATTCACGGCTTTGTTTCCAAGTTCTCTTTTCTGTTTTTCTTCTTCATTGATGAATTGAGATTGATCTGTCTCTCTAATAAACTCAATTGTTATTTTTATAGAAAAATCTTATGTGTATTATTAGGGGCAAAATTAGGATTTTAGTCTCTAACTTGGTCTATTTTGGATTTTATTCCTGTTCCGGTGAGAAAAATGGTCCTCTAAGTTTTTTTTTTTTTTGGATTTTAATCCTATCCGCCGGAAATAATTTGATTGGGCACCGGAATTTTTAAAAATAGTCCTCTAACTAGGCTGCCACGTAAGCGTTTTTTAAAGATTCCGGTGCCAATTTATTTCCGACGGATAGGACTAAAATCCAAAAAAAAAAAACCAACTTAGAGGACCATTTTCCTCACCGGAACAGGAGCAGGACTAAAATCCAAAATAGGCCAAGTTAGAGGACTAAAATCCTAATTTTGCCTGGAAATTTGTAGATAAACTATTTTTGTCTAGTGAAATTTGTATTCCACTGCTTTTATGCCAAAATTTTCTAATTCCACTATTTATATTCCACTGTTTGTATGTCAATGTTTTTTAATTCCATTATTTGTCTTCACTGTTAAGGTATTTCACTATGTATGGATTCCACTGTGTATGAATTTGATGATTAACAAAAAAAAATAAAAATTGAGAAGCAGATTAAAAGAAATTGAAAGCTCACTTGGAGAAGATTAGAAGTAGCCAAGCCGATTTTCACAGAAAAATATACTTTATATGGATACCGTTAGAAGGAACTTGGATCATTTAAAAAGGAAAAGCAGATCCCTTAAATCAAGCCATCACAACAATATCGGTTAAAAGAATGGAAGGATAGAAATGTATAGTGAAACATATTTTTGTCCTTATCACCATAAAAAAAAATTACACTGGATTGATTACATATTTCTATTGTTAGAATGTTGTAATTTTCTACAATAAACCTTTTTTTTTTTTTTGGTCACACAACTTTTTTCAGGGGTGGAGTGTGAATAAAAAAAGAAACATTATGTTCTCATTAAAACAGAAAACTGGATAAAAGAGAATAAGTGACATGCACCTCCACTAGTTCTCAACTCAAGATCGTTTTTTATTTACTGACAAACATTATTTGTGTCAAGCTTGCGATTAATAACCTTAATTGTGACAGAAAAGATACACATGGAGTCAAAAGAACTTCAAAACATACAAGACCACATTTTTTATCAGACATATAGCTTCCTTTAATTTGTTAAAAATGCATAAACGTTTATTAGCTGATGCACAATATATAGAAACTAAAACGCCACAAAATGATAAAATCTAAAAATGAAAAGATTAGAGCACATACAATAGCTCTATAATTCACGTTGGTATCATAATTTTTATCAAAATCCATGTCGTGTAATTTTTCTACCCTTTACAATAAGTTAAAAAGTCACCGCGTAAACAAGTTGGACTGCAATGTGATAGTGGGTCTGCTCACTCCCCGCTCACTTTGCAAACTTAATTTCTCTCTCCTGTGTCTAAATACTTAGTATCTCTTTCCTATTTTTACACAGAGAAGAAGCAATTTTTTTTTTTAAATAAAGAAGCAAACTTTCTTTTAGAAGAAGAGTATTTTGAGTTGACTTTCTCTATTTGTAATGTCCCACATTAGAAAATTAGTAGAATGCTTACCCTCATATAAGTGTGAGACATAAATATCAGGTCAACTCGGGTTAACCCTTTTAGACCAAACGAGGACGGCGGTCTAAACAGTTGACCGGACATTTATGACTCATTTAGGTCTACCAGACCCGGGGTCTGGGGGCGTTACAGATTGGTATCAAAGCCGACTATCAGGCGGAACTATGCGCTGCACCGTATAAGAAGACGGTGGCCTCTAGTTACCTCTGGTAGGGACAATCCAGGAAATGTAATGTCCCACATTGGAAAAGTAGTAGAATGCTCACTCCCATATAAGTGTGAGACATAAATGTCATAAATGTCATGTCAACTCGGGTTAGTCCTTTTAGACCAAGCCAGGACGGCGGTCTAAGCAGTTGACCGCATATTTATGACTCATTTAGGCGCTGCACCGTACAAGAAGACGGTGGCCTCTAGTTACCTCTGGTAGGGACGGTCCAGGAACAGTCTTGGCCGTCCTGACGATGACGTCAGTCCCTTATAAGGGGGGGAATGTAATGTCCCACATTGGAAAAGTAGTAGAATGCTCACCCCTATATAAGTGTGAGACATAAATGTCATGTCAATTTGGGTTAGTCCTTTTAGACCAAGCCAGGACGGCGGTTTAAGCAGTTGACCGGACATTTATGACTCATTTAGCGCTACCAGACCCGGGATCTGGATGCGTTACACTATTATTTAAAGACTCCAAGAGAAAAAGGCATACAAACACAAAAAAAAAATTCACGAATTAAGCTTTCTTCATCTCGTTGTCTTTTGGATCTTGAATGGATTTACAAGAGCAAGAAAAGTACCTTTTCTACTTCTTCTCGATATATATTTTTAATTAATTATGGTTGTTGGATTTTAGTAGAAGTACTAGTAAAAAATGGGACTCCGTGCAACGCACGAAGTGCCCATGCTATAAGTTTTAACTTATTTGACGATATTAAATACGAAGAAATGTAGCATGTAACGAACCGTTCAGTACGCAATTTTTAAGCGCAACAATAAAAAATAAAACATTTTACGTCGATCTCCTTTCGGATACCACAACCTACCACACAACTCTACCCTAGTCAACACACTCTTTTTCATCTACTACACACATTATCAATCACCCAACCGCACCCTATCCCAACATTTTTTAACACTCACCTATCCAATCCTATCTCACCATGTCCTACACCACATTATCTTACCACATATTATCTTATCACACTACCCTATATTACGTATTTTATTCAACCTACCAAACTTTACTTAACTTACGCCACATCATCCAACCATACCATCCTACCCTACCATACATCACCGCATTACATCTCATACCTCGCCTCACCTACATTAGCACACCCTACCGCACCCTACCTCTCTACATACCTACAAACCTTAACCTACCTCCCAACCTACATATTAATTCACTATCCTAGCTAAGCCTATTACACCCTATTTTATCTCATCCCACCCTACCTTACCCTGCCCACCACCCCATCCTACTCTACCCTACCCTACCATGCCCACCACCCATCTTACTATACCCTACCCTTCCCACCACCCCAACCCCCTATCCCAACATTTTTTAACACTCACCTATCAAATCCTACCTCACCATGCCCTACACCACATTATCTTACCACATATTATCTTACCACACTACCCTATATTACGTACTTTATTCAACCTACCAAACTTTACTTAACTTATGCCACATCATCCAACCATACCATCCTACCCTACCATACATCACCGCATTACATCTCATACCTCGCCTCACCTACATTAGCACACCCTACCGCACCCTACCTCTCTACCTACCTACAAACCTTAACCTACCTCCCAACCTACATATTAATTCACTATCCTAGCTAAGCCTATTACACCTTATTTTATCTCATCCCACCCTACCTTACCCTACCCACCACCCCATCCTACTCTACCCTACAACTCCCTACCCTACCGTGCCCACCACCCATCTTACTATACCCTACCCTTCCCACCACCCTAACCCAACCCACCCCTCACACCTTTTAGGGTGGCATCAAAACATGTTCATAGAAGAATAATATAAGTGCGTATGAAATGAATATCCGACACATCTTCGACATCTCCCGACATCGTATGGATATTTTTCGACACTACCGAATAATTTTTTTTCAATTCTACTTAAATCAATCTCTTCGACATTATCTGCAACAACACGTGTTCTACCCAAAACAAGACACGACACGCTTCGATACACCCCGACGCCATATCCAACGGTTGTCGGTTGATCAAATGAATATTAATTAAAATTTTAATTAAAATCTGATGTGATCCGTCCCGAAACATTTTATTTGTTTTGTTTATTTTAGTTTTCAGTGTTTTAATGAATAAAACGGCCTTAAACCCGTGTCAAAGTTGCCCATATGTTAGTATATTGGGCCAGATGTTTATTTTTAGCAAATAAAAGCCATTTGGGCTTATTTGGGTCAGGTTAGGTTTAGTGCAAAATAAAGTGGCGAAAATTACTATGTAATTTATCCCACATTGCTTAGGAGTTGGTTAGTCATTTATTTTGTAGCCTATATAAAGGCATTCCTGGTAATTTTATAAGAAAATCAACGAATGATGAATCTATTATAATAAAATTGAGAGTTTTCTCTTTTCCCTTGGTCTGTGATTGATCAAGAACATCGCTTGCGAGCGAGTGATCTCTTTGTCGTAGAGATTGCACCCCCTTTCGAGAGCTTATCAGCGTTCTTGAGCAAAGCGTTGAGTTGTTCTTGGCCCTCTTCCTGATCTGGCCGCCCGTTAGGTTAGGGTTTTCCCGCTCTTATTGATCCTTTCGTCGATCTCCTGGGATCGTATCGCATCAGTTGGTATCAGAGCTCAGCGACGAAGGTATCAAATATCCCCGTTTATTTTCTTTCTTTAATTTTCTTATTCAAAAAAAAAATAAAAAAATTAGTTCATTGTTTTTTTTTTTTTTCATTAATTTCGTCCACCCTCTCCCAAGAACATCCAAAATCTTCAAATCTTCATCCATCCTACCCGGAAAACTTGAAGATTCTTCAAACCTTCATCCCAAGAACCCTAATTATTTTCCAGATCCCGTTTTTTTTGTATCAGTTCGTTCCCTAACCAAAACAACTCGAAAAATTCTGCAATTTTTACCACATATACAACACATCTCGTTCTACAATTTCTCTCTTTACACCCAATCCAGATTCAACATAAATCTTGCCTAAAACCGCCGATTACTCCGAACAATCTGTCCAGAAAAACTGCAGCCGTCAAGCGTCGATCGTTTTAGGTTTTTGTGCTTTAGACGACCCTAAATTACCTGAAAATTGGTGATCGTATAGGAAATACTCTGATATACAACTTTTATCTTTTGAGTTTTTCCAAATTCTCTGTAGTTTTGTCGTAATTGGCACCGTAAGACACTGCTACCAATCTGAAAATCATTGACAGATTGCACCAGTTTCCGAAAAACGATTGTTTGAGCGACTTCTGTATCTCCAAAAAATCTGAAAATTTGACATACTTTAGAAAACTCTCAGTTCTACAACTTTTGTCTTTTGAGTTTTCCCAAATTCGTAGTCGTTTGGTGCTTAAATACGTGGGTTTCACACCCAGGGTGTAAACATTTTCACACCTGTGAAATTCTGTTGTCAAAACAATTGTGAAACTAAGGCATCTGGAGGGTATGAATCATTGAAAGGAGAGATGTTTGTGGTAAAGAAAACCTTGAGTAGTGTGGTGAATGTGGAGAATGATTTGCACCGAGAAAATAGTTTTCATACGAGGGTTTTGGTTAGTGGGAAGATTTGCTTATTGAAAATTGATGCGGGAAGCTATGCCAATGTCATAAGTGCTGGTTTTGTCTCCGATTTAGCTATTCCTACGACACCTCATCCTCAACCATATACGTTGCAAGGACTCAGTGATGTTGGTCAAGTGCGAGTTACCAAACAGGCCTTAATATCTTTTAATCTTGGTAGGCTCGATGATGAAGTTTTATGTGATGTAGTCCCTATGCATGCTTGTCATATCATACTTGGGAGACCGTGGCAATATGATAGGAGGGTTACGTATGATGGGTATTTGAATAGCTACAACTTGCGCCATAAGAGGATGAGACTTACACTCCGTTCCTTATCCCCCGAGGATGCCCACAAAGATCAACTCAAACTAGCGGCCGCATTACGAGGGAAGCTCGTTTGAAACGTGAATCCGAAAGGGAAAAAGCCTTGGTTGAAGCAAACAACGAAGAGAGATTTAACATTCAAGATGAGGTAGTCCAAGAGTCTATGGTGGCAGATGCAATCACCGAGGAGAATGAGATTGTGGAAGAAGTAGTGGAGAGTCATGTTGACCATGCGGAACTGAATTTGTGAATGCGCCCGAATTTGTGGATGAGAAATTAGAGAGTGTGCCCAAAGTAGTTAATGATGAGGCAGAAATTGTTGTGGACAAGATAGTGCGCATCGATGAAACAGTTGTTGAAGAACCTGTTGAGTGTGGTGATGAGTATACTGAGGTTCTTGATACACCATCCGAGGTTCCCGGTTTATCTTTGAAGGTAGTTTGTGGTGAGAAACCGGTGCATTGTTTTATGGATCCTTTTGATGTGCGTGTTGACGACGCCCCTACACCATATTGTTCTGATTACATTGCTTCTACGCCGAGTGTTCTTGACATCAATCTCAAGCCGTTGGACTTTTCTTTTGTTGCACTGATGAAGAATGACTCGTTCGCTCCACGCACCATTGTTGTGATGTCATCTGTCCACTTCATATTTGATCCCGGTATATCTTTGCTTCTGCTTGCGGGTTGTTCGGGATTGGTTTCGGATGCTGACTTCTATGACGTCCTATTGATTCGAGGACGAATCCTTTCCAACCGGGAGGGAATGATGTGATCCGTCCCGAAACATTTTATTTGTTTTGTTTATTTTAGTTTTCAGTGTTTTAATGAATAAAACGGCCTTAAACCCGTGTCAAAGTTGCCCATATGTTAGTATATTGGGCCAGATGTTTATTTTTAGCAAATAAAAGCCATTTGGGCTTATTTGGATCAGGTTAGGTTTAGTGCAAAATAAAGTGGCGAAAATTACTATGTAATTTATCCCACATTGCTTAGGAGTTGGTTAGTCATTTATTTTGTAGCCTATATAAA
The DNA here is from genome assembly GCA_036785695.1 of Gentiana straminea. NCBI lineage: Eukaryota > Viridiplantae > Streptophyta > Magnoliopsida > Gentianales > Gentianaceae > Gentiana > Gentiana straminea. Next base: position 13,866,319 of record JAVUPR010000414.1, read on the forward strand.
GGCATTCCTGGTAATTTTATAAGAAAATCAACGAATGATGAATCTATTATAATAAAATTGAGAGTTTTCTCTTTTCCCTTGGTCTGTGATTGATCAAGAACATCGCTTGCGAGCGAGTGATCTCTTTGTCGTAGAGATTGCACCCCCTTTCGAGAGCTTATCAGCGTTCTTGAGCAAAGCGTTGAGTTGTTCTTGGCCCTCTTCCTAGACTGCTGCCCAGTTAGGTTAGGGTTTTCCCGCTCTTATTGATCCTTTCGTCGATCTCCTGGGATCGTATCGCATCAAAATCTAACACACTATCAACACTCCACGACACAAAATCGACATCTTTCGACACTACTAAACCATTGACCAAAGAAAAAAACCGACACACACAATATATATAAGTAAAAAAACGAAGACGGAAAAAAATAATCAATACGTAGCACCCCAAAAAGCGATGCCCCTAAAAAAAACCGGTATAGACACACAATGTAAAATATATATACGCAAAAAAGGAAAAGAACACACACAAACAAACTATAGTATATTGAAATATCACGTGGTCGTATCGTATTAGGATAAGACCAAAAAAAAAAAAAGAGATCTCGATGGAAAGCAAAATAATATGTAATTAAATTGGAATCGGATACATCTTAAGCACAACACACATAATAAGATTAAGAATAAATTAAAGCTAATGTGTAGATTAAAAATATAATCGAGTCCTCTAAAATGGAACAATTTAACTCAAACCCTTCACCACAAAAAAAAAAACTTTTTTCTGGGCTGGGCCGCCCAATGAACAGTAAAAAGTTATATAAAAAAAAAAAGAAAAAAGATTGGGCCGGATTTTTGTGATTATGAACAGTAAACAAGGGGGAACCAATAAAAAAAAAACAAGTGTCACCATTTGACACTTTTTCCTTTCTTATATAGTAGTAATGATAATGATATTTGAGGAGACCCATTTAGACAATGGTGGTGAGAATTTGGTGACCAAGTTAGATATGATTTGAGACTATTGTGAAAGAGATGAAGATAGGAACAGGAATGTAATGCCACATATTTGCCACATAGGATACTTTGAGTCTTTTCTTGTATACCACTTGTTTGAACATAAATTTGTTCAAGTCTAATCCACCCAAAATTCAATTGTAAAAGAATAAGAGATTATTGATATGCATATCATAGAAAGACATAAAAGAACAAAAATTTCGTGGACACGAGAGAGTCAACAAAAACCAAACCAATGGGTTCGGCTTCAGGCTACCTTTTGCACCTTCCAACCCATGTTATTATGGGTGATTGCAAACTGCACCGGTACAAGAAGGGATGGACCTTAAGCAAAACAAGAAGAAAGAAAGGAGCTCTAGCTAACCTGAAACAAGTTACGATGACATAAACTAAAATTGAGAAAATAAATTCTGACATGGATTCAAATTGTTACATTGTTATACCCGTATCTTTACGAATAAACAAATGTAAGTGTCGTTCGGATTTTACGATATATTATATTCTTTTACATTCAAAATAAAAGAATAAAAGGCTTGGATTTAAGGAACGGCATTATGGGAAATGCAAGTTTTCCTACCACCCAATACCCTAAAGCCTAAGCCTCATTTCCTCTTTCTTTCTTGTTTTCAAGTTTCAAGTTTCAAGTTAGGAAAACAAGAGATCTAGAGAGAGGTGTAGAGAAAAGAGAGGAAACTTGAAGAAGAAGAAAAATCAAGATATTTTACAAATCAACCATTGATTTTGTTGATTCTTCACCTCAAAGTGATCAAGAAGGATGGGAGCACATGGAATAATAAGTTTCTCTCAATTTCAAGTAAGTTCTGATGAATTTCATGAATCTTGATCTAAGGATTCAAAACTGTATTTGGCGGGAAAATTGGTTTGAACTATAGAAGAAGAAGAAGAAGAACATTTTATTGATTAAACTGAAAAACTAAGTTTACAGTGCTTACATCTCACCTTATATAGAGTTGAGATGCAGTAAATTAACATAACTGAATCAGTTGGAGCGGTTACAACTAACTACAATGTATCAACTGTTTTGCTATGCTTAAGTGTTCGACCATATGCCTCAATGAACTAACTATGTTAACTTAAGTTCAGGTTGCTGTGCCTTCATGTACTTCAACACCCCCTCTCAAACTGAACTTCAGGGCTTGTAGATATTTACTATAGGATATGAATCTAGGAGTGTCAAGAATCTGCCTTTATCCAAAGGTTTAGTGAATAGGTCAGCAAGCTGTAGACTTGTTGCTATTGGTAGTTGTTTCAGAATGCCTTGCTGATATCTGTCCCTGATTACATGGCAGTCTATCTCTATGTGTTTAGTCCTCTCATGAAAAATAGGATTTTCAACAATGTGCAGGGCACTCTTATTGTCACAGAACATAGGAACTGGTCTGTCTTGTCTTACATTAAATTCAGCAAGCAAATAAGTCAACCATTGGATTTCACAGGATGCCATGGCCATGGCTCTATATTCTGCTTCTGATGAACTTCTAGATGTTGTGGTTTGCTTCTTAGATCTCCAACTTATAAGAGAATTTCCCAGGAAAACAGAAAAACCAGTTATGGATCTTCTTGTATCATTACATCCTCCCCAATCTGAATCCACATAGCATTTCATTTCTAGATTACCTTCTGCTGGAAAGAATATACCTTGGCCTGGTGATTTCTTGAGGTATTTCAGGAGTTTGTGTGCTGCTTTAAGTTGGAACTCTGTTGGTTTATCAAGGAATTGACTAAGCTGTTGTGTTGCAAGTGTGATATCTGGTCTTGTTAGTCCTAAGTATAATAGCTTCCCTACAAGACTTCTGTAATAGCTGTTTGATTCCAGTTGTGGAGAATCTTTCTTTGTGTAATTTGATTGTAGCATCAATAGGAGTACGGCTAGGCTTGCAATCGAATATCCATAATCTTCTAGCAGTTCAATGCGGTATTTTCTTTGAGACAAGCAGTGTGATGCCCTTCTTTGATCTTGCAACTTCAAGTCCTAGAAAGTATTTGAGTTCTCCTAGATCCTTGATTCCAAATCTGTCATTTAGAAAACCTTTTAAGTCTTTGATTTCATTCATATCAGGACTAGTCACTATCACATCATCAACATATACCAACACTGCTACAAAGTGATCATCAGCTCCTTTTATGAATAGACTGTAGTCCTGTTTGGACTGCCTAAACCCCCTCTCAAGCGGGGCTTGTGTTAATTTTATATTCCATTGCCTGCTGGCCTGTTTTAAGCCATATAAAGATTTTTGCAGCTTGCATACAAGGCTTGGTTCTGTTTGAAAACCTTCTGGAACTTTCATGTACACATCTTCTGTCAAATCTCCATGCAAGAAGGCATTGTTTACATCAAGCTGATGGAGATTCCAACCTCTGTTTGCTGCAATGGCTAATAATGTCCTGACAGTAGTTAATTTGGCTACTGGTGAGAATGTATCCAAATAATCTAATCCAGGTTGTTGTGTATATCCCTTGGCCACTAGCCTAGCTTTAAATCTTTCAATTGTACCATCCGAGTTTCTTTTGATTTCGTACACCCATTTGCAACCAAGGGTTGTTTCCTTAGAGGTAAAGCAACTATGTCCCAAGTTTTTGTCTGCTGTAGGGCTTTTATCTCCTTATCCATGGCTTCCCTCCATTCTTCATGTTGAACAGCTTCTTTATATGACTTTGGTTCTGTCAGAATCTGTGAACTGAGAACATAATGTTTGTAAGTGTTAGATAAATGATTCAAAGTGTCAACATGTGCAAGACTGTGAGGAGACTTGTGAGTTTTAACATTGCTGCAAACATAATCCTTAAGATATGATGGTACCCCTCTATGTCTTGAGGATTTCCTTGTATTAGATTCTGTGTTAGATGAATCTTGAATAGTTTCATTTATTTGTTCAAGGTGATCAATATTATCAATATGAAATTGATCATTAATAGTGTCATGTGATGTAGGATCAGGATCAGGATGTAAGTGATCATTAGAATTAGGTTCATGCATGTCTGAATCTAATTGTGTAGGTAATGAATCAGGTGTAGATATGCACTGATCAAATGCCACAGGCAAGGGTAAAGTATTGATATTACCTGAAGTGTTTTCTATTTTGTAAGGAAAATTGAGCTCATGAAAGATAACATCCCTTGCAACAAATATTTGCTTTGTGTAGAGATTAAGAAGATAGAAACCTTTGACATTTGGCACACTGCCCAAATACACAGATTTTATACTCCTTGCTGCAAACTTGTTATTATCATGATGCAAATTTGAAGCATAAGTAAGACAACCAAACACTTTAATGTTGTTATAATCAGGTTTAGAACCATATAACATTTCATAAGGAGTTCTTTCTTGTAACAATGGTGTAGGAATCAGATTAATAAGATTTACAGCATGCAAAATGAAATATGACCAGTAAACTAAGGGCAAACCAGACTGGAACCTTAAACTTCTAGCAACATTCAAGATGTGTTGATGTTTTCTTTCAACCACCCCATTTTGTTGGGGTGTTTTAACAACTGAGGTCTGGTGTATAATCCCTTTTTCAGCATAAAAAACAGGCAAATCAAATTCCAAACCATTGTCAGATCTTAGAACTTTCACAACTTTATTAAACTGTGTGTTTACAAGATTACGAAGCTGTTGAACAAGACCTCTAACTTCTCCCTTTGACTTTAACATGTGTACCCAACAAAATCTACTATAGTCATCTACAATTGTTAAGAAAAATCTATGACCATGCACACCTGTGATCCTGTATGGACCCCAAATGTCCATGTGAATCAAATCAAAACATGCTTCAGAAACAGTAGTACTTAAGGGAAAAGAAAGCCTTGTTTGTTTTGCCAAAGGACAAATCTCACAAATGTGGCCTTCTGGTACTTGAACTTGATCAAAGTCTTTGCTGATAGCTCTTAACCTTTGATCACTAGCATGACCCAATCTGTAGTGCCACAATATGCCATGACTATCTGCAACTTTATTAGAAGCAGCAGCAGTAACAGAAAAAGAATAACATGATCTATCAGCTTTAAGGATGTATAATCCCCTTTTGAGTTCAGCTAAACCAATCTTCTTGAGTGTTATCATATCCTGAATCACACAAGAATCCATAAAAAACTTGACATTGTAAGCTCTAGATCTAATCAGCTTGCTAATAGACATGAGATTAAAATGAAATTCTGGCACACACAACACATTATCCAGTATAAGATCATTATTGACTTTAACTTGACCAATATGAGTAATTTTAATATCTCTACCATTAGGCAAACTTACAGTCATGTTATCAACAACTTCACAATGAGTGAACAATGCCTTATTAAAGATAATATGATCAGTAGCACTTGAATCTACTATCCACTCAAAACAATTATAGGTTCTAGAAAAACCTGAGTCAGAAGTTCCAAAGTTTGCTGAAAGAACATCAGAATTGGCTGCACTAGGTCCAGTCATATTGATACTTTGGGAGCTGGCTTTCAAGATGTTAAGAATCTGCTGGAATTGCTCCTGAGTCATTGGTGCTTTAGGATCCACAGCTACATCTTGTGAATCTTGACCAATAAAATCACCTTCAGGAGCCACATTGACATTGTTAGCAGACACAGATCTGCCCCTACCTCTTCCTCTGAAATTTGGGGGGAATCCATGCTTCTTATAGCACCTATCCACCGTGTGACCAACCATACCACAATGTGTACACTGGGGCTTCTTGCTGCCATTATTATAGCTCTTCCTGAAATTTGCATTTGCATTCGGATGCTGATCATGATTATGTGCCATTAAAGCATTCTTAGCCATATTTCCAGAATGTGAAGCATCAAGAACATTCACAGAACTTGCATTGTGACCTACACTTCCATAATTCTGTTGTCTTTCTTGTTTCAATGCCATAGAGAAAACATTCTTGATAGAAGGAAAGGGAGAAATCATTAACACTTGAGACTTCATAGTAGCAAAATTATCATTTAGACCTTTCAAAAATCGGATCACATGATGCCTATCATTGTGATCCTTATACCATTGCTGACCACAATTGCAAGTTGGAGCAGGTGTCAAAACTATTAGTTGATCCCACAGAATCTTGAGTTTGGAAAAATACTCAGAAACAGAAAGATCACCCTGTTTCATATTCTGAATATCATCCAATAGATCTGATAATCGATCAAAATCTCCACCTCCATAACGATCTTCTAAATCATCCTAGATTTCCTTTGCAGTAAGACAATACATGAAACTCTGAGCAATATGTTTTGAAACAGAATTGGCTAACCAAGCTTTAATCATGCTGTTATTCTGTCTCCATAGCGCCAAATGAGGATCACCAGCAGGAGGAACTGGAATCGTACCATCAATAAATCCTATTTTGTTTTTAGAAGACAAAGCATTCAACATAGCAACTTTCCAACTCTGATAATTGTGTTCATCAAGAACAGGTTGAACCAAGATGAAGGCTGGACTTTCACTTGGATGAAGAATCAAATCCACAGGAACAACAGCTTGATTGGCCATCAGAACAATCAAAAAATGCAAGCGGAAGAATCACCAGAATTTTCTGGAAACAATCAGCAAGAAAAACTGCAGTATTATCTGCTAAACGAAGAGAAAACACGAACGAAGATCAAGAATCAACTAAATTGCTCTGATACCATGATGAATTTCATGAATCTTGATCTAAGGATTCAAAACTGTATTTGGCGGGAAAATTGGTTTGAACTATAGAAGAAGAAGAAGAAGAAGAACATTTTATTGATTAAACTGAAAAACTAAGTTTACAGTGCTTACATCTCACCTTATATAGAGTTGAGATGCAGTAAATTAACATAACTGAATCAGTTGGAGCGGTTACAACTAACTACAATGTATCAACTGTTTTGCTATGCTTAAGTGTTGGTGATTTAAGTTTAATCACGAGCCGTTGAGGTAATCGGGGTTTAGTACAAGGATGAATATACTTGTAACACTTTATTATAAGTTTGGAGGTGTGGAGTACACGCTTATGTAATGTGTATATAAGTATACGGATGGAATATAAGCATGTATGTTCAGGAAAAGTCACTTAAAGGACCGAAAATCCGGTTAAAGGACTAAAATCTCAGTTTTTGGGGAAACAGAGCATAGGCGGCATAGGCGCCCGCCTATGGCTTTACGGCAAGGCTAAAAGTCGATCGAGTGTTTGGCTTTTTTCGATGATCACAGCGGCCACGGGCGCCCGCCCGTGGCCCGAAAGCGATCCTTTAAGTGCCTTTTGGCCTTTTTAAGGAGTTATGACCAAATGGTACCTTTCCACTTGGGTTGTAACCTATAAACTCGAACTTACAACTAATTTTCTGAATTCCAAGAGCTTTTTACAGGCTTCTTACATTGTTGAATAAAACACACAACAAAGGTATGCATCCTTGATCATATCATATACATAAAACACTTGCAAACTTTCTCCAAAGGTATTCTTCATCTTTTGAGCCTAAAGATCGAAGGGAAAACGTAGTCTTATCTCACAAAAGTATTTGTGTTACCCTAGGCTTCAGATAAGGGGCAAATAACTTTTGTAGGAAAGTGTTTCACGATTCCACGTTCATATCAAGAAAAGCAAATTTCTGAGTTTTAGTTTTTCTGCGTTTTATTCAAGTTTGACATTGTTGGTGTTCTTCAAAACCCCAAAGATATCAACAATCTACAAAAGTTATTAAGTTTACAATGTTGGTTTCGAAATGAAGAGTTGCCTTTTTCAGAATTTTATCAAAGGTTGTGTCCTAGTATTTTGGGCATAACTCTTGATTCAGGAATCGGTTTGAAAATCCGGAGATACCGTTAGAATCGTGGCGAGACGAGGATCGCAGTGATATCAAGTTTGCGGTCTGGTTCGATGTTGACAGTTGTCAGAAATTCTGAGAAGTTGCTGCGGTTTTTTGATTGATGCAAAGTCGATTATAATCTTTTGGTAAGTAAAAGTTCATTGGAATGACTTTGTAAAAATTCTTTGTGATGTTGCTATGACTACGGATGAATGGTATGTATGTTTATTTACATTATTTCATGAAAGTTTGTGGTGTCCAAGAACAGTAACTACAATCAATATAAAATTTGATTGTAGTGTCTAAGTTTTGTTCTTGGATGTTGTTTGATCATACATATATGTTGTTTGGCTTGATATTTCTAGACATGATTGAATCAATGATGAAACTTGCTGCGTGTTTAATGTTTAATGTTCATTGATCTTGGTGATAAAATCAAGTTATTGATTTGTTAAAGAATGTATCGGTTTGGTGAAAGGATACAACTCATTAGAGTTTGTATTATTTTGAACAGTTATAACTTTTCGTTTAAAGGTAGTAACTTTTCAGTTTTAAAGGTTACAACTCTTGGTTTAAAAGTTGTGACTTGTTTGAAAAGTTGTGATTCTTCGGTTCATAAGGATGTAACTTTTATTTTGAAAAGTTGGGACTTTCCGATATAGAAAGTTGTAACTCTTGGTTGTAAGAGTTGTAGTTCTTCGGTTTAGAAGATTATGAATCCTTGGTTGGAAAAGTTGTAACTCATTTATTTAATAGATACATCGTTTATTTGCGTTACTTTGTAGTAATACAAGTGATGGTATGAAAATGATAGTAAATAACTATCATGTCCTCCAAAAGGTAAATGAAAAGAGTGTATGTTTTATTGAGTTTTTTTGGACAGTATTTAAGCATAAGTTTTAAGCTTTTGTTTATACTCCTACGCCTCCAACAGTTGTTTGTTTGATAAATTACTTGAACTTTGGTATAATGAAATCCAAACTTGAGGTTTGGAGGTGTGAGGAGGTCTTGTGACTTTCCGAGATTAAGGTTAATTCCTTGAGTAAAAGAGGCATTGAAACTATGTTTATTGGAATTGCTATGCATTTCAATGTTCTTTGGTTCCATATAATGGAGTGAATGATTCTAGTACCAGTTTAATCTGTTGTTGAATCATGGTATGTCATCTTTGGACATTTATAATGTTGTACAAAGTTTGAAGTATGAAACTCCTACCAGTGTTGGAGTGAAGGAAAACAATAAAGTTGTTTTCTAAATATGCCGGTAAAGCTAAACGAGAGCAAATGGTGCGGTGAATCTTTCAATGAAAGATGAAAGTTGATGTAAGTCAACATGTATAAATCTTGATTAATAATGTAAGGCTTTGTACAGTTTTAGGTATTGGTTATTTTGATACCTTGGCACCGGTTAATGAAATCTCCTCGGATAAATTGTTGTTGTTTGTTTTAACAACTGTTAAACAATTTTGCAATCCATTAAATGGATGGTAAAACTTCGGTTTAGAATGGAGATTGGAATGGGCATTGTATTTGAAACAACTGGAGGGTCTTGTTATGTTGAAGTTAACATAAGGAGTGTATATGCTATTTTGGTTGAAGGTGCTAATTAAACTTGATAGACATCTTAGCTTGAAGATTAGTTTAATTTAAAGTTGTTTGTAATACCTTGTTCGTAACTATTCAAATCTTACATATGTTTTATACTTTATATGTCTTATATATGTTTGATGTCTAAGGAAGTGACTTTGTCCTTTGATGTATGTTGAATACATGTTTGGTGTTTTGCTTTGGTTAGTATCTATTCATGATACTAAAAGTGAAACATGCTCGATCTACAAAGATTGGATTTGCCTTGGAATATAAGGTGATGTAGTAGTTTACATTGTTGACATGTTGATTTTGGTATTAACCAAATCATGTTGTTCATAATTGGACGGTATTGTCATCAAGGCTTTAAACTACGAGTCATGGGGAGGTTTAAACTCTATAGTAAAATGAGATTCCTTCGGTTTAGAAGAATCCTCGGTTAACTAGTAATTTGTGCTAGGATGAAGTATCATTTATGAGCTTCTAAGTGCATAAATTTACGGTTGGACTATGGAGTTGGATTTCTTTGTTGATGACTTAGAAGTTCGGAATTCCCTTGCAATTAATAACCAAGTTCATCCTAGTTATCCAATGTGTTTGGCTAGGAAATTGTCGAATGTTACAATGGTGATCTAGACACCAATGTATTAATGAAAAGTTGGATTGTGAGTTTATGACTCAAAGGATGATGGTGGTGGTTGTTCAAAGAGTACTCATGATTTAGTCAATCTTGTTTGACCAAATATAGATTGACTTGAAACTTGGTAAAAAGTTTGTTATCGGGATGTGTAGAACCCATTAAATCTTTGGGGTGGGATACCCAATTCCCTTATGGTACAACGCCATAGGCGAATTCAATGTGGAAGGCCCATTCTCGAAGATTTGGCACATGAAAAAGTCCCGAAAGTATGTGCATTACCTGTTGTGTAGGTGATATCTTTTGGAAAAGTGTTTCAGGTACATGATTAGAAAGATTCACATATATGAGTATGAAGTTTGGCCGCTTCAAGAAAGTGGGGTTGACTTTCTATATACTCTTGAATGGATATGGACACAAGGCCTGTTTAATTAGTGTCAAGAATAAACTTTTGGAGTTATATTAACTCGTGTGTATGTTATCTTCATGTATTCAAAACGTGTAAAGGGGTTCAATGCTTAGACACACCCCAATACTCGAATATTTGAAATGTGTAATAATACTAGATGGAAATTCAATCTTCGTGACATTTTCATTGAAGCATGAGTTGATTTGTTTTATGACGACTTTGTTTTGCTAAACCAAGGATTACACTTAAATGGGGGAGGATTGTTGGTGATTTAAGTTTAATCACGAGTCGTTGAGGTAATCGGGGTTTAGTACAAGGATGAATATACTTGTAACACTTTATTATAAGTTTGGAGGTGTGGAGTACACGCTTATGTAATGTGTATATAAGTATACGGATGGAAAATAAGCATGTATGTTCAGGAAAAGTCACTTAAAGGACCGAAAATCCGGTTAAAGGACTAAAATCTCGGTTTTTGGGGAAACATGGGAGGCATGGGCGCCCGCCTATGAAGCTTAGGCGCCCGCCTATGGCTTTACGGCAAGGCTAAAAGTCGATCGAGTGTTTGGCTTTTTTTCGATGATCACAGGCTGGCCACGGGCGCCCGCCTGTGGCCCGAAAGCAGTCCTTTAAGTGCCTTTTGGCCTTTTTAAGGAGTTATGACCAAATGGTACCTTTCCACTTGGGTTGTAACCTATAAACTCGAACTTACAACTAATTTTCTGAATTCCAAGAGCTTTTTACAGGCTTCTTACATTGTTGAATAAAACACACAACAAAGGTATGCATCCTTGATCATATCATATACATAAAACACTTGCAAACTTTCTCCAAAGGTATTCTTCATCTTTTGAGCCTAAAGATCGAAGGAAAACGTAGTCTTATCTCACAAAAGTATTTGTGTTACCCAGGCTTCGGATAAGGGGCAAATAACTTTTGTAGGAAAGTGTTTCACGATTCTACGTTCATATCAAGAAAAGCAAATTTCTGAGTTTTAGTTTTTCTGCGTTTTATTCAAGTTTGACATTGTTGGTGTTCTTCAAAACCCCAAAGATATCAACATTAAGTGTTCGACCATATGCCTCAATGAACTAACTATGTTAACTTAAGTTCAGGTTGCTGTGCCTTCATGTACTTCAACAAGTTCCTCCACGTTGTTTTTAGATCTAGTTTTGCTTTTCAAATCTTTAAGGTTTAATGGGATCTCTTTTAGATTTAGGTTGTTTAAGAGGTAATAACAACTTTGTATCTGCGTTTTAGCTGCAAATTCGAGTTGGTGGTTGAATCTTCAAGCATTCTTGGTGTGTTCTTGGAGCATCTAGTTGGAATACATCTTTTCTTCAAAAGATTTGAGGTAAATGCACTACAAGAAAAATGGTTTACAATGACGAAAATTTTTTGACGGGCCGAAATTACGTCATTAAATGACAGTTATAATGACGAAACTTAAATTGTTTTGTTAACTGATGACCAAATATTCATTCCCGTCATTAGTGATCATATTTACCGTCATTAATAGACCAATAAAAAGTTTCCTCTCATTATTTATACATTTTTAAATAATATTAATACTTTCTAACAACCAATCAACCCCACCAAATTATTATTCCAAAGACTATCCTTACAATCCCAAATATTATTCAAAAAAAAAACCAGCAGCAAAAAAATCCATTTACCCTAATCTTTCGTTCTCCCACCACGCCGCCGTCGGCCGTCGCATTCTTCACTCTCGACTCTCTGCCACCGCTGTTTGGCTCTCTTCTCCATTTCCGTCTTCAAATCTCCATTGCTCTGCTCGTCAATCATCAATTTCCGCCTACAATCGAGACTAAACAAATGGAAAATCCATGATAAAAGAAGAGTCGGTAATTAGTGTCATTGTCGGAAAGATTCGATCTGAATCTCTGTGAGTATTTTGTTTGTTTGATTTTGTGTTTGAACTTCACGCGCCTTTTCTCTCGTGGTCACATATTTGAATATCGCCTGTTAGTTTCACCTCAATGAAACTGGTTCTCTATCCCGTTGTTCTCATTGTAGCTTTTTAGATATTTTTGTTGAAAAATTGTAGCTTTTTAGCTGGTGAATATTTAGAGTAGCACCGGAAACTTGTTTTGTACAGTCTTTGTTGCTTTCAAACGGATGTTGTTGATTAATTCATGCTAATTTGCTTCCGTGAATGGTAAATTTGTTCAGCTTACAAACTTTGATGTGTCTGTCGTCCTTTTTTATTGTTATTCTTTTGTTATGTACTGTTACATACAGCTGGAACATTGTTTTATTCAGTCTTTGATGTATTCAAATGGATTTCACTTAACTAATATTGATCTAGCTCTTGATATGCAGGACATTATATATATATATATTTTGAATTTCTGTTATTTTGGTAGTGAAGTGTGTAACGCCCGGTCCCAAAAACCCGAGAATTTTCGAAAATAAACCGTTCGGACATGTCCCGAGATACTCTCGGGACACTAAGTTTATCTCGTTGAATTCTCGAGGGTATATTATTTGTATGATTTGATAAACAGACGGTTATAATGATGTCTAATTAATGGTTACAATTGTGGCTATCTGCTTTCTTGAGTTCCCGAGTTGGTTTTTTGTTCACTTTTTGGACATTTCATAGATTTTTGCATAGAGTACCGATGAGTAGGGTATGCACTACGGTTCAGGAGGCATGTTGATCAATTCGGGTGTTGTATACTATGAGAAATGGTGAATATGACTATCTGCTCATTGTATTTCAAACTATATATATTTTAAAATTTTCACATTATGCTCCCAAGGAACCTTACTAGGTACGATAGCTCACATCACCAGCAAAATTATTTTTAGTATAACCATTAAGTATTAGCACAATCGAACACTGTCAAATGAGATATAAGTAAGCTATAGTCAATATTGCATCCTTATGGTGATTAGTGATATTTTATATCTTCTCTTATGAATGGGGTACTTTTGGGCCCTTTCTTGTATGTGTGTGGACGAAGTTGTAGTTTTCCTCACAGTGCAAGGCCAAAAGGTTCACTTATTATATACTTGTCTATCGAGTGATATTATATATTTATTTTGGCTTCTTGATGTTTCAGTTTGATGTAAAGGAATTTGGCATTCTTCCATCAATTGAGCAGAATATGTTGTATTTTGGAAATCTCGACAAAGGTTGGTCTTTCATCGATTTAGTAATTCCATTGTTATGTGCGTTTTTTTAAAAGCTTTCGAAGTTTTTTGATCTTGTATCCCCTGTTTTCTTGATAGTAAACCTAAGATGTTAAATTCTGCTAATGAATGACTATATTCGTTAACAGCGAGCGGTATATCATATAAGTCCAAATAACGATGAAGATTATCCCCTTTAATTCATATCTTTCCTCTGCTTCTTTTGCTCTGTGAAAGCATGATAAGCTTGGGTCAGATCTCAGTATTAGAATTGCGGTGTGAAGGATGATGATAAAGTATCAATATGATTTTGCCCATGTGCAAAAAATAAGGAGAACAAGTCATGAAAAGGAATTAGATTATGTTCTCTCATCCTGTTTGTAAATATTCTAATGATTAATCTGGTGTAAAAGGATTATTATTTGCTTATTCAGTTATTCACCTTCATCTGTTTCATGGAAAAGGGACATTTCAGAGTTCAAATGCATCGCAGTCGTATATCCTCGATGATGGATTAGGTTAGCAACACTTTTGATCATGTGTTGAATAAATATCATCATTTTATTAGTACCTCCATTTAAGATAGTGCAAAATGTATTTAGTTGTGTGCATGTTAATGTTTCTTGCATAATATAATGTAGAACTTACAATAACATTGATTTTGTTATGTCTTGTTCTACAAACCTTGATACTTTCTTAGTGTTAACAGTCCGTAATTATCATACTTTTCTCCTTTAGTTTTCTTCTTGACGTTCAAGTAGCATGCTATTTTGTTTTGTGTATGGACCTTATGAGCATACGCGGCATCTTTGATTTGTTTTTGCACCTTTTATTTTATTTTCGAAGTCTTTCAAAATAAATATGCTACTCTTTTTCATAACAAGTCAATGAAGACACTGTGATATTATCCTCTTCTAAGGTATCATTAACCTTGGAAACATGTTTTGATCCAATTTACATGGTTGAGTGCGTATATTGAATATTGTTTACTAATTTCTTGTGCTTTATGAAGGTTATGGTCCAAAACTAAAGAGTACAAGACGAATACTTCATCATTCTTGTAAGTTACCTTTTGATCTTGGCTATCATGATATTTTGGATGTTTTTATGTTTAAGTATATCATGATATTGTCTCTTGGACTAGGGGATGAGTCAGCTACAGTTAGTACAACCTTGACAGCTATGTTGTATAGAGTTACCAATGTATTTTTATATCAAGGTTTATTAATAATTGACCGATTTGGCAATACATACTTATCTTTCTTATTAAAAAGAAAGTAAAAAATACACAAGCACCCTTAAGCATCCGTCTCTTAAGAATATAAATTTGGTAATATAATATATATGAACAAAAATAATGCTAATACAACATGTCCATCAAAATGGCTACTTATATAAAGTCGGAGTAGTTGCATGTTTAGATTACACAACCCTTGGATAGCGTGAGCTCTCTGTCGTGTGATATGACATCTCTTCAGATTAGGAAGTTCTATGTTTGACTCTAAGGACTTCTTTATTTGTCACATAAGAAATTGCCTTTGTTCTTGGTGTTTATATTGGTGGTGGTTGGGTATTGAAGTGTATGCTAAATTCAAAATTGTGTTTAGGAGGTTATCATTCCTTTTTTTGTCTAATGCACATTTTCTCACAGTCATGTGTTATGCTATTGTCATCTTCACTCTAGGTTAATTATTTGGTTGATCGGTGTCGTTTGATTAAATTTTTCAACATGTGATGTACTTATATCCTTATAAAAGATGTGTTGGTCATATACGTGTTTCTTTTAAGACTAGTTGTTGGCATGTTTTCATATTTCTACTATTTCAAAAGTCTTATACTCATTTTATGGTCGGAATTATTTTCTTGCACATGTTTTTGCAGTATTTGTTGAATCCAGATCAAAAGAAAGTAATGAATACTCGGAGTGAAGCAGAGACTTTGATATCTGAAGGTCTGAAAAGCAGTTTATTTTCCTTGCTCGAGTTTTCTTTCATGCAATTATCTCGAGCAATCGGTTAGTTCAAGTTCTTGCTCTTCGTATCATCAAGTATTTATGGCGTGAATTAATACTGTATATTGCTCCATAGTCAATAGGTATGTTTGGATCCTGTGCCCTCTCTTTAGGTTAGTAAAAAGTATTGTTAGTTTTGTTTACAAATGCTTTGGTAAAGAAGTTGGCAGCATGCTATGGATATGTAAAGTTTCTCATGTGGGCTGACATGTCTTTTTACTCAATTGTAGGACATCAATTTCTTGATTATATTTTTTTCAATATCATTTTGAAATTTTACTCAATGAAATGTGTTGTTTAGAATTTATTTTGGCTATGATATACTTATTTAGTGAATGGATTCATGTTATTTATTTATTAATAATTTTCATCTCACAAATGTATGAGTGGAAAATTACCCTAGCATTAAATCATAATTTGTTGTGGGGAAAATAACCTTACAATGAGGGGATATTTCATCATTAAATCATGATTTAATGAGGGGAAACTTACCCTATAATAAGGGAATATGTCGCCATTATATCATTATTTAATGAGGGGAAATGAGCCTATAATGAGGGGATATGTCCATGTTAAATCACAATTCAATAAGAGGAAAATGGTTTATATTGAGAGGATTGGACGTTATTAAAAACTATGTTTCATGACGGGAATATACCGTCATTGACGTGCTCTATAAATAATGACGGGAAAATGGTTCCCGTTATTGTTGGCTTTAACGGCGGAGGCAGCAATGAAAGGAAATTTCCTGTCATTATAAGCCTTTAATGACGGGAAACATGCATTTAAGGATGGGAATTCCTCTCATTAAAAGCCGATTTTCTTGTAGTGATGGGTGTTCAAATCGATTCTATAGATGTTAGTAGCTTTGAATCTTGTTTATAACGTGTAGAAATTTTTAGAAATCGATGATTTAAGTGTTAGATGTGAAATGAGTTCTAAGCTGCAACCTTTTGTTCTTCAAATCACAGATCCGGAAGCTTTGGCGGGCGCCGGTGGTGAATAGAGAACTCTGACCACTGTTGGCTCGACCGGTAAGTTGCTATTTGTAGATGCAAGTGTTTTTAATGGTGTTTTGTGAGGGTGTACATGGAAGATTTGAACACGTTGCTTTATGTGAAAATAAATTAATTAAACAATTGATTTCATTTTTTTTTTTTTTTTTTGTGATTATAGTTATCTTTAAATTTGACCTTTAGTATCAATGAATGAACAATGCTTAAAAATATACATAAAGGCAATGTTGAGAAATTAATTGCACTACCTTTAGTATCAATGAATGAACAATGCTTAACCTTGATTTATAGTATCTTTTTTTCTAGTACCGAGTATTACTGCACTATTAATAATCGTCACCTTCTCGCGGCATCAACAATCCGTATCCCATGCTATGATGTCATGGGCTATCGGTAGTCTCTTTCCTTCGCAAAGCCTCTACCTCTCATGATGCTTGGGAAATTCTGAAAAACACTTATGCTAAAGCCTCTCGTGGTCGTGTTCGAACCCTACGAGAAAATATAAAGTCCATGAAACGTGGGTCCTATTCCATTTCTGAATTTATGCACGCTGTTAAAAGTAAAGCTGATGAACTATCTTTAATTGATAAGCCTATGGATGATGATGAACTTGTTGATATTATTCTTGATAATGTTGGTGATGAATATGCTGATTTTGCTAGAGTGATTCAAGCACGCGAAACTCTCATTACTTTTGATGAATTACATGAAAAATTACTCAACTTTAAAATCACCAACCAGCCCACTACACCATTCTCCCCCGCGCTACCCCCGCAACCTACAACCATGCTTCAAACCGTCCCGGCCTACTTCCCACTCCCTCCTCCCAAAACCGGCGCAATTCCCCAAATTCCCGACCCCAATTCCCGCCACCATCGCCACCAAACCACTTCAACAACAGCCCGGCCCATCACCAAAATCACCTTACCGACCCTCACACAACCACAATCGGTCCGCCCAATCCTCCAACTCCTCCCATCGCCCTTACCTTGGCAAATGCCAATGCTGGCTATACTCGGGGACACTCGGCTAAATTTCGCCGCAAATTCAACAGACTTCAAACTCTCGCATCCCACACCTCCTCCAACTCTGCACCTCACTACTCCCCTCGGCCTCAAGCCCACGTAGCCGCCCAAACCGATTCGGCCCATCCGATGCCCCTCAATGGCTCCCGGATAGTGGAGCGAATAATCACGTCACCAATGATCTCCGAATCTTTCTCTCGCACTCGCCCTATGTTGGCTCCGATGATATCATGGTTGGTGATGGTAAGCCTCTTAACATCACTCATACTGGTTCAGTCTCCCTTCCCTTATCTAACTCAAAATGTTTATCTCTTCGTAATGTGCTTTGTGTTCCCTCCATGTCTACAAATTTATTATCTATCTCTCAATTATGTCGTTCACATAACTTATCTGTCGAATTCTTACCCTCTGAATTCTGTGTGAAGGACATCCAGACGCAACAAATTCTCCTCCGTGGTCCGGCTAAGAATGGACTTTATCAATGGCCCTCTCAACCTCTGCTTGCCTTTGCGTCCGCCAAAGCTCCATCCTCTACTTGGCATCACCGATTGGGCCATCCAAATTTCGCTTTAATTTTCAATAAAGTTATTCAAACTTTTAATTTAGAGGCTTCGTCCTCCTCTTTGTCGCATTGTCCAGCTTGTTTGGAAAATAAAAGCCACAAACTTCCGTTTCAAATTTCTACTTTGTCATCTTCACGACCTCTTGAATATTTATTTACGGATGTATGGACATCCCCTATTTATTCTGATGATGGATTTAAGTACTATCTTATTTTTGTTGACCATTTTACTCGTTATGTATGGTTTTATCCTCTCCCTCGAAAATCGGATGTTGCCTCCACTTTCATACGCTTTCGTTCGATTGTTGAGAAATTTTTTAATACCCCCATTAAAGTTCTCTACTCGGATAATGGTGGTGAATATATTGCTCTCACTTCCTATCTTTCTACAAATGGGATTTCTTTCTTCACTACTCCGCCCCACACTCCCGAACACAATGGTGTCTCTGAACGAAAACATCGACATATTGTCGAAACCGGCCTCGCTCTCTTATCTCACGCTAGCCTCCCCACTACGTTCGGCCTTATGCTTTTGCTACCGCCGTCTATTTAATAAATCGCATGCCAACCCCTCGTTCTCCACATGCGTTCCCCGTATGAATTAATCTTTAACCAAGCTCCCAACTACAACAAACTTCGTGTCTTTGGTTGCCTGTGCTATCCCTGGCTTCGTCCCTATAATTCCCACAAGCTCGAACCTCGCTCCAAACCTTGTATCTTTCTCGGTTACTCTCTCACACAACATGCCTATCTTTGCTTTGATAGTATCAATTCTCGCCTCTATGTCTCTCGTCACGTGCAATTCGTTGAAACTGTCTTCCCATATCAATCTCACATCTCAGTCCCCGACTCATCCTCCTCCTCCCATATCTCTAACTGGCTCCCCACACCTCCCCCATACACTACTCCACATACCCCATCCACTTCCCCAGCCGAAACATCTCTCTCACCCCCACCCGACGCCCTCCCAGTCCTTCTACGTTCTCACCCTCCCCTACACCCTCCCCATCACCTTCCCCTCCTCCTCCACCACTTACCCATCCACCACCTCATCCCATGCGCACCCGCTCCCAAAACAATATTCACCGCCCCATACAAAAGCTTAACCTCCACACTACGCTTACCTCCACACCTTCCCCCGCCATCGAACCCACTACCGTATCACAAGCCCTAAAAATTCCCCAATGGAGAACCGCAATGCAAGAAGAATATGATGCTCTCGTTCGCAACCATACCTGGGATTTGGTTCCTCATGATCCTTCTCTCAATGTTATAGGCTCTAAATGGGTTTTTCGGTTAAAACGTCACCCTGATGGCTCCATTGATAGATACAAGGCCCGCCTCGTGGCCAAAGGCTTTAATCAGCGTCCTGGCATAGATTATTATGAGACTTTTAGTCCCGTTGTCAAGCCCCCTACCATTCGTGTCGTTCTTACGCTAGCTCTCACGCAGGGGTGGTCTCTTCGACAATTGGACATTAATAATGCTTTTCTACAGGGCCACTTACAAGAAGCTGTCTATGTTGCTCAACCTGCAGGCTTTGTAGATTCTACGCATCCAACACACATATGCAAGCTTCGTAAGGCACTTTATGGTTTGAAGCAAGCACCCCGTGCTTGGTATGAGGAGCTCAAATGCTTCCTTCTTCATTTCGGCTTCAAAAGTTCCCGTATGCGGATACCTCTCTGTTTACTTTCAAGTCTGGCAATATTTTATTATATGTGCTTGTATATGTCGATGATTTGATTGTTACAGGAAATGACTCTGTCGCTTTGGAAAAATTTATTGGGTCTCTCGGCTCCAAATTTGCTCTCAAAGATCTTGGCACACTAACGTATTTCCTTGGAATTGAAATTATTCGGAATTCGGATGGTGTCCTACTTTCTCAACAGCGTTATATGACCGAACTCCTTGCGAAAGTCAACTTTCAAAATGCCAATTTTGTTGACACTCCTCTCCCAGTTGATATTTCAAATTTAAAATCTACTTCGGGCACTCCACTTAAGGATCCATCCACTTATCGTATGGTGATTGGTAGCCTCCAGTATCTCACATTTACTCGACCGGACATCGCGTTTGCTGTCAATAAGTTATCACAATTCATGCACTCTCCTACGGATGTTCATTGGTCGTATGTTAAGCGTCTACTTCGCTATGTTGCGGCACTACCACCTATGGTATTCAACTCCACTGTCGTTCTCCCCTCATTTTACATGCCTTTACCGATGCCGATTGGGGTGGTGACAAGGATAACTATGCGTCCACAAGTGCTCACATTATTTATCTTGGTCGCAATGCCATGGAATACGTTACATCATAGTACTCACCGGAATCCGGTGATACAGATGAGGGATCGAGAATGATATACCGTATCAAAGGTCAGATACTCATATTTTTTGGTTGTTGGGTTGTTGCTTAAATATGTGACTAAAGGTCTAAACACTCATATCCAAGTATAGAAATCTAATAGTACCTCGGGTCAACTATCCAACCAGCGGAATACCCAGAAGATCAAATATTGTATGGTCTGAAGTGGATTCGAAGGCATCAATACTACATAAATAAGTCGATTATTAATTTAAAAGAAAAAACAATGAAAGAGCACCCGTCAATAGGCAAGCTAAATTTAAAGCATGGCAAATGAAGATCTTCCAAGGATAAAACATACACATTGTAAATCGGATGTTCACGTCTAGGACAAACATCAAGATTTAGTTAGTTATTACCAGATTGAAAGGCAGATATATGTTTACTTAGCAGTGGTTTTATGGTGGTCCATGATCATCATGTCACACTTGTCCACCAATGAAAATCCTTTAAAAAAGGGTAAAAATGTAAATTAATGGCATTTATATTTTACACGATGGGCCTTGTGTGTTTTGTTGTTTTCATATTGGTCCTAGATCATCAAGTCATACTTGGTCCAGGACCATAATAAAATTTCCAATTTACTTAAAACATACACCTTGTAAATCGGATGTTCATGTCTAGCCCTTTTATTTCATTTATTTAGTTAGTTATTACCGGATATATATTTACTTATATTTTTGTATTTAAGTATTTAATTATGATGCAGGTTTTGATATTTTCTTGTCATAAAGTATGAATATCCGTGGCATTTCTCCGTCTAATGCTAGTTACATGGCTGAATACTATGGAAATGATCATGAAGGAAGACTTTACTCTAAATATGAGACTGAAAAGAAATATCGATGTAGTCCGAAATATAGGTATATATTATTATTTATTATTTTGACATCTTTTATTACCCATATATTTCTCTTTACATCCATCTTTATTATTATTTTTTTATTAAATCGTGATTGAGTGGGTGTTTGTATCAATTTTCTGACCGTATATGTAAGTGTTTGTTATGATTAATACATGTGGAATTCTCCACTCCAACGGAAAAAAAAAGCATTTTGTTGTTTTCACAGCTACTCTTTAGTCTTTATCTCTCTTGGTATCTCTCCTTCGAATCCACTTCAAAATTTCAATATTGACTGTTTATGTAATCCGGTGATTTTGATAAGCCTCAACATTTTTGTACTTTGCTTTTGGAAGTATGCCTAAAAAGTGCTTGATGATTAAATTTTTGTTATCAATGGAACTTTGATCATGCATAAATAGTTGGTTGCAGTGACATGTGACATAATTCATGACTAATTTTTCAGTTCTCTTTGCTGACTCTTGAAGTTGTGTTTGCAAACATTTCCTTTTTTCTGCAGTTTCTTGTCTCTATTGACCATCATGGGTGGTATACCCCTCGTAACGCCCGTTCCCGACACCGAGTCCTTATCCGGAAATCGAAACGTTCGGCACGCATAATATTAAATAAATAATATTACATTTAAGCCTCTATTACGTCGTATCAAATAAAAAAGAAACGAAGTTTAAAAAGACTCGGTAATTTTTTTCAAATAACCAAGAATAGAAATCAAGAACTAAAGAAGGAAATGTAATATTGTTACATTGGAAAATGAAACCAACAAATCCAAAATGTACGAATACCAAAGTGCTAACAATAAACTACTCAATCCAATAATAATCCAAGTCTAGGAAATAAATAAAGAAATGAATGATAAATAATCAAGGTCTTCAATTCCGGCGTCCTCAAACGTCGTCATCAAAGTCCTCCTCGTACTCTTCATTTACCTGTTCGTCTTCTCTCCCCAAACACATAAATAAACATGCATTTGAGGTAAGTACATTGTACAAGTAAGAAGTAGAAGCTACAATACAATTAAGGTTATTATTAAAAGATTATCCTGATGAGACCGACTCAATCTAGGGTTCATTCCATACCCATCGACACGTCATGACTAAACGTTTCTACTTAACTTATCTTTGTTACATCACTATTCAAGGACACTGCGCCTGGCGTTCATCAGCCTGAAGATATACTTGCTAACTAACGGTGATTAGCACCGATTAGCTCCGGGGTCTCCCCGGTATGCATATACGTCCGATGAATTTCCTCCACTACCTTTCAGTCGTTTAAGGCCAGTAGCGTTGTTCTCTTTTTATGAACGTATCACATCGCCGATATGAAAGAGTGCCTAACCGAGAATGAATGACGTTTTAGCTTTTATCTACACATATGTAATTATTATTGTGAATTAACTAACCACCTAAGTGTTTTCAGAATAAAACTCATCTTAACCACTCTGCTCCCTCACTTAGACAGCTAGACATCATATCTTAACAATTACACAGACATTGATGAACTCTAGTTCATCAAAGCACAAGCCCTTTCATGCCCTTCCGACGGATCCGAACTTCAACTCCCTTTAAGAGTACATTCGGTGTTTTAACTGAACGAATCAGAAGCTCAATCGAAGCTTGTTTAAGTTTAATTAATGTTAACATATCACGATTAAGGGTTTAAAACAGTGAAAACACGATTATGAAGCCGAAAACCAAGCTAAAAACGCTAAAACAGTAAAAACAAGGTAAAACAGGTCAAACGCCCGTTTGACCTCCTATGAACGCCCGTCTGACAACGAACTCCCGTCCACTAACCCCAAACGCCCGTCCGTCAAAAAAGGCTACATCCTGAATCAAAAGTCTAACCTCAAACGCCCGTCTGTCTTGTGCAAACGCCCGTTTGAGCTGATATGATCGCAAACGCCCGTTTGCCTGGGTTTTTCCCAAAACGCTAAAATCTTCAGAACACGATTTCTAAACCGCTTCTAACCTAATTAACATTAAAAAAACCCAGAAAACATATAACCACTTATCTAATCATACCATAGCATCTAGGATCATTGACCAACAAAGAAAACACATCTTTCTTGCATCTAAACATCTTAAATCTCGATCTAAACCTCAATAACGATAATTGAAATCGTAGGAAGAACTTCTTACCTTTTTAACAGCTAAATCCAAGTCCAAACTCAGAAAAACAGCAGCTAAAACTGTCCTTTCTCTGCAGAAAACATGTGTGATAAATCCAAACTTAAGTTAGATTCAATCACACGATTCTAAACGATAAAAACTATGAATCGATGAGTTTGAATCCATCAAACTCGATGATGAACATAATTAGGGCTTACACATACCTTATCAAAGTTTCGACTTTCTGATTTCGAAACGAAGCTTCTTTCACAACGATTTCGGTGCTCGACTCTAATCTGAAAACCGTCAAGAATCGACTTAGCAATTGATGAAAAACCCTCAGCCCTAATTTGCTCTCTTCTCACACGCAGAAGACAATTTGGAGGTGGAAAAAATCTGATTAAAAGATTAAGGGGCTGATTATGTTGATTTTCCTTTAATAGGAAAAATCCCAAAATTATCTAATTTCAGTGATTTTCCTTAATCGCCCTTACTAAATCAGATTTTCTTTCCCTTAATATACATATATATATCTCGAAAATATATATGTAAATATCCATGTTATTAAACTCCGACTAAAAGGAACCGAACCCAATATTTCGTTTTCGCAAAATAACACGTCTGCCCTTTCCCGAAAATCGGAATATTACACCCCTCCTCGCATATATACCCGTGATGACAGTACTGGTCTTTGGGCGGTGAAGTCAGCTTTACCATCTAACTCCCCGCTATTATTATCTGGTATCAAGCCAGTTGAACAAGATTTAGCAAACCATAAATTGTTATCTGGCACTTATGAAGTTCATCAGTCAAATAGAACAATTTCACAAGTGCCAGATAACAATTGTTCTATTTGACTGATCAACTTCATAAGTGCCAGATAATAATTTATGGTTTGCTAAATCTTGTTCAACTGGCTTGATACCAGATAATAATAGCGGGGAGTTAGATGGTAAAGCTGACTTCACCGCCCAAAGACCAGTACTGTCATCACGGGTATATATGCAAGGAGGGGCATACCACCCATGATGGTCATAGAGACAAGAAACTGCAGAAAAAAGGAAATGTTGCAAACACAACTTCAGGAGTCAGTAAAGAGAACCGAAAAATTAGTCATGAATTATGTCACATGTCATTGCAAACAACTATTTATGCATGATCAAAGTTCATTGATAACAAAAATTTAATCATCAAGAACTTCTCAGGCATACTTCCAAAAGCAAAGTACAAACATGTGGAAATTTATCAAAATCACCGGATTACATAAACAGTCAATATTAAATTTTTTTAAGGAGAGATACCCTTGAACACTCACAACTTGATCCTGAGCTTCCTCAAACTCCTAGCCATCATCTAACCCCTAGTTGTCATTACACTCCCAGTGTCTACTCATCATAGTCCTCTCTCTCCCAGTGAGTCTAGTTCCTCTAACGAGTCTAGTCCTCAAACCACTCCTGATTCTTACCACTCCTCTAAAAAAATCAATCCTATGTGCATGACACTACCCTTGAACACTCACAACTTGATCTTGAGCTTCCTCAAACTCCTAGCCATCATCTAATCCCTATTTGTCATAACACTCCCAGTGTACCACCTTCAGTGTCTCCTCATCATAGTCCTCTCTCTCCCAGTGAGTCTAGTTCCTCTAATGAGTCTAGCCCCAGACCACTCCTGATTCTTACCACTCCTCACATGAGTCCATTCCTGTTGCTTCTAATCCTCCAGAACCTACTCAGACCATTGGCCGTCCTATGCAGACTAGATCCAAAAGTGGGATCTACAAGCCTAAGGTGTATCAGTCATCTATCACTTTTACTAATCTTCCAGCTCATCTTTCTGAACCTGTTAGAGTTTCTGAGGCTTTGGACAGTCCCTAGTGGAAACAAGCAATGGAAGAAGAGTATCAGGCATTGCAACAAAACAACACATGGGGTCTTGTTCCTCCTCATTCAGGGCAGAATCTTGTTGGAAACAGGTGGGTTTTTAAGTTGAAGCTGAAACCAAATGGTACAGTTCTAAAACACAAAGCAAGATTGGTTGCCAAAGGTTACGGTCAAACTTATAGAGTGGATTATACTGATACCTTCAGTTCAGTGGCCAAGGCTTCAACCATTAGAATTGTACTAACTATTGTTGTAGCCTTCAAATGATCTATAAGTCAGGTTGATATCAATAATGCTTTTTTGAATGGTCTCATTCATGAGGACATTTTCATGACTCAACCAGAAGGATTTGTGGATTCCTATAGGCCACATTATGTGTGCAAACTCAAAAAGGCCTTGTATGGTCTAAAACATGCTCATAGGGCCTGGTTTGGAGCTCTCAGAACTCAAATGCTTGAGTGGGGTGTCTCACAGTCAAGGGCAGACACATCCTTGTTCATACTTCATACCAAATCTCAGATGCTTTATGATATTATAAATTTTTTGATTCATTTGAAAAACGTTGATTTATATAGATGACATGCTTGTCACAGGAAGTTCTGATAGACTAATACATAAATTTGTGAACATGCTGAACTCCAAGTTTGCTCTAAAGGATCTTAGGGCTATCTCTCATTTTTTTAGGTATGCAGGCACACAGAGACAATTCAGGACTGACCTTGTCCCAAGGGCATTATGCTAGCCAGTTGCTAAAAAGACTTAACATGGAGAACATAAAACCATGTCCCTTACCTATTACTGCAGGCATTCATCTAAGTCCAAATCAAGGGGAACCTATGAAGAATCCTCTATTATTTAGAAGTGCTGTTGGAGTTTTGCAATTTCTCTTTCTGCTAGACCTGATATTACTTATGTGGTTAACTATTTGAGTCAGTTTACGCAAGCACCAACTGTTGAACATTGGATTGCTCTTAAAAAAGTGTTATGATATGTGAAAGGCACTCTTCATTATAGTCTCTTTAGACCTGTTGGTGGATCTATCTGTGCACAAGGCTTTTGTGATGCAGATTGGACTTGTTTTCCATCTGACAGAAAATCAGTGACATGGTATTGTGTATATGATGGAGGTCAAGTTAAACTATTAACTCGATGCCTACTAACACACTAGCAAGAGAACTAGGTTCAATTGTAGTATAGCTAGATAGAGTCGAGGTCGATCCCACAGAGACTCGGCACAAATAAAACACAAATTTATCTTCTTAGAACTAAATTGGAAGGGCGGTCTACGACCAACTTAAATGCAATAAATAAAATAGTGACAACCACAAGACACAAAGACCACAAAGACAGACTAAAGACTACTAAACACGGATAATACGGTTGATATTATCTAAACAAATAGTATTGATTATGCTAGTAGATTATAACTCCCCCATGTGAATTAGGATGATAACGAGACAAAACAAACGTTAAAGATTAATTATTATGACTACGGGAGTCATCCCCAAGGTAGATTTAGCTCCGGTTAGGCCCTCTAAATCATCATGCCTCCATTACGTGACTTCGCCTTTTAATGCCTCCATCTCATATAACTTCTGACACAATTACGAAACTAGGGATGCCGGTATAAACCGTAACCTCATCTAAGCAACATTCCTAGGGTAAGGCGTACTTCTTAGATGCCGATTCAATCTATATCCTAAGTAACAATCACTTTTTGGGTTTCATGTTAAATTATGATGACAAATAATTAAGTTGATCGGGTTTAATTACTCGTTTTAATTCCAAATCGAGAGAATCGACGTAGTCGAAGCCGATCATAATATTGCCCTACACATTGCCACACTCGGTCGACCGAACGACAAAGACTCGGGCGACCGAGTGACATGTCTAGGTCGACCGAACACGGTTCCGTGCCGGAACAAATCATGATTACTTCTTAACGTTTCTAACCTAAGCACATGGGTTCGTAAATAAATCTACATCACGCAATCAATACAAATAAAACTACTCCATAATAAAATATATCAGATCTACAAATAAAGATTGCACAATTGAATAGTCATACCCTCAAAGATGAGAGTGACTCACACTCTTTAATGCGCTCCCTAATCGGAGAATCCGACGAATCCACAATGAACGAACATAAAGAAAATAAAACTAAAACTCAAAATCTAAAATTGTATGAATTGTTTTGTGTTGTAGTGGTGTGTGTTCTCAACATCGTGGGCTGCTTTGTTTATATAGGAGTTGTAGCCGACATAGGGAGAATCCAGAAGATTGACATGCATTTATCACATTAGGCTCGGGTGACCGAACATATACGCTCGGTCGACCGAATGGCATGGCTCGGTCGACCGAGCCTCCTTCTTCACGCGTTTTCACTTCGGTTCGTCTGACTTGTTCCCCACTCCATGCTTTTGAATTGATCTGATTGATCTTTTCTTCAATGCTCCGATTTTCTTCTCTTTTATCTTGAGATCTCCCTGATTGCATGATAATTATCCTTCCGATTTATCATGATCTGCAAAATCAGCATTTATCACACAATTTAATTGCTCTTTTATAATAAAAACAACTAAATACCAATTATCATATTAATAATCACTTATCATTAAGTAATACATATAAACACGTGATTAAATATGAAATATATACAATTAACTCCGATTTAAGGTTAGAATTGATGACATAACTAGGTATATTTTAACTGTCATCAAAATGCCCCCACTTAAACTTTGCTTCGTCCCGAACAAAGCATTAACAAGTTATTCCCCAAGACAACATTTTCTGTGGTCAACTCATACTTACGCAAGAAACCCGAGTCAAGTCATACCAGTCATGCTCATAAGTTAAGCATTATTCACTACTCGCTATGAATCGACGTGATTGTGTGCATGTGCATTGGTTTTATATAAATGTAGCAAGATTAGAGTTTATGCAGACTTCATATCTAAATCCACCAACATCAGCATTCATACCTCTTATGCCTCGCAATGGTTAAAGCACTAGAACAATAAGCAAGAGCGTATCTATAGGGTTTTTGGACTTGGAGACCGAGTACTACTCAAAGCCTCTGAAAATTCGAAAAATTTGTTTCAATTTTTGCATATTTTTCGAATACTACTAATCTCAAGGAAGAAAACTTTTCATAGAGTATCCCCCTATCTTAGATTAAGCATAGCATCGAATATTACCACAAGCGCGGGGCTACTTTGGTAATGTTACTACAAGCCCAAAGTGTTTTAATACATTCGAAACACGGGTACGTCCCAAGCTTATTACTCCGCTTTTGTTGGCTAGAAGATCGAATACATCGGCCGACAAATGTTGACACCGGGTCCTCATAATCAATTATCTAAGCATTGTACACATATTTTTTTCAATTATTATAACTCATGCGGTACTAAGCCATTCACATGTTGAGTAATTGAACAATACCTAACTACTTGCAATTGTTGGCATGAATATCCTTAAGTCTACTAACAATTTATCGCAAAAGTATAACATGACCACGTACTCGCGCAACCTTGGTTCATTTCCTATCACTTCTAAGTATAAGAACTTCACAAGTTTAAGGGTACGAGTTAAACAACTTGGCATTTATCTATAAAAATTTTAAATTTGGCTCAATATTGTCTCAAAAGATATAGCACAACATATAGCTAAGTCCCCTGCCCCCACTTAAACATGGCATTGTCCTCAATGACAAAAATAAATGAGAGTTCAAGATGAAAGACTTAGCTCTGGAAACGGTTCCCAAGTAAAGGAATAATATCGGAGTAATCATCGGCACAGCGTGTAGAGACAGACACATCCTGTATAAACAAACAAGCTCCACGAAATCGTCAAATACCATGTCTGTGGAAGTTATAAAATAACGTGGCCGTAATTAGATATAAATATCTAAAAACAATTAAGCCACTTTACTTTATACTGCCATGGACAAGACCAAAAGGGATTTAAACCTAAAAACTCACATGGCGGCTATCAAGGAAAAAACCTCGTTTATTCCGAACTTAGACTCGGAACATGGCGAGATGAAAAAAACCGTGATAGGCGCGTGCTACTTTATTAAAAAGAGAAACGAAAAAGATAGTGATAAGTAGTAGTTCTAAGTTTATAGTCGCTAGCTCGACTCAGCTCAAGATGGTTTATTCGTAGATGTGGTCATCGAGGTACAAAACCTCCTCCTCGCCAGCGAGCAGGCGGAAGCCCGTGATAATGCTTTATACGATGTCCATTGACCACAAACTGGACTCGTCTTTGAAATTGAATAGCTCCACCGCTCCGGAAGGAAAGACTTGTTGTACTTGAAATGGGCCACACCATCTTGATTTCAACTTACCCGGGAAGAGTCTTAAGCGCGAATTGTATAAGAGAACCGATCACCCTCTTGAAAGGTCCTATCCGAATCTTTTTGTCATGGAACTTCTTCGTGCGCTCCTTGAAAATCTTGGCATTCTCGTATGCCTCTAAACGAAACTCTTCCAGGCGAGTTAATTCTAACATCCTCTTTTCACCGGCCAACGTCTCATCAAAATTTAGCATCCTTGTTGCCCACATGGCCCGGTGTTCCAAGTTCCACAGTAGATGACATGCCTTTCCAAAAACAATCCTATATGGTGACATTCCAATCGAAGTTTTATATGCAGTCCTATAAGCCCATAAAGCGTCGTCTAAACGTAACGACCAATCCTTCCTAGTCGTATTGACAGTTTTCTCCAGGATACGCTTTATCTCTCGATTGGTGACTTCTACCTGTCCGCTAGTCTGGGGGTGATATGCAGTTGCTAGCTTATGTCGAACCCCATACTTAATCATCAGCCTTTCAAACGGTTTATTACAAAAATGACTACCATTGTCGCTTATAATTGCCCTCGGCGTCCCAAACCTTGTAAAAATGTTCTTCTTCAAGAATCTAACCACAACCCTAGCATCGTTAGTAGGTGAAGCAATGGCCTCAACCCATTTGGATACATAATCAACAGCAACTAAGATGTATCGGTTAGATAATGATGAAGTGAAGGGTCCAACGAAATCTATTCCCCAAACGTCAAAAAGCTCCACTTCTAAGATGCTCTTGAGTGGCATCTCATTTCTCCTTGAAATATTACTCGTCATTTGACAGCATGACATGCCTTTGCATATTGGTGTGCATCCTTAAACAATGTCGGCCAATAAAAACCGCATTGGAGGACTTTGGCCGCAGCTTTATCTCCCCGTAGTGTCCTCCAACTTCATAAGAATGACAATGCTTCGGGATATCATTATACTCTTCCTCCGGCACACATCTTCGAAAAACATTATCGGATCCTAGCTTAAACAAGCACGGTTCATCCCAATAATAATGTCTAAGATCTTTAAAGAACTTTCTCCTTTCTTGGACAAAGTGAGATTTGGTGGGTGTACTTTGCGGATAGATAATTGACAAACAAACTAAACCATGGTTGCTTCTTCTCCTTCACAACCTCTATTCGCGAAGAAACCGCAAAGACAATCATTATGTCCCCCGATGGTGGTGATGGAGAAAAGTTGCTCATCGGGAAAAGATTCTCCTATCTCAGGTAATTCCTCACCATCCTCTAATTGTAAACGCGATAGATGATCGGCCACCACGTTCTCACTTCCTTTCTTATCTCGGATTTCTACGTCAAATTCTTGCAGCAGTAGAATCCATCTCAACAGTCTCGGCTTTGAATCTTGCTTTGCTAGGAGATACTTAAGAGCCGCATGGTCAGTCCATACAGTGACTTTAGATCCCACTAAGTAAGATCTAAATTTGTCAAAAGCAAAGATAACGGCCAAAAGCTCCTTCTCCGTTGTTGCATAGTTTCTTTGGGCAGCATTCAAAGTCCGACTTGCATAATATATGGGCCTAAAAATCTTATCCTTTCTCTGACCCAAAGCAGCGCCAACAGCAGTATCACTTGCATCACACATTAGTTCGAATGGCAGATCCCAATCCGGTGCGACCAGAAAGGGTGCAGTGATCAGTCTACTTTTTATTTCGTTGAAAGCTTTTATGCACTCATTAGAAAACACGAATGGTACGTCCTTGGCCAATAATTCGGTAAGAGGTCTAGAGACCAAGGAAAAGTCCTTGATAAACCTACGATAAAATCCGGCGTGGCCTAAAAAACCTCGCAAAGTTTTAAGATTAGTAGGTGGAGGTAATTTCTCGATCACCTCAACTTTGGCTCTATCCACCTCTATACCGTTCCTTGATATGCGGTGACCTAGTACTATACCTTCGTAACCATCGATGACACTTCTCCCGTTAAGCACAAGATTAGTCTCTTCACATCTCTTCAACACTCGTGCTAGATGTGTGAGACATGAATCGAAATCGTCTCCAAACACGGAGAAATCATCCATAAAGATTTCCAAGAAATCTTCCACCATGTCCGCAAACAATGACATCATACACCGTTGAAATGTCGCGGGGGCGTTGCACAATCCAAATGGCATTCGATTATAAGCAAATGTCCCATATGGGCATGTACATGTCGTTTTCTCACGATCTTCGGGCGAGATGTGGATTTGATAGTATCCCTAATACCCGTCAAGAAAACAATAGAAAGCATGCCCGCTCAGTCTCTCGAGCATTTGATCGATGAAGGGAAGAGGAAAGTGGTCCTTACGAGTCGCATCATTTAGTTTCCTAAAGTCTATGCATACTCGATGACCGGTGATTAGCCTCACAGAATTAACTCATTCAACTCATTGGCTTGCACCGTCAATCCTCCCTTCTTGGGAACTACATGGATAGGGCTTACCCATTCGCTATCGCAATTGGAAATATAATTCCCATTTCTAGCATTTTTATAACTTCATCCCTAACCACGTCCTTTAATTGTGGGGTTAAACGCCTTTGAGGTTGTGCAACCGCTTTCCTCTCAGGGTCCACGGAGATTTTGTGCATACATACGCTAGGACTAATGCCCTTAACGTCAGCTATGGTCCATCCAAATGCTCCGCGGTACTCTCTCAGAACTCTCATTAGCTTCTCCTCTTGTAAATCCGTCAAGGAAGAAGATATGATTAGCGGCAAAGTTTCATCTTGAAGAAATACATACTTCAAATTCGCAGGAAGAGGTTTTAAAGTCAAATTTGTGGGAGGTTCTTCCAAAGAGGTCTTCAACTTCTGACCAGTGAGTTTGAGTTCGAAGTACTTATGCCATGTTGGTCTATGATAAAATCTTTCAATCTCTGCAGCACTTACTTCCTCTACCGGTCTTGGGGTCCCTCTACTACATCCGGGCCATATCATCTTCTCCTCCTCACTACTCACGTACTTGACTTCATCTTCTTCTTCTAAGACAAAGATCTAGAAAATCCTTGATACTTTCATGTTGTTGAAATTCTTGAACGATCCGTCAATGGAATCTAACATGAAACATGCATCCTCTCCATCATCAAAGTTGCTTCATCATGTCAAAGACATTGAATGCAACTCTCTCTTCGTTCACTCTTAACACCAACTCGCCTTTGTAAACATCAATTAGCGTTCTACTAAGTAGCCATGAAAGGTCTCCCTAATATCAATGGTACCTCGTAGTTAGCTTCCATATCTAATACCACAAAGTCGACAGGGAATACAAACTTTTCAACTCTTACTAGCACATCCTCAACCACTCCACACGGTTCCTTAACGAACGGTCGCCTAATTGCAATGTGATTGAGGTCTTCTTAAGATCTTTCATGCCTAGTTTCGAAAAATAGATAGTGGCATCAAAGTTCACACTTGCTCCTAGATCACACAAAGCTTTGTTCGACATACGTTACCTATGGTGCGGGGAATGAGAAAACTTCCCGGATCTTTGCATTTTGGGGGTAACTTATGTTGAAGAATGCCGAGCACTCCTCATTAAGGCATATGGTCTCTAAATCTAGAAGTTTCCTTTTAGTGGAGACGGCGTCTTTTAAAAACTTGGTGTACTCGTCAGCATTTCAAACCTAGTGCTTCAACTAGGGGTATATTGATTTGTAACTTACTAAACATATCCACGAACTTCTTATACCTCTTATTATCAAACTTAGGCTTCGGCTTTGGTGGAGGATAAGGTAGAGTTGAAGGGTCGACATTAGTGAAAATTGGATACTTGTTATCATAAAGTTCAACTCTAGGGCCAGCAGGTTCTTTATACGTTCTTTGCTCAGGCAAAGTCTCGAAAGTATTAGTCTCATTGATTGGCTCACTATCCTTATTCTTTGTGACTTTTTCTTTCTCTTGCAAGGATAGTGGAGTTACCTCCTTTCCACTTCTTGTCATGATCGCATTCAAATCCTTGGGTTCTTCTCGTTGTTGCTTGGCAACCCTCCGGAGGTCTAGTTGAGACTTGCTCGGCCTAGTTGTCCTACCCGGTGCGTGAGATTTTGAACTAAAGCTTCCCGGTTGGTTACTTTGGCATCCGTCTTCGACAATATTGGCTAAAGTTAGTGGCTAACTCGGCCATAGATTTTGAAAGTTGCCCCATATTGTCGGTGACGACATTACTCGCTTTTTCTATCGCAGCCTTCCCAACCAAAAGTTTTAGTCCGCTCGTGGTACATAAGGGGTAGGCGGTTTAGGCCTTTCTCCCGCGTTAATGTCACTATATCGGAATCCAGGATGGTTATGATTAGGTCCGTACCCTCCCCCGACATAATTGGCTTCTTCAAGCATTCAAAGCATTCTCACCTTGAGGTGCTACCTCGATTCCAGCCCCTTTTTCTACTCTTGTCATCCTCTCTTGCATCCCATCTACCTTATCATTGATAACAGAAAGTTGTTCTAAGATTTTGGTGGATGCACTATCATCAAATATATCAGCGGCCATCTTCACAGTAGCTATGTCATTGCCTCCCCATTGGCTATTCATCGCTATTTGCTCCATCTTCCCTTGTGCCTCCTCAGGAGATAAAAGAACAAACGCTCCATTCGGAGGCGTCTACTCTAATTTTCTCTCGTCTCTCTCAACCCATGGTAAAAAGTTTGCATTAAAAGCCAAAGAGAGATGTCATGACGAGGACACTTCCTCATAGCTTCCTTGAAACGCTCCCAAGCTTGATCAAAACTCTCCCCAGGTTGTTGCTTAAATCCTAGGATATCTTGGCGTAACTTAAAAGTTTTTCCTAAGGGAAAATACTTATTCATGAATTTTTGCAACAATTGTTCCCAAGTTGTGATAGATCCGGCCTCTAAAGAGAGAAGCCATTGCTTAGCTTTATCTTTCAAAGTGAAAGGGAAAAGCTTAAGACGAATGTTACCCTCCGGGATTAATTTCGGTTTCACAAGCACTAACGATTTCCAAGAAATTCGTCACGTGAACACCAGGATCCTCGTTTTGGACTCCATGAAAAGTAGAATAATTGGTCACCATTTGAATTACATTAGGCCTAGGGTGATAGACTTCCGCAGCATCTTGCGGTGCTACTATAGCGGGAATGAATTGTTTAATAGTGGGCGTTGCATAACTTTGCAAAGTGCGCCTCGCTCCTTGAACTAGGGCTTGGTTCTCATTATTAGCATTTGCATTCACATTATTGGCATTATTGATAACAGGATTAATAACAGGATTAGGTACCTGGTTTGGATTGACCAGATTTCCTTCCATTTCTGCTTCAGATTCAGAATGTTCAGAATGATCGGTTGTATGTCCTTCTTCCACTTCGTGCTCGCTTTCCTCAAGATTTGGATCATCTTCTCCTTGTTTAGCCAGTTCCCTAGCTAATTTCCTATTCCTTCTCGCAAAATTTTCTATCTCAGGATTATATGGTTCAAGCGGTTCCTTTGATTTCCGAGTAGCGTACTATAAAATAGTAAACAACAATAAAACAATTAATCACTAGTAAAGGCTAGGCCTTTAACTAACTAAGTAAAACTAAAACAGACTCGAAATAAGTTTGAGAAAAGAAAACGTAAATAAAACAGAAACAGAATATTGTAAAACTGATACAGAACAGAAACAGAAAAGAAAACTAATTCTCGGTCGACCGAGAGCTGTTGTTCGGTCGACCGAACGCTTTTTTTATTTTTATTTTTTTTTATTTTTTTATTTTTTTTTTACGACACTGTTTTAATATACAGACTCTTATTCACATAATATTCACGAATCCAGTTCCAACAAAATAAGCTATATTTTAATTTAATGACTCGAGTCCCCGGCAACGGCGCCAAAAACTTGATGGAGGTCAAGTTAAACTATTAACTCGATGCCTACTAACACACTAGCAAGAGAACTAGTTCAATTGTAGTATAGCTAGATAGAGTCGAGGTCGATCCCACAGAGACTCGGCACAAATAAAACACAACTTTATCTTATTAGAACTAAATTGGAAGGGCGGTCTACGACCAACTTAAATGCAATAAATAAAATAGTGACAACCACAAGACACAAAGACCACAAAGACAGACTAAAGACTACTAAACACGGATAATACGGTTGATATTATCTAAACAAATAGTATTGATTACGCTAGTAGATTATAACTCCCCCATGTGAATTAGGATGATAACGAGACAAAACAAACGTTAAAGATTAATTATTATGACTACGGGAGTCATCCCCTAAGGTAGATTTAGCTCCGGTTAGGCCCTCTAAATCATCATGCCTCCATTACGTGACTTCGCCTTTTAATGCCTCCATCTCATATAACTTCTGACACAATTACGAAACTAGGGATGCCGGTATAAACCGTAACCTCATCTAAGCAACATTCCTAGGGTAAGGCGTACTTCTTAGATGCCGATTCAATCTATATCCTAAGTAACAATCACTTTTTGGGTTTCATGTTAAATTATGATGACAAATAATTAAGTTGATCGGGTTTAATTACTCGTTTTAATTCCAAATCGTAGAATCCGACGTAGTCGAAGCCGATCATAATATTGCCCTACACATTGCCACACTCGGTCGACCGAACGACAAAGCACTCGGGCGACCGAGTGACATGTCTAGGTCGACCGAACACGCTTCGTGCCGGAACAAATCATGATTACTTCTTAACGTTTCTAACCTAAGCACATGGGTTCGTAAATAAATCTACATCACGCAATCAATACAAATAAAACTACTCCATAATAAAATATATCGATCTACAAATAAAGATTGCACAATTGAATAGTCATACCCTCGAAGATGAGAGTGACTCCCACTCTTTAATGCGCTCCCTAATCGGAGAATCCGACGAATCCACAATGAACGAACATAAAGAAAATAAAACTAAAACTCAAAATCTAAAATTGTATGAATTGTTTTGTGTTGTAGTGGTGTGTGTTCTCAACATCGTGGTCGCTTTGTTTATATAGGAGTTGTAGCCGACATAGGGAGAATCCGAAGATTGACATGCATTTATCACATTAGGCTCGGGTGACCGAACCTATACGCTCGGTCGACCGAATGGCATGGCTCGGTCGACCGAGCCTCCTTCTTCACGCGTTTTCACTTCGGTTCGTCTGACTTGTTCCCCACTCCATGCTTTTGAATTGATCTGATTGATCTTTTCTTCAATGCTCCGATTTTCTTCTCTTTTATCTTGAGATCTCCCCGATTGCATGATAATTATCCTCCCGATTTATCATGATCCGCAAAATCGCATTTATCACACAATTTAATTGCTCTTTTATAATAAAAACAAACTAAATACCAATTATCATATTAATAATCACTTATCATTAAATAATACATATAAACACGTGATTAAATATGAAATATATACAATTAACTCCGATTTAAGGTTAGAATTGATGACATAACTAGGTATATTTTAACTGTCATCAGTATATCTTGGAAAATCTTTGGTTTCTTGGTGTTCAAAGAAACATAATGTTGTTGCCAGATCTAATACAGAGTCAGAGTACAGGTCTTTGGCTAATTTGGCTGCAGAACTATCTTGGATTTCTCATATGTTACAAGAAATGAAGATTAGATTGAATGTTGTGCCCAGGGTCTGGTGTGATAATTTAGGAGCAGCTTCTCTAGCACAAAATCCTGTCTATCATGCAAGAACAAAACACATTGAAGTGGATGTTCACTTTGTTAGAGATGAAGTTATGAACAAGGAGCTGACTGTGAGCTATATACCATCAGAATCTCAGATTGCTGATGCCTTTACTAAACCCCTACCTGTTGCTCAATTCACTCAGTTCAGAAGCAAACTAATGTACTGTTGGATACATATAGTTTGACTTTATATCCTATTATTATT
Source organism: Gentiana straminea (assembly GCA_036785695.1). Classification (NCBI taxonomy): domain Eukaryota; kingdom Viridiplantae; phylum Streptophyta; class Magnoliopsida; order Gentianales; family Gentianaceae; genus Gentiana; species Gentiana straminea. The sequence continues at coordinate 13,903,921 of JAVUPR010000414.1, forward strand.
ATTGTAAGGGTATCTATGTAAGGATAGTTATGTCCTTTAGAACTAAGATGAGATAAGATGCCATATAAGGCAATATGCTTGTACTAGATAATCGTCCTTTAGTACAAAGATGAGATAAGGCAATATGCTTGTACTAGATAATGTAAGATTCTCCTTTAAAAAAAAAATCTATCTTTTGTCTGACATGGTGTCGTAGTTTTTGAGTTTGTATAGTTGTTTTTCTGATGTAGAACCAAGATTGTATTGTACAGGTTTATTTGATTTATAAAATTGATCCCTTTGATAAAAAAAAAAGATTTTATAATTCAGATTCTCTCTTATCAATGTAATTAATTATAATAATTTTATGAAACAATCAACGTCTATATTAAATTCAGTGCAATATAACCATATAACATGTATGATTATAAGAACGTAACAAAAAATATTTTTGAAAACGGTGATTTGATTAGAAAAAAGCCAAAAGAGTATTGTAAAACAAGACCAAGACATTCAAAGGTGGAATATCGCTCTCACACATGTATTTGAATTTCAAAACCAATACAACAATACGATATCTACTATGTGTCGTCCGTTAAAACTGAAGTTTGAATTTAAAGAAATATGAATGTTTTTAGAAACTGAATTGTTTAAATGTTGAAATTGCCTAGAGTGTTATCAGAATATGAATATTTTTAGTAACCGAACTGTTTAAGTGCTGAAATCGACTAGAGTGTTTGATAACGGAAGTCGTCTAGAAAATATGAAAATAGTCAAGTATAAATTTTATCTATGCTTTTTTTTTATTTCAAATACTCATATGATAATGCAGAGAAATATATTTTTTCTTCATAATATATCCAAAGTTTTTGGGGTAATGCTCCTATGTCATGGAAAGCTAAAAAGGAGTCCACTGTTGCCAAGTTCTTCAGAGGCAGAGTACAGGGTTATGGTCAAGGCTACCTGTGAAATTCAGTGACTAGTCTATATCTTACAAGATTTGCAGATCCCTATTCAGCTGCTTGCTCTATTGTTCTATGATAATGTCATTGCTATGCATAATGCTCACAATCATGTGTTTCGTGAAAGAGCAAAACATATTGAGATTGATTGTAATGTTGTTATGAACAAAGTCAAAGCTGGCCTCATTAAGCTCATGGTTGTGAATACCAAGGAGATTGCTGATATTCTCACCAATGTTTTAGATGTACCAATCTTTTCTCATTTGCTAGATAGGTTGGGCATTCCGAGATCTTTCAGCCCGGTTCCAGTGCATAAAGGACTGCTGATTGCAAGAGGATGTGCAAGTTGTTTCATGCATCATTCTCAGCTTGAGGGGGAGTGTTACAATATATAGATAAAGGACTGCTGATGCGAGAGGATGTGCACATCTGAACATATCAACTCAGCCTAGTACAACATCAGAAGGTCAGCAGCAGAGCTGAAGACACAGTAGTCAGCTGAGTAGTATATATAGGAAAACATGTATTCTGTTGTAACTTCTTTTCAAACTGATTCATGTGATGTATGTGCTATAAATCCTCAATTATCAGCAGCATTATTACTTGACTCATTGAGTAATAAGAATTTTGCCTTTAATAGTTGTATTCTTCAATTTTATAACTTCAACAACGTCAGTGACACATGTTAAAAATACACGTACTGAAAATTAATGTTAAGTCTTTGTAAGAGTTAATATTAGAGTCTTCAGAAGTCTTCAAAAGCCTAAATCATAAAAAACCTAAACATTAGGTTATTCTCAAGATAAGAGTTCAAGTTTAGAGATAAAACGTGATAATGAGTTGTTGACGTAGGATTTGTCTGCCAACCGACTTGACACGGTATATGTATACATAGACACATATGTATGTATTTGTATATAATATATGAACCTTTGCAAGAAAAACCTTAAATAAAGGTTAATTTCGATTTCCTGACGTTAATTAAGTGGTTGCGTCATGTAGAATGTGCAAGTTTCAAATTAGCACAAAGTCCAAGTAAAGCACGCAGAGTCGCGCGCAGAGTATGGAAGGTGCCTATATATATATATATATATATATATATATATATATATATATATATATATATATATATATTCAATTATATATACAAGATCAAAATATCCCTTGCTTCGAGGGTTTGGTGAATAAAAATGTGCTCTTGTCACATGTAGTGTTCCCTTTTACTAAGCTGGCTCGAGTTTTTTTTAAATTGGTGGAGGTTAAAGTTGATATGTGGCTAAAGTATTTACAACAATAATCTTTCTTCAATTAAACAATAAACAAGTTGCATTATTTCTCAGAAGATTTCATGCATAGATTTTCATTGGAGGACGCTAATTTGAATTTTGTTTCGGTGTATGATATAATCATCTCTACAAACTTCACATAATTTACTTCTACTACTCCCTCCGTAGTCCGTCCCAATTTGTTTGGGACATTTTGTAACTCTTGAAATTTAAGTAAACATCATTTATTGCGTAAGATCAAGTAATGCACGCACATCCATGTGTCGCAACAACGGTGCCACATAACGGTGACGAATCTTCACCGTTGATTCGTGCGGATCTAGATGATCATCTAGATCCTCCGCATGCATCAACGGTGAAGATCACCGTTGTGGCACACCGTTGTGGCACATTGATGTGCCCGTAGCACCACTCTTATTGCATTGTCTAGTCATTAAATACATGACTAATTTACAATTACACCCATTTTATATTGTCCTTATATTTTTCAATAAATGTTGATATGTGGGTATTTTAGACATTTAAAAAGCAAATTTAAGTCAAAACATTAGTAATAAGACTTATTATGGAACATCAATAAAATGAATATGTCCCAAACAAATTGGGACGAGGGAGTAAATATTTTGTTGCATACTTGCATTTATTAGCATGTATAGAAGATGATGCATGAAATATAATACTCCCTTCGTTCCAAAATAACTGATGCAGTTGCCAAAATTATTTGTTTCATTTTATGTGAGGCGGTTATATTTCCAATGCATTATTTATTGTATTTTTTCTTGTTTTACCATTATTTATTACAATATGATAGATAAAAAAACAATGCTACATTAATTATACTCAAGAGCTTTTTAGCAATTTCATTCTTAAAATCAATGCATTAATTTACTTTCTTAATATATGTGTTTTTGACAACTGCATCGATAAATTGGAACGGGGGAGTATGAGATTATTGTTATATATTGCTATCACGATAAATCTATCGTGACACCGCACGTACTTCAGACGAGCTGAAGGTTGACTTTATAGAAGTTGAAAGTATACAATCAATTATTCAAAAAAAAATGTATAAATCGATTGTTAAGCTTTAATTTAATTTTTCAGAGGATGAACGTCTGTATGAAACTTCGAGAATAGATTAATTATGATAGTAATATAATTCTAAACGGGAGGCAAACATAGAAGTGAATCAAGTGATAAACAGACACTCAAGGGAATGGCCAAGCATGTATTCAAAAAGATGGAACTTAAATAATGAAAAGTACTTCAATCATCTTTTTGCTTTTTCTTTCCTTGTTGACTTAAGTACTTGTCCACAACCACCTACCTATAATTGTGAAAGAAATACGAGTAATCTTTTTGTCACAACTATTTTAACATAATAAATGTTATTTATTATTTGATAGTGAAACTATTTCTTAAATAAATGTTTTATCACAAAAGATCTTACTGCGTCATATAATGTTATACCATCATTTGTTTCAGATTGATTATGACAGTAACGTGATATATATTGATCTTTTCTTACACAGCCTTAGTCAAAGCGGGGAATATGTTATTGCTAATCAATTTAGAACATTAATGATGGAAATCAATCATGCAAACATATGCCGGCCACTCAACGGATTGATTTTTATTTAAAAATTGTTTAGACTGCTTACAAAACAATGGGCATTACTAATAAGACTCTTTTCAATTGTTTAACTCCATACCACACTTTAGATGTCTCGTTTTCGTTTTGATTATACTTTTTTAACACTTTAAAAATACATTCACTTCAATAAACACACTTTATAGTACACTCTTAAACTTCTTATTTCAACTAACATTATCATTTTTTTTTTTTTTTTTACATTGCATCAATAAAAGAAATATGAATATTTTTTGACTGGTTAATTTTTTTTTAAAAAGAATCATATTTAAGTGGCTAAATTTTTCCTTGATTTTCTTTGCATTTCTTTTTTTTTTTGAAAATTCATTGCAATCTGGAACTTCAAGATTTTGACATTATATTTTTTTTTGTCTTTAAAATATATTTTCTTCGGGTACAGTAAATAAAAATTAATAAAATTGTGATAAAAAGAAAGAGAAGACAACTTGCTTTTGAGAAAAAACAAATATACATTTTACTAGAGGTGCCCTCCAATTTTGGAGTGAAAGCTGATAGATTTTAAAGATAAATGATATATAAGTGAGTTCATTGTAGTGTTAAAGTGATCTGTATCACTTTAAAGTCGTATAACATGAATCCCATTGTGGACAGCCTAATCTTAACCAGGTTGTTTTGTTTTCAAGTAATTTTCGATGCATAATATTGTCACAATCACTACTCTACTATACTAAATGTTACAACATTATGTGTTACCGGACGCCTCTGACACTAGAAATTCTTCTTCGAATCATGTCTAGAAAAATTTTACTGTATCATATTACGACATTTAATATGTGAGAGTGATTGTCTCAAGAACATTACTTCAAGTAAATTCAACACTTTCTCCTATTATATATGAGAGTGGTTGTGTGTAACTATAATACAACAAAGGTCATAATCTTATATATCTTTGATAACAAATCGGATTATATCGTTTATCATTTGGTATGGTTAAAGTTGTTGTGAGTGATGTGACAATATATGTATATCATTACTTTTATATATAAGTATTATTATATTTAACGCAATGAGTCACTGACCCTACTATTTCAAAAACGAATTTTTTTCATGCTCGATTCTCAACTCGATAACTGAACTGTACTGTGCTGTGATGTCTTTGAAGCACTCATTGCATATATATATATATATATATATATATATAAAGAGAATTCTCCTATATATGATCCCATCTCTTTTGAATCTTTATACCTTTACCCTATTCAACTTTCAAACAATAACAAAAATAAAATAAAAATCAAGAAAATGCAAAAACTAGTGTATCTATTCTTACTATGCCTACACTTCTCCATAACTTCATCTTCTTCAAACACCCAAAACAATCCATTCAATCAACAAGCAAACTATGAAGGCTCGTCAAATCTCATAAACCTTCAATACCACATGGGCCCCATCTTAGCATCCCCTATCAACATCTACATAATCTGGTATGGAAACTGGAACCCAACTCACCAATCCACTATTAAAGACTTCCTCCATTCATTCTCAACCCCTGCACCATTCCCATCAGTTTATGACTGGTGGAAAACCGTCCAGCTTTACGCCGATCAAACCGGCGCGAACATCACCGGCAAGGTTGTTGTCTCCGGCGAGTACTACGATACTACATATTCCCATGGCAAATCGCTGACGAGACTGTCGATGCAAGAGATTATTAACAGTGCAGCAGTTAGTCCATATCCAAGGCCATTGCCTTTGAGTTCAAGAAATGGGCTTTACTTGATACTCACGGCAAGTGATGTTGAAGTACAGGAATTTTGTCGAGCAGTTTGTGGGTTTCATTACTTTACGTTCCCGTATATTGTCGGTGTGACGGTGCCGTTTCTGTGGGCCGGGTATAGCGGTAAACAGTGTCCAGGTACGTATAGGGTGGATCCGGCATATATACCCGCATCGGGTGCGGCCGCCGGCCCCCTAATGAAAATTATTGAGCTCACAATAAATATTCATAACAAATTATCATTATATTTATTTCAATTATTGATCATGATGTCATATATTAATAACGAGGTTGTTCTTTTTTCAAAAAAAGTCCTTCTTCAACGACCTACGAGTCATCTACTTAAAAAGAACCACTCATTGAGTAACACGAGCATATCATATGATACAAAAATATTTTGTAGTTATTTGTTGTGTTGTTTGCGTAATTTTGTTTTCAATAGAGTAGTGCTTGTTACACGAGAACGGTTACAATCAATGAACACAGCACAATTTCAAATCATTGATTATGTTTAGTATCTATTGACTGATATGAGTCTCACATATCATAGAGTAAATGTGTTGTGGTCATATTTTATGACAATTTTGTTTGGAACTAACATTTCTAAAATTATTATCTTTTACCTAGTGTAGAGCTAGTTGATCTCTACAAATGGTCCAAGACATGGTCATAACAAACTTTTACACCATTTATGAATAATGGTGAAAGAATGGGCAAGTCTTGGGGGCTAACATTGTTTGTGGAGTTAGCCTACATGATCAATCTGTACCGCATAATTACATTTTAGCTAGGTTGTAACTGTATGATTCAGATTGATCATATAGACAAACTCCACGAATGGAGTTAGCCCTTAAGAAACGTGGTGTGAGCATTTCTTGTGAACGTTAGTCGTGGAGCTAGCATTTTTAAATTGTTAGTACTAGTTGCACAAAAACGATCACATTAAACGACAACAACATACTTTTATATAATTAATTATGATGTAAGACTTTTTGATAAATATGAGTTCATTTTTATGAATAGTGTAAGGTCATTTGTTTATGACAATTTTGTTGTAAGATTAACAATTCAGATTTTTTTTTTTACCTAGAGTAGTGCTGGTTCCACCCAAGTGGTCGTAAAAATAACCGCAACACACTTTTAAACTCTCAATTATGGTATATGCAACCTATTGATTGATATGAGTGTGTCACCATAATCAATGGTGTAAAAAATATGTTAGTGTTATTTGTTAAGGACTAACATTATTGTTTTGGACGTTTCTATTGGCACCGCAATGAATCTACATTAATTGGCACCGAGTTCGGCTAGGTTCGATTTTACAAGGGTTGAAAATGGATATTCATCTCTGCAAAGTCGAATGTCATTGTAGTGCATCGAGAATAGTTTCATTGTATGTGGTTTCAATAACAACCGTCATAATATTGTTTGCATATATATATATATCCGATATTAAGTCTCGTCTCTAATGACTTCTTTTTTTTGGATCCGCTACTGCAGGTATGTGTGCATATCCATTTGCATGGCCAGATTATTCAGGAAAACCACCACCAAATGGTGTCAATGGTATAATGAAACCACCAAATGGAGATCCAGGAATTGATGGGATGATAAGTGTAATTGCACATGAATTAGCAGAGGTATCAAGTAATCCATTAGTGAATGCATGGTATGCTGGTGATGATCCAACTGCACCTACTGAAATTGCTGATTTGTGTTTAGGGCTATATGGTACTGGGGGTGGGGGTGGGTATGTGGGTGCTGTGTCAAAAGATTTCTGGGGGAATGGTTATAATTTGAATGGTGTTAAAGGTAGGAAATTTCTTGTTCAATGGGTTTGGAATCCTGTTTTGAATAGGTGTTTTGGTCCCAATGCATTGGATTAATTTAGTCGTGTTTATGACGGTAGTGTGTTACTGTTATTATCATAACAGTTGTGTAACAAACGATAAACATGATACATTTTTATACGCGCTTGATATTGTACGTGGTGGTCTTATATCAATCAATGAGTTTTCTATCGTCGGTGTAAAAAAGGAATTTGTGAATTGCTGCGACACAATATTGAAGCATTTTTTGATATGTAAATAGTATTCAATATTAATATTGATTTTGTAAGTGACTGATTATTTATTGCCATTTCTAATAAAGTTGTTAATTAATCAGTACTGAGTATGTGGGAATGGTGTTTTGTGGGCTGAGTGACATGGAGTCCGGATCCCCTAAACACCCTCATGTGATCCCTGCGTTGAAGTGAAAAATTGACGGTATTGTCGAAAACTCGATCTCATGTTATAATGCTTTGCACAAGTTTCAGTGAATTTTATAAAGTAACTTGATCTAATTAAAAAAGGAAAAAAAAAAAATGTCGCCGATTTTTTCAATCTACCGTAGGAGAGTGCTGCTCATTGCGGAGCTCAAGTGCATATCTAGCTTCAATGGTGTGAATAAACACTCTTTTTAGCAGGTTATATCGAAGGAAGGTGGCAAACTTAACCAATTACATTAGAGACTGATAGTTCATGTAGTTGATTCGGGTAACAATTCAGGTACTCGGGTTTCGTGAAGACAATCTGCCTACTTTGACCGGTGATTTTGTTGATTATTTATAATTGAGCCGATGTGTATTGACTACTTACATACCCAGAAGAATTGGGATTAAGCTAATAACTTGGTTCTGAATTTGTGGATGATGACACCTTTGTATAGAGCTCCGACGTGGGAGTTCATACTCGGTTGCATGTGAAAAGGATATGAAATAATGTCAAAATGAAGCGGGAATCATGGGCCATTAAGATTGTGGCATTTATCGTCGTGGGTTACGTATTGTCTGCTAAATGACATCGTCTTTGACCTCGGATTCCTTATTTCGATAGTGATGGCATATTCCGAGCTGAGAGTTCAAGACCGTGAAGAATCTGCACCATGTCGGTTCAAGAACACCAGTCTATATAAGTGTTCTTTCTTGAAGGGTATGAAATGTAAGGCCTTTCACTGGGCTGAATCCCTTTGGCCCATTATGCCGAGAAGATCCGAAATAGTACATTAGGTGCCATGTTTATGACGTCGGGTTATTCCCACATCACATAACAACATTAAAATATCGATAACTAACTTTAATTACATCACATTTCCGTTCACATGAGTTCAAAGTTTGGATGCAGCTGATTGCTTTGGTGCATTTTCATGTCAAGCGACTGGAGCAAGGTTAATTTTATGGCATGATTGGAGTGTTTTTACATTTGGTTTTCGTATGCTTACTTATGTAGCTTTTAGTTCTCTGAATCGGTTATCTATAATTTTATCCGATGCTATAGATTCCATGTAATTTTTCTAGCGTCATTTGCAACTTCAAGATCGCTCAAGATAGGAAGAAGAGCTGGGCAGATGTACGGAGATCGTTAGAGTTTGAAGCTGCAGATAAAGTGTATCTAAAGACGTGTCCAATGAGAGGAGTAAAACGGTTTGGGCAGACATGCAAGTTAAGCCTTAGATATTTAGGTCCTTTTGTGACCTTAGCTAAAGTAGGACCTTTAGCTTATCGATTGGAATTACCAGAATTTCTTTCATGAGTGCATAATGTTCTTCATGTGTCAATGTTAAGGAAGCGCTTAACCGACATTGATGTGGAAGCATGCAGGCATTGACCTTGAAATGGTTGAAGAGAACTTGATCCATAGGGAAGAATCGGTTCGTATCTTAGCACGGACGGTGAAGAATGTCAAGAATGAAGATGCACAGCTAGTCCTGGTTCAGTGAAGTAATCACACACCGAAAGAGGCGACATGAGAGTTAGAAGACGAGATGGTCCGTGAGTTTCCAGAGTTCAGTCACCGCTTACGTATGTTCAATTTCGAGGACGAAACTTGCGTTAAGGGGAGAGATGTAACACCCCAGATTTTTAAAGAGGCTAAAATTGTGGAGATGGGTTCAAAAGGACCAGATAAGTTTAGAAATAGTCAAATAGGATGGTGTCAACTAAACAGGGTTTATAAAGACAACAATCAATGATAATGCTTTTATACTCCAATTAAAAAAATGGATAAAACTCGTTGAAATCTGCATCAGCTTATAATGTGGACGAATTTTTTCACTCTCTATGAGGATCTTCCCTCAATGAAGGGGAAAAATAGCGGGAAAAAATAGGGAAATTTTGGCAAGCATTTAACACAGTAGCATTACTGTGGGAGGTTACACAATCAAAAAGGCAGGAAAGAAAATCAAAGAGAATCAAAGAAAACCAATGAAAATCAAATCATATCCAAACCACAAATTCGGCTTCCCCAATATTCACAAAATCGCTGGATATATGTGGGATTTGGAGCACTATTCATAATCTCTTCACCTTCAATGGAGAGATTAATACAGAGAAATTAGGTAATAGTGACAATGTGGAAGAAAAATAGTTAATGTGTACGTGATTCAATGAAAGACATTAGTGAAATTAGGTTTCATGTTTCAAGGTACGTTGATTTGATGAAGAAGGTTAGCAAAGAACTGGGCCAAAATGTTGTTATTGCAAATCAGCTAGCCAAGGCTGCTCAGGACAGTAAGGTTGGGAAGGATTCAAAAGGTTTAACCACAAAAAATTCCTTTGAGATACTCTCTATACCCGATCCATTGGATATGGAAGGTGTATATAGTCAAGAGTCTAATTATCGGAATTCTATTCAAGATGAGCTCAAATATATGATTTTAGATCCAAAAGCTCAGCTGGGAGAAGGCATGTCGGATGAGGAATTCAATGACTTCAAGGAAATGTTTACTCCGGCAAAGAGGATTACTCGAATTACTCGAATTCGAAAGAAAAAACAAATTTTCGATATTTAGTTTTTGTGTTTTTCCTGTTTTTTCTCTTTCAAAAAGCTAGAAACTCGACTTTGTGAGTCTCAAAATGCTTCAATAAAATAAAATCTGTTAAAAATAAAAATTAAAAAAAAAAAAAAAAAAAAGAAAGGTACGTTGATTTGATGAAGAATTTGTGTTTACCTTAATCTTTCTTTTAGCCTTTTACGCAATGTGAAAAGGAGGTAATGCTTGTTCCTGTTTTACGGATTAATTTGATCGAAATAAGTTTGTAGTGACAGTGACATTGAATTGATATAGTGTCAGTTGGTACAGAGAGTGCTTGTATATTTGTATATGTGAAAATTTGATGTAAAAGATATAACATTGTCACTGATATGATGTAGTGACACGGGTGACGACTTTTCAGTGATATTGTGATGAAATAGTGACTAATTATGTACTGACTATGTTGCTAAATGTCACCGACGACCCCTTAAATCAGTGACATTGTAATTAATGATATAGTGAGTACGTACGTTGCTAAACGACACTGATGATCTTTCGGTGACAATGACATTGTGATGAATGAATAAATCAAACACAATGAATATGATATTCTGAATAAATCAAACACAATGCGTGAATTTATATAGCCAATACAAAGATATACGATAGCACCTAATTTTTCCCGTTGGGTCCATGATCAGGAGTCTATTTTGCTACAAACAGATTCACAAACTGAATTCATTGGAAAGCACAGAGGGAGATTCCAACAACAAAATCATGATGATGAATGATCCTCGTATCCGTTTATTTTCTCTACCCAATTTTATTACTATATATAAACCACAAGGGTTAGATCGTGTAGCATGTTTAGCTACCTGATCGTATAGCAGGTTTGGCACAATGTTGGCAAGAAAATTTATGTGTGGGAGACTTCTTGTTCAAATAAAATTAAAAAAAAAAAGAAGAAGAAAGAAAAAGAATGAGCATACAGAAATTTGCTGGGAAGAAATAGTTGTTTATTTGGTAATATTTGTTGCAGAGATAGGGTAGCAGTAAATGGGAAATATTATTTGTATAGTAGTTAATGTGATCGACCGAAAATCAGGGAAATAATAAAACCGTTCTGTAGATTTGCTTTTCAAAATTAAATAATGGTGATTCTGCGATTTTATTGATTTTTTTGAATTGAATGTACAGCTAGGTTATGGTTGAGGGGGGCATTGTTGGTTACTAGTCTTTTTTTTTATTTTTTATGTCCTATTTGCCCTAATATGTATTAAATTGGTCCTTCTCCACCTTTAAACATTTTTTTGGAACCTATTTACGGTGGACCTAATTATATAATTAACAGGAATTTAATTATTAAAAATAAATTAATTGATAGTATATAAAGGAATTAACCACATTATTCTCTCATAATTTGGTTGACGGCAATTCCCAATAAAAAGAAGGAAAAAAAAAAGAAGAACGACGCAAGCAGGTGGAGAAAAAAAGGGAGGATGAATCGTCAATTGCACGGCTAATCGATGGATCGTTTGTGACGACTGTACTAGATAAAGTTGATCACGGCGAGGAGACGAACGCTTCTACAGTAATCGTTTCCCATATCATAAGTTTTTGGTTAGCCCTAGAATTGGAATCTTTGCTGTTCTTGAAATAAAATATGAGCTGTAGTACAATAAAGTGTTGTTTAATCGTAGTGTGTTTAATTATTGTAGGTTGATCGTGGGAGTTGTGAAATCGAAGGATTCAAATTTTTGTTTGCTTTTGGATTCGTTTTTAAATCTTTAAAAGGTATGTAATGTTCTTTAAATGAATTTTATTGCTGTATGTACACAATTGTATTTAATTAGATGTTTATTCATTCATTATTGTTGCTATATTTATTCTTTTATATTGCCGTGAATCATCTGCCGAAAGAGAAGTAGACATGAATCCTACCACTATTGCTGTATGTACGGGGGAAAAAGAAGAAAATAAAAGTAAAAAAATAAAAATAAAGTTAAAGATAAGAATTTTTTTGCAAACAAAGGTACTAAAAAAAAAGGTTTAATTATATCATTCTTTGTATCTTTTTTTCTGTCAAAATAAAATTACGTATTTACTTTGCCACTTGTTATCCTTCAATTTTTCGTACATATTTATTTTGACCAAAATTTAGGTTGAATGTTGAATTGAATTTTTCCTTAGACTTTCTGATCGGTATTAGGTCTAGAAAACAATTAAGGTCTAACTGAAATTAAATCAGAATAATCGACCGCATTCTGACTTATATATATTGGGTCAGAATAGTATGTTTTGTGTGAAAATATACTCTCTATATTATCTATTCTTAAAAAAAAAAAAAAACTTTAATTACATCAAAGGTGTTCGATAAAATCGTCTAATTAAGAACTAAACCACCAATGCTTAACTAATGAAGATGCTGTTGCAACTTGCAGTGACATTGTTCTGTTCATTCATGCATCTCAAAAAGAAAAACTGAAACTGTGGAGAATAACTTGAATATTATGCCGGAAGAACTAACAATTTAATTAAGTGATAAACCAACTTTCTGTTCATTCATGCATCAAAGGTGTTCGATAAAAATCCTCAATGAACAGTTATACAGATTCTCTTTTGTGCACATTACATTGCCTACTACTCCACCTTTAATGCTTGAATCAATCCTCTCTTGCTCTTGCAACGAACCGATCATCTTTAATTACATGTCTAATGAAAAACTTAATTTTAACCCGAGTAATAAATTAATAATGTTTACTTTTTGCTCTTAGGATATTCTTAAATCGTCACGTAGGCACGTACCCTGTGAAACGAAACAATCACAATAGCAGGCACGTATAGAGACAGCTTCAAAGTAAATAATTAACATATTAAAAACTTCGACACGGTCTTTCGAGCATAAAGAGCATGTGTTTGAAGTTTACCGTTAGACAACTAAATCATGGAGTATAAAAAGATCATATCTTGATTATGGTCATAACTTTCTCACCAAGGGAGCATGTGATGACTTTGATGGGTCTTAGTTAATTGCACTTTACATTGGATTTTCACTCCTATACTTGCATTATAGTATTTGATCTTAGAATTAATAAACATATGTACGTTCTATTACTTGATGTTCTTGAGAAAAATTGTTATTTGAGATTGTCTATGTTGATTAAAATTGTTATTTGAGATTAAAGTCGAATGGAAAGTATAAAAGAGACTTATATTGTGCAATCTAGAATTTCATGGGTAACTAAATCATACAAATAAATTGTTAAAAGATAATTTTCCCAAATTATTACCCTTTAGCCAGCTCAATGGAAGATTATGTATACTTACTTTATTGAATTCTTTCCGTAATCAATTCAGTGTCATACAACCGTTGCTTAGCTATAACCGAAAGTGGGTGGACATATTTTGACACTTGGGTAGGACTACGGCTTAAATGATTCATGGATAAAGACAAGTATACATAATCTTCCATTGGAGTGGTATTACACACCTTTGGCTATTTTAGAGGGTATTAATTTGGGAAAAATTATCTTATACGGTCGCGATAAAGGAAAATTTTATTTGTATGATTTAGTTACCTATGAAATTCAGAACATCAATTGCACAATATAAGTCTCATTCTTACTTTCCATTCGTTGGCAGTATTGTTAATTCTTTACCGAAGGCTGCAAAGAAACTCCTCTTGTAGAAGACTGATGCTGAATTTGGACGAGTCCCGGAGCTAAGCAACCATTAAACAATACAGACAATCTCAAAGAACAATTTTTCTCAAGAACATCAGGTAATAGCATGTACCTATGTTTATCGGTTTCAAGATCAAATATTATAATGCAAGTCTTCCATGTATTCCTATCATTATCATAGGAGCGAAAAATCCAATGTAAAGAACAATTAACTAAGACCCCATCAAAGTCAGCTCGATCTCTTGGGAAAGTTATGACCATAATCAAGATACGATCTTTTTATATTCTATGATATGATTTAGTTCTCAAACGGTAAACTTCAACACATGCTCTTTATAACTAAAGTGAAGGCCAACATAATAGTACACAAGGAAATATAAAGTGCACTACAACGCCAATAAATAAACGAGGGTCGACATAACACTCGAAGAAATATAATGTGCACTATGAGGCGAGAGGCGTATATAACATTGAATTGAATATAAATGAGAAGACAATTATACTATTAGTTTGGTTTGGACACATAACCTCCTACTCTCTTGCTCTAAGATCATGTTCACTAAAAAGCTAGCTTAAGCTATTGAGAGATGGATACAAAGCATCTCCGAGGCCAGCCTCAAAATCACATTTTTAGGGTACCGTTTTTATATATTAATAGTATGTTTTAGAGTCATTTGTTTATTCAAGTTATTGAAAATAAATTGTTCGACTCAAATCAATAAGCATATTATTAAAAATTCACCCACCTAATATACACTAAAAATAACTGTTACACCGTAATTTTTGACAAGATCGAAGCTTAAGACCATACCCGCGATTATACAGGGAGAGCTCCGGATAGATAATTAACGCATTAATTAAAATTCAACAAGAGTTACCTAGCTAGCTAGGTATCTAGGGCACATCGATGGATCGGCATGCTTGGCTCCTCATACGCCACCCGAAGCACCCAACCGAGACGGTCTTTGATTGGATGTGTCCGTGTGGCATACAGGGAGCCAGGCATATCCATTTCTCTCCCACAAGAGACTTTATTTCCGGAATTGAAGCCACAACATTAATGATGTATTCATGATCAAAATTGCCTCATTAGCTGCACTAAAGATTATACATGCATGAGGCTTCACATTTATATATATATATATATGTTGAATCTATATATATATATATACATATATATATATATATATATATATATATATATATATATATATATATATATATATGCAGATTTCTAAATCAAGTATATATCTGTTTGAGGTTTTAAGTGAGATTGGTAGCTAGCTGTTGAGAAAGAAAAGGATATATAGATGAATGAATGGGATAATTAAGAGAAGATTGACGACAAAGAGAATATGAAAAGGGGCTTTAATTTTTTGATGAACTAACTGGCAGACTTGACATCAATTTATAGGGAATTTTTTTAAAATAAAATCATGATATTCACACTTTCTTTTGGAGTAGATATAATCATTCCAACCAACTAAACCTTGCAAACAAAAATAGACGAGTCGTCGAATGACTGTCATGTGTATAAGAAGACAAAACAATTATGTATCAGTCATCCGACGGTCATTCTAATAGAGAGTTTTTGCATCGGAATTTTCCGTTATTTGTGGCTCCGGGCTATTAACCTTGGGTTTCAGAAATCCATGGTTTACTACAACTATTATTTACGAGTTAAATGAATTTTTACGAGTTTAATTTAATAAATGACTTTTCTTTCTAACACATTATCTTTGAATGATATACATCATAGTTATTTTACATTTGTCACCGTCTTTCGAAATAAAAATACATATTTTGTTTAACACAAAACAAGCTCAAATTCGATAATTAATGCTCGTGATCAAATTTGACTTCGATACTCATCTCGAGTTCGTGCTCATACTCAAGTTCGTAAAATATAAATCACACACAACTCAATTATAAACTTGTTAATTGACTTGACTCGGAGCATTTACGACCATATATTCGAAAAACAATACTGATATCACCACATGCATGGCTTTATTATTTCTCAAGTCAAATTATAAATTGTTTGTTCAATATCTTTCCTCTAAGAAACTTTATGATACATAATTGTTATAGTAAATTATATGAAAGATATATATATATATATATATATATATATATATATATATATATATATATGTTTTCTTTCATCTACACATTCTTATTTACCGACAAAAACTTCTTTAACGTCAATTCTTGATCTCATAAGAATTAAATATAGGGTGAAACTATCCAAAACTTCAAAAACAAAAGAAACATACAACAAAACCACAACAGTAATACAATCGATCATTCAAACATGCACAACGAATTACTTAACGCGATTTTATATCATAGATCATTATACATTTATATTATTATCATTGGGTTCTAAATGATAATCGATGATATAAAATCAAATTATATCGTTAAATATGAATAAAAGGTTGTGTCGGTGATGTTACTTGGACAAAAAATATTCAGGCGTAAATAGTGGTGGGACCCGTTAAAAATAAAACACCCTATGTTTTACCTATAGAAAAATATTTAGAACCTTATAAAAAAAATTATTTACTGTGTAAAATATTTACGAATCTCGTTGAATATAATTTTCTGAACCCGCCGCCGCGGATAAATATAACTCAACCAATCGAGCCGTTCAACAAAATAACTCAACCAATCCAACAAGTAACGTTTTTCACGGTCAGAAAAGTTGTCGTATGACCAAATGAAAGATCATTATTTGTGTCCTTATATTGCCGCTATATAACGGGAAATACTTGTGTGGAGAGAGATTTTGAGATAAAATGACGGGTGAAATAATTAGTACCACACAGTTTAAAAACAAATGAAATGAATGTGTGGTGTATGTCTCCACACATGTCTTCACACCGTGTAGAGACACCACACAAGAACCTCCCCTATATAACTAAATGGACGGCGATTTACCAACTTTTTTTCTCAAAATAATAAGTCGTGATAATTATGTCACTAATTAATTAATTTAATTCAAATGATATCATTACTATACTACCTAAAAGTTTAAAATCGTCATCATTTGCTTTTTGGTGTCTACTCTTTACCCACTCTTCACATTATCTCTCCAATTCCTTGCATTTTTCATGCTTGAAGCTGTTATGTGATTTCACGTTTAATACTTTTTCGTGGGGAGTTATATATTTTTATTAAAATATTATATCATACAATTGTGACATACACACACAAAAAACACCACGACAACAAAACATTATTAATTGGTGGGAAGTTATATATTGTTATTAAAATATTATATAAAAAACACCACGACAACAAAAACATTATGTTAGAATTAATTAATGATCGTATGGCTAGGTTAAGATGCATGTCTAAGATGTCGTTAATTATGGATTATGCTATGTTATATAAGAAATTTTACTGCAAATTATAATTATTTGGGTGGGCTTA
This sequence comes from Gentiana straminea, assembly GCA_036785695.1. Classification (NCBI taxonomy): domain Eukaryota; kingdom Viridiplantae; phylum Streptophyta; class Magnoliopsida; order Gentianales; family Gentianaceae; genus Gentiana; species Gentiana straminea. The sequence goes on from JAVUPR010000414.1 coordinate 13,921,452, forward strand.
GCCTCCTACAACATGCATTAGGTATGTTCTTGGCCTTGATATGAGTATAAATTCTTGGCCAAGATTTTTGTTTAGAGGGTCTATAAATTGTTTTAAGAGTAATTTTTTCTTTAGTGGTGTCCGAAAATATTTTTCTTTTTAACTTAAGTAATTTATTATTTTAGTGGTATCCGCGCACCCCATTAAGGTACATATGGTTCCGCCACTGGTTGAGACATGCATAATAGACTTCGTAACTTCGGCCAATTATTTCAAAGTAAACGATAATGATAATCTTATGTAGTTATGAGATCTATTATGATCGAATAACGTCGCTAGACTTGAGTTTTGAGCTTATAAAAGGCATCAGATGTGTCTATCATATTAAACTAAATGTCACTCTTTGGAAGCACTTCTAGAATACTCTAATAGGGTACATAATGTTGAAATATAATGTACTCGAAAAAAATAACGAATTAAAAATGGTGCTTTACTACGAAAACAAAATAACTATATATGGAACATATAGATGCTGAAAAACGATGGCAAGAAACTCAGAAATTATGTTGAGTTCAATATATAAGAATTTTATATTAATTACAATTAGTATATTCAGGGCCGTCCTTAGGGCACTCCCAGTAGAGTCCCCAAATTTTATCCCTAAAATAATATAAAATAATACATATCTCTATTTTACAACATCTCAATTCTAAAACTTCTACAACAGCATCTCTATCCTTATCCCTATAACATTTCAAATAATATTAAATAATACATATTCTACCTCACAACCCTATTTATACACATTAAATATTTATTATTTCACTCCAGCAACATCCCTATCCCTATAATTTTTAACAATTAAATATGTTTAGAGCAGTGAATAGTGTATCCCGACAAGTAGGGATGCACTGTTCATATCCCTAAAAATAAATAGGGATAGAGCCTCTGCTGTAGGAGCTATTTGAGGCAAAACTCTATTTTTTATCTTCATTTTAGGGATAGGGCACCGTATAGGACTTCTGATGGGAGTGCCCTTACGAGTTTTGAGGCTCTAAGCCAATTTATCAAAATAGGGTCTTTCGAAAAGAAAAAAAAAACGGTTTTTAAAATAGATGTCACGTGTTTAGACTTATAAGCTCATTGGATAAAAAAAAAAATACAAAGACGGGTCTGAGTATATTAATCTATGTCTTGTCTAGACACTTTACATCACGATTAATTTATCTTATATTATAATCAATGATGAAAAAATGTTGTATTGCTTGTTATGTCATAATAATTGTAATGGTAGCATTTTCATTAATCAAAGATCCTTTCAAGTACTAGCCTTAAGTGATCTTTCAAGTACAAGTGTTTGTAAATATTATCAATAAAACGACATAGTTTTGGAAAAAAAATCTACAACTAGATTATTTTCACATTATAAGTGTGGTTACATCATTTGTACTTGATAGATGACGTAAGACTAAGTACTTGAGAAGGTACCAACTCCCATTTCCATGTATATGTATAATAAAAAGATCGGCCAATAAAAATAAAAAATAAAAATTTAAATAAAAAGGTTGGCATGAATTTACATATTAGATATTCTAAATTTCCTCTTACAATATATGTACTAGTAAAACTAATGATAAAAGTGGTTAAAAAGAACGTCTAAAAGTAGCTTTTGTCCTTTCAAAAAAAGAAAAAGTAGCTTTTGTTTATATGGGACATAATTTCAATGATGTTGTGACACTTTTGACAATCACATTTTCCACGGTCAAAACGTCTTTTATTTTTGTAACTCATGACATTTTATATAAAGGGTTTCCCTCTTTTCTTGTAAAGCAAGTTCCCTTTTCACTTCATCCATAAAAATCATGTGCCTGTTAACGAGGTGTGTCGACATGAGTAATAATTAATCAAACTTTTGTTTATTTATGTCATTAGCTTGCTTGTGATCATTTGTTTAATAGTCAAATAGAAAATTATGTTCAAACCTACTTCGTTTAGGTCACAAGTAGTTCGAAAACGCTTGTTTAATACTGTAATATACGAATAAAAGATTATGTCCAAGTATGACCCATTTATAAAGATGAATTGTTCGGGCTCGTGCTGCAGTCTAGCTCTTTAAACGTATTTTTGTCTTCAGGGCCGGTCTTGTCATTTTTTGGGTTTAAGGCGAAGTCCCCGAATTGCGTCTTTTAGTTGAAAGTTTTTTTTTTTTTAAAATATAATTATCACGTTTTTAACATCCGTAAATACAAAATTCAATTTATTGATAGCTTCAAAACATGCCTACAAAGTAATCTTTCGTAGCATATTTAGAAACAAAAAAAAAATTCTTTTTAATTTCTATAGTTTTCCAACAAAAAATTAATAAAACTTGTTTGTATCTCTTTTTTTTTTTTTTTTTGGATCAAGTAATTTTTTTATTGAGACCTTTATCGATTGGAGTAAAAAAAATTGGGCATTTATCAAAAAGAAAAACATATTATATTAGGTTGGATCGGATTGAATCTATACGGATTTTTTTTTCTTTTACCGAAACATATACCGTTGGGTCCTCCCGGAACCATTGGGCTTAAGACGACCGTCTCTCCGGCCTCACATGAGGGCCGGCCCTGTTTGTCTTCATGCTTGAGTTCGACTCGTTAAAGTATGAAAAATCAAGTCCGCAACAGCATAAATATAACAAAAGTATAAAACAATATTGAAAAATCACATATTCTATTAAATTGATCTAGAGTATCCTTTAGATTAATATATACCTTATCACCTAAAATGTTAGGGTTAGGTCACACATTGATGTATCTTTTTTTTAATAAACAACAATTTTATTAAAAAACTAAAATATATTTAAAACTCACAAGCCAATTTAATGACTCAAACCATCATAAATATCTTTTTTTTTTTTTTTTCTTGATTTTTCAAGGCGATACACTCAAAATCTCTAAGAATTCTCTATATTTGTTTAAACTCGTATGCTCGGTGATAGTGTCCTTATGAATTGGTGAAGTAGTAACTTGAGAATCTACTTTTTGTTGTGTTGTCTTCGAATTTGCTGTCAATCTTGCCTTTTGTATTTCATCCTCAAGGATCGTATCAGATTTGGAGCTTGTGGTACTTTCTGCTAATTCATTTTCAACCGCATTTGCCTTGGTGGATTCTAGAGTGCATTTGGTTTATGTGGTTATATCATGAGTTGGTGCTTCCCTAACGTTCATATCCTCAACCCCAATTTCAGTTTCCCTGTCTCGTTTGTCGTTCACCGGTTCAATGAAATTTCGGGCTGAGTTGGTGATTTATCTATATAATAAGGTTTACGAACATAGTTGATCGTTCGTAAGTAAGTAAGCTCATGTTCAATTTTTTTTTTTTTTTGTTTTGAATAATCATGTTCAATTGTTCAGGAAGCGAGTTTACAATCTTTCTCAAATTTAGTTCGTTAGATTAAACAAATGGACGATCACGAACATTAGCTAGCCGAATACGATTTATTTGTGAGCAGCTTTGTACGTTTAACACCTCTAACCACAAGTTAAACATTTGTTTAAACTAAAAAATATTTGTCTAGAGACATTAGTTACATAGAAAAATATCTTGGAACAATTTTAATTAGGATAGTTTGTGAGTGAATATGTAAAAAAATTAAAATAGAAATTGATGGATGGATCAAATTAGGAAGATTTTCTGTAAATGTTTTATTTTTTAAAACTATTTTTAATTTTAACATATCACGAACTCCATCTTTTTATTTATCTGTCGTTAAAAATTATCTTTATTCGTCGAAAAAATAATTATTTCCCATGTCTCTTGTTTTAAAAACCAATAAATACTCAATGAGAAGAGTTATTACGCAACAGGTTTTTATGGGTGATACCAAATAGATGGGTGAGATCTCTCCAACTTACCTTTACACACCACTACTATGTGAGAAAGTAAATTTTAATTCATCTCAACCATCCACTAGTTATACTCATAAATACATGTTGCATGATAACTTTTCTCATATTGGATTTATTATTTTTCCATTGATTCAAACATACAAACGACAAACTAACGGAGTCATACTCGTTATTGCTCGTGATGTTTGTTTTCAAATGAATGACTGAGCTGAAATTGGATTATAGGCTCATTCCTTCAATAAACGAACACGGGCTTGGCTCGCAAACATATATTATGTTCACGAACCCATGCAGTTATATAGATAAACCAACGTACGACAACCAATCTTAATCCATCGAATGTTAAGCCATTCATTCATCAAATATAGAGTAATTCTTAGGAAATTTGTACAAAGTTTTAATATTTTTTTTTAATATGGTGTATGAAATATTATTTTATAATTATTTATTCGTTAGCTTGGATTTATTATACATTAACCAGCCGAATTTGAGGTTGAAAACAACAATACTTTTAACGAGTCGGGCTCCAACTCGAGCCTGAACTGTTCGTCTTTTAAACGAATTGAGTTAGAACACTTATTTTTTCTTCTGGTTAATTTAGTCAACAAACGATCACATAGATGCTCGTAAATTAAAGATATCGAACATAAGCAATAAATGAATGGCTCGGCTTGATTCGTGAACAATACTAGTCAAACATATGGGTTCAAAGACCCTTCAAATTTTGGTAATAATGGACAAACATGGGGTGTCATTGCATTAAAGGGCCTGTTTCTATTTCGAGTAAAAATGGATCAACATCCATCTTTATTAGAGCATACAATTGGGCCATCTAATGTCCAAATGCTTACGATCTGATATAACATACCAATCAAGAAAATTGTAACAAATTTGGATTTCGGCAATTCGAGTGTTTGGCACATTAAAATAATTACCTTAAAAACCATGATCATTTTCATAAAAAGTAACGTCGTTATTACTGAAATCAAAATTTATAGATAATATAAATGGCACTGATTTTTTTCACGGTACGTAGTCAAAGTGAGTAACATAAACGGTATTGACCTTTCCTTGTACGTAGGCAAAGGTGAGTAACATAAACGTTATTGTCATTGATTTTCCTACATACATCGGTGAACAGTGATGTTCTTACATGTGTGATGCTATAGTAATTTTATGGTGTCATATAAAAAAAATTAAAACACAATTTATGTCAAAAGTAATTGAACAGCGTCAATAGGATACGCAAGTCGGGGGTTTGTTAGGTTTCAGATTAACAAATGTCGAGTTGCTATTTAGTTAATATAACCCACACGCACGGCCGCCCCAACCATAAGGGGTTTCTTGCGGACCCAAAAAAAATTTCCAATTTATGTCAAAATTAATTGAACAGAGTCAATAGGATACACAAGTCAGGGGTTTGTTAGGTTGCAGATTAACAAATGTCGAGTTACTATGTAGTTAATATAACCCACATGCAGGGCCGGGCAACCATAAGGCTATCGAGACGGTGGTCTTAGGTCCAACGGTGCCCGGGGACCGAAAAAAAATTCTAGTGTAGATTCAATCCGATCAAATTTAATATAATGGGATAATTGAAATGATAAAGGCCCAAAAAAATATACTCGAACCGATAAAGGTAAAAACAAATAGTCAATGAATTCTATCCGTGATCAGATCACTGGACTACTCAAATTGGCGGTGGTAGATTCGTGTATTTAGATGTAAGTGTATTTAGATGTATAGTGGTCTAATTCGAATCGATACGTATGAAATTTCGAACGAAAATGAATAATTAGACGACTCGGCCTTATGACCAAGAAATTTCAGGGGCGGCCTTGCCCACATGATTTCATATAAGATTACAACTGTACGATTCATATTTAACCACGTAATAACTTTATAATTTTATATTTATTGAGTTACCATCTAAGGGCATTCCCAGCAGAAGCCCTATATGGTGCTCTATCCCTAAAATGAAGATAAAAAATAGAGTTTACCTCAAAATAAGCTTCCACAACAGAGTCTATATCCCTATTTTTTTAGGGATATGAACAGTGCATCCATACTTGTGGGGATGCACTATTCACACCCTAAACATATTTAATTATTAAAAATTATAGGGATAGAGATGCTGCTGGAGTGAAATAATAAATATTTAATCGGCTTTTGTTTTATCGGCTTGAATAGCAATCATTTCAAAGAGTGATGTGTGAAATGAAGGGTTGTGAAGTAGAACAAGAATGCAAATACGAATTGTTAATTATGTTAAGACAAATATTATCTCTTCCAAATGCAAAACAGGCGTTCATGTTTACTACCCACCCTTGTCCACTTACCCTCAATCCCACCACCAAACATCACCACAAAGCACCATCTGCAACTGCAAGCCCCCGGATCCTTCTCTCAATTTCACTTCAAAAAGATCCGCAACGCACATATACTATATACATCATTCAACTCTTTTTTCTCAGAAAAAAGAAGGTTTTGTTTCGGGAATTTTTTTTTTTGCAGAAACCCAATTGATAAACATTCTATGTCCATAATCAACTCAATTCATCAGTGCCAATCATTAATAAAATATATATATATATATATATATATATATATATATATATATATATATATATTATATTTTATATATATATATTAATGTTAATTTGATCTAAAATCGCTCCAAACGTGCTGGCTTTGCTTGGGCCTGAACTAGATTGAGGGTAAGAGAATGACTTTGTTAGAGGTTGAAATGGGTTGAAGGAAAGCAAATGAGTTTGTTGCAGGTGTATTTGTTTTGATTTTTTGTTTTATCGGCTTGAATAGCAATCATTTCAGGGAAGAAAAAGTGATGTGTGAAATGAAGTGGGAACCCGCCAAACAAAATTATTATTATAAAGTGACTTTTTTTTTTTGAATGAACTTTATAAAAGTCATGATTTGATTAATTGCAAAAGGTAATAATTTCTATAGCACATCGAAATTGATAGATTTGTGTCATTTGACACAACATTGAGGTCACTATTTCTATATATTATTATATAATATATCTTGAAAGAAAAATCCATAAGACAAAAGTAGCCGTACAATCATGTTCTCTGCATATTTTCTCAACACGAAACATGCATTTGGGCACCGACCCCATCCCCCGATTTGATACATACAAAAAGATTCCAACCACAATCTTTAAAAAAAAAACAAAAAGCAAAAAGCAAAAAAAATCAGGCCAAATTAGGCTCAAGGCCATCCTATCTTTGAAGGAGTTTACTCGCAGACAGGGATTTGATTTCTAAAGGTATTAGATGGTCTATTGGAAATGGGAAGTCGGTTAACATCTGGAATCAACCCTGGGTGCCCTTGGAACCCAGCCTCTCCGTATCTACCTTTGGGTCTCACAGTGACCTACAAACTATTGACCAACTAATGATCAACGGGAATTGGAACCTACCTCTAATCGCTCAAACTTTCCTACCGCACGAATTTGATGCAATTAAGAGCATCCCGATCGAGCCAACAGAACAACGTCGATAGAATATTGTGGCATTATGAGAAGAGAGGAAATTATACTGTTAAATCGGGATATAAGCTAGCTCAATCACTTCAGTTACATATGCAAAGTAATGGGGAAGGAACTACCTCAAAGGCGAACTCAAAATCTTGGAGTTATATCTGGGCACTTCGATTACCGTCTAAAATAAAAGCTTTTATCTGGAGACTTGCCACTGCCTCACTACCAATTGGGTCCAATCTTTTGAGAAGACGAATCTCGGATGGCAAATGCTCGATCTGTGAAAGTGATATTGAAACTTGGAATCATTGCTTCTTCAAATGTAATTGGATCAAAAGCATGTGGAGCTCTTACCCGGACTTTCAATCGGTTGTGGCCACAGATTTCGGCACCTTCTTGGATCTCTGCTTCCACTTTGCTTCTCAACTTGTCCCAAATGCTGATTTATTTTTTTCGATGCTCTGGTTCGTATGGCTTGGGAGAAATAGCTCTATCTTCCAGAATGGATCTTTTTCGTCGCTTCGTATTCCACATCAGGCAGAAATCTTTTTGAATGAATTTACTAGAGCCTCCTCTATTGATTCCCTTTCCAATTGCCAAGGATTGCCCCCAAATCAGTTGATAAAACCTAAAGATGGAGCCTTGAAAGTCAATGTGGATGCCGGGGTTCGACTTGACCATGGAACGGCCGGAATGGTGATGAGAAACCACAAGGGTGTTTTAATTTCAACAATATCTATTGATCTCGGTCTGGTCGCATATGTGGAATTTGCAGAGCTTTCGGCAATCCTCTTGGGCGTGTAGAGAAGCTGCTAGAATCTGGAGTGGAGAAGTGGTCATTGAATCTGACTCTTCTCTTTGCATTGCCAGATTACACTCTGAAGAAGAAGACTTTACAATGATGGGAGTTTTGGTCTCAAAAATTTGGAAGATGAAGAGGTTTTTCCGAGGTTGCAACTTTAACTTAATTAAACGGAATTGTAATATCTCAGTTGATAGGCTTGTTAATTTAGGGTTTTCTATCCCTAATTTTCTATCTGGTTATTGTAACTGTGGTACCCAACCCCCTCAAATTGTACTCTCTGCGATATTAGCAGACTCTTAATTTTAATGAAAGTTATTTGGTTTTCACAACAACAAAAAACAAATATCAGGACCACATATGTATGCATTCGGGGGATATGGTACACAGATTTTCGGGGAGTGTATCATTTTCCTTTGTAGTTTAAACAAAAAATTGAGTTTCAGTCTGAAAGTTTTTACTCTCCTCTAAAGCTTTATTGAAGTGTAAATATTTATAAATAAATAAAAGTCATATAACCAACCACATGATGATGGCAAGTATACTTATAAAAGATACATTTAACTTAATAAAATTCATAATAATCAATGGAATAAAAAATGTTAAATTATTCGTTCCGTATGAATAATGATTATCATAATAGGATTAATAATATAGAGTGGAATGACTCATCTTGTCAAACTCAGTCATCTTGAACAAAGATGATTGCGGCACCGATAGAGTGAAGAAACAAAAACTGGACACCGACTCATTTCATATCACACATTTGGAAAAGAAAAAAAAATAACACCTAAAGAAAACGTGGATAATAAAATGCATGATTCGGGGGATAGGGTTGTGGTAGCTCAAGAATGTAACATACATTTTCCCTTATTAAAACCTTCTTTTAAGAAATAATATTCCTTTTTTTATTAGAATTTCTTCTACAATGACACCACACGTTAAAACAGTCTATGTGGAGAAATAGACATCATGTATTTCTACCAGAATATTGTAACCGTGTTGTCTGTATGTACGGAGACAACACATAAATATGAGAAACTTTAGGTAAAGACTTTGTTTATGTAATTAATTTATGCGGATGAATCTCAATTATTAGAAAATAAAGTAACAGAAAATATGATGAAGTTCAAAAAAGAGATAAAGATGATATATTGTCAAGATAATTTAGTAGTTTGAATAAAAGATTGTTTATTGGTTTTTTTAAATTATTAAAATTATATTTGGATTAGTTTTAGGTTTATCTAATATGATTTCTCCACTATATAAGAGAGATCCATTGTATGTATTTCATAAATTCAATAAAATCAACCACTTGAGAGTTTTTCGTGTGTGTATTCTGTTTTCCTTCATCAATTACATGGATACAACTCAGATGAATTGTGTGATTTAGATTCATTTATACGGAGATGGTATTGGTAAGTGCACACATGGAGTTAACATCAAGGAGTTATCCTAAAAAATGATCCCAAATTTACCCGGAGAATTAACCAACGCCTATTTTCGTTTATGGTTTTTTTGGCAGCCGACCCGACCAGCTAAAAATCATAACAATACATAAAAGAATATTATATAAATACATATAACTCTCTAATTTTATGTATCGACATATTATATAAAATTGTTGACTAACTATTATAATATACGTCTGATACCTTCTGACATTTATCATAAAAAAATTTGAAGTCGTCTAATTTGCACCATAGGTGTAGCTTGTAGAAGCAGTACTTTTAGATCATATAAAAGGTGTGTAATCATTTATAAGAAACAAGTTTAGGCCATATGAAAGGTGATTATTAATCAATTATAAGCATCGAAAACAAGTAGTGTAAAACTATGATCGAAATTTTTATTTTTATTATTTATTTTTATTATTTACTAGTTTTCGATTTAGGTATAGAAAATTATATGGAAGTAGATAGCTAGAAAATCTACCCAAATTGTATTTCTTACTCCCTCCATTTTATTTAACTGTCTTAGTTGTGGAAAATAAATTCGATCGTAAATACATTTTCAAAACATCATTTTACATATATCCCTGTGAAATTAAGAATAACATTATATTAATAATATTTAAAAGATGTTATTATCATTTTGATGTTATCATTTCCTTAGCATGTGCGTTCTTGATCCCACTGGAAGTCTAGAAGGTTGGAAAATGGATTATATATAAAAAATAGAAAATAAAAAAGGTTGGAGTGTCCCTCAAAGCTCTCTGACCGATCCTGTCACTGATAAAGTACTTGTTTTCTCTGTTCATAGCTTCTGTTCCTTCCTGCTTTCTGTCATATCTCCAACATTCCCAAAAGCAATTGATATATAGTGGCGGGAAGTTATTATATGATGAGAGAATTTGAGGTAAAGAGACGGGTGAAACGATTAGAACCACACAGTTTAAATACAAAATAAAACTGTATGGTATGTAAAATATCACACGGTGTCTCCACACTGCGTGAAGACACCACACAATAACTTCCCTATAAGTGGCGGTGAGAGAAATTTTATCAATAGAGTCGTCGAAATAACTTCGAAATTTCGTTCCCTATAGTGGCGGTGAGAGAAATTTTATCAATAGAGTCGTTGAAATAACTCCGAAGTTTCGTAAGTGTTACTATTATACAGTGTTTTTTTTTTTTTTTTTTTTTTACGTTTTCAACAATCAAATTACATTCTTTTAATATGAAGAAAAAAAAATCTCAGTCAAGCACAAGATCCCTCTTTATCCATGTGTATCCGCCCCTTTATGTAATACAATCTCTCTATTTACCTCGTCCCGAGAATTTAATTGAAGATGTAAATCAAATTTTATGTAGTAGTGGTTTATTTTAAAAGATATTGTATTGACACATTATTTTGGTGAAGAGAAGTCGATCTAACAATCGAACTCGAACAACTCTCAGATCGAAGCTAAGGTTGTCACTATAGTATTTCCCGAGTTATGCCTCTCAGGGGCAGAAAATATAAAAATACTTTGACTTGATATTGTTAAATAAAGAAGATAAATCTTTAAAATTGAAATTTAGATCAATTCCATATCATCACCACCCAATAAAAATAGTTAGAGGTTTGGGTCCTTTTAATACAAAATCAACATTTATTCATAAATAATATTAAAGGCACTAAACCAACCTAAATTAAAAAGCAATTCCATAACATAACCACACAATAAAATAGCCAAACAAATTTAAATGATCCTTAATATATTCACATTTTATGCATTTATTAGGTAAGATGGTTTGGGTGAATACGACACGGCGGGTAGGGGTGGTAAGATGGCAAATTAAGGTGGTGAGGGGTGGTTCAATGGTGGGGTTTGATGGTAGAGGTGAATTAGGTACGTACGTTGGGTGGTGTGAAGTGCGGGTAAGGTTGAGATGGTTGTGGGTAAGGCGGTAAGGTGCATACTAATATGAGTGAGGGTTAGTGTAGGTAAGGGTACTTAGTGATATGGTAGGGGTTGTACGGGTAGAGTGGTAGTTCATGGTAGGGTGATGTGCGTTAGGTAGGTAGGAATAGGGTTGTGTTGGTGGTGATAATATCAGGTTTTGTCAATTTATTTACCACAGATCATCGTTACATTCATTTTCAAAGATATATATACTATTTTTATCCAAATAATAGAATAAAATAAAATTTCATTTCATTACACTGCATTACTGCATTACTTCCATCCAAACTAATTAACCATAGCATTTCTAACACTCCCAATAATGATATTTGCTTATTTAAACAGTTTATCCACACTAAAATATTTATTTTTAACATGCATTATATGTTAAAGTTTACATTCTGAATTCTGATGAACACCAAAACTGTAAAGAAGAGAATTGAAGGGAAAATAAAAAGTGTATACCCTGACCTGGAATGAAATTTTTGAAACAAAAAATTTAAAGGATAAAAAAAACCACAAACATGCAAGATGTCTGCATGAGAGCTTTCAGCACGATTTCTTGAACTTCTGTCGTAATACTACATGCACAATCACTCAGATACAAAGTATGACACAATTTACTTTTACACCGATGATTATGATATATGTCAACATCATGAATCATACATCAGAATAAACAGTGTAAAAATTGGTTGTGTAACTCGTTGTAACCTAGTGGTTGTGCATGTAGAATACCTTTGTTATTAACCCTTCTCACCAAGAAAATATTACTGCCATAAATATCTCACAACGAGTGACACAACACACTTTTTCTATCATTGATTATGATGTAAAACCTACTGATTCATATTAGGGTCATCATAATCAATGACGCGAAAATGTATTTTTGTCATTCCATGCGGCACGACCTTTGTGATAGCAGCATTATCCTGCAACAAATTATTGATATTGTTGATGTTGATATTATAACTGTGCCCCCGGGCCGAAAATACTAGTTTCACAACACAATGATCTCCATAACGATATTACCATTACCGCCCTCCTCCGGAAACCCTAGTTCCACAATAAATTGATCCGAACAAATAACCGTAACACGCTTTTACGCAGTGATGTGAAATTACGTTTGTGGTCATTTATTGTTGTGATCTTCTTCTGTTATGGAACTAGCACTACTCTTACCGGCCCAGTCGTAAAAAGTAAATGGATCCAATGACTTGTTTTCACCATCATCAACTTGTGAATATCCATTTGGAAACAAAAGATTCATCGGATCAGATTCCAATTCACCCAATTCCGCAAAGAAATCTTCAGAATTGTTTGAAAATTCTTGAAATATCACAGGCTTATAACTCTGTCTCAATTCCTCGTTTTGCTTTTCAAGAATAACATCTTCCATTATTTCTTCCTTTATTGCATAATTATTGTTTTCAGTGATTTCCATCTGTTCTTCTTTGAATAGAACTGTTGAAGGTGGTTTGTGGGATTGAGAAGAAGAAGAAGATGGGGTTTTGGAGAATTTGGATCCGGATTTGGGGGCCGGGTGGGTGCAGGTGTTTCGTGTCGAACCGGCCAGAGCGTTCCGCTGGGTAGGCCAAGGGTGGTTGTGGTCGCATGTGTAGGTGATGACTAGCATGTTCGGGTCGGATCGGTTACGTTCGACTTGTTTCCTTGCTGGACAACCTTTTGAACTGCTGCATCTATAATAACCTCTGCAAAATTTTGAATTCAAACATTAAACCGAGTTATGATAACTGCTCTAACGACCTGTCTCGAAATCCATGCATTTTTACGTTCATAAGTCGATTCGCACATAGGTTATTATAACGGGCGTCTTTATTTTCACTCCAGCTCTATCGGTGCACCACATTATACAACACCAAATCAATATTTTGAAAGTCGATTCTTGACTTAAAGCAATCGGATTTGAGAATCGACTTTCTTTTTTTGAGAATCAACTTTTCGAAAAGCTGATTTTTAGCTCAAGAATCTATTTCAAAAGGTCGATTCAATATGATGTACAGGTCGTTTTGCTCGGGTCAAAAACTGGTTTTCCTTTAACAATACAACCGCTATATAAGAAGCTTATATATATCAAGTAGTATAAATCATTTTTCTTCGTTTACAAAATGCTACTATCACAACGGTAGTGACATTGATCGTGATGTAAATTCTCTATAATTAAGGATGTACAGGTGTATAATTGTTGTGACACAACCTTTGTTGTATACGCCTTTCATTTATACCTTCTTTAATGTGAAGATAAATATTTATGCAAATATGTCCACAGAAAGTATACACACTAAATGATTTAAACCGTATTTAATAAATATGAAGAAAATATAATGTCAACCATTTGATTGAGTTAAAATGTGTGCATAAATCACTCTACTTAATATAATGTACTTCATATACACCGTAAAAGACAATGTAATACACGATTTTAACGCTTTTATCACAATATTTAATCTTGATACTTTTATCCATATATCTTTGAATTTTTTTAAACTGTTTCAGTCAAAAGTGTTGTCTGTCTAAAATATAAAGTTGAAGGTAACCAACTAAAACTTGACACATCACAAAATTTTAGCTTAGAATATAAAATAATTATGGATAAAGGTAATAGACAAAAATGTGTAGATAAATGTAACAATCTCAAGACAAAACATAGGAGATAAAAATGTTAAAATATAATGAAGAAAAAAAAAAGGAGTCAAAAGGGTTTTAATAGCATAAAGGAAGAAAAGACTTGAGCTAAGTATGGCGGTTTAAAAGCAATTTGAGCTTTATATAGGTAGGGCAGCTGACTCCAAAATGAACTTTTACGGGAAATACTTTCATAATCACTCGATTCGAAATTCTTTTAAGAAACGACAATGTTCACAGGCAAATTTTATGATAGTCCTCGATCAAGTTTAACTTGAAGATCCAGAATCAATAGAAATTTAAAAAAACACATGAGACTCAACCGTGTAAAATATAAACGTCATGTATTTACAACTTTGCCCCTATTTTAAGAATTTTTATTAGATGTACAAGTATGACATGGTGATTCTGGATCACCATAAAACTACTAATGTTCACATACTGTATTTAAGGATTTACGGTATATGATCGGTATGATATCAAATCAGGACACTCTTTTACCGGAGTAATAATGGAAGAACTACCCACGTTTCCAATAGTAGTTTTATGGTGGTCGGACTACCAGCGTACGTCATCTTTGTCTATTGATAGGATTTCTTAAAAGAGGCAAATTTGTAAAAGCGTACATTTATATTTTACACGGTTGGGCCATGTGTGTTTTTCGGATTTTATTGGCCCCGGATCACTGTCATACTTGATCGGGGACAAAGATAAAATTTCCGCGTTTCCAAACACATAAAAAATACATTATTAACAACCAAAGAACGAGGTGTTTTTGTTTTGATTGGTTCTTTTATTTTCTTATATAAAATGTGTGATTCAGACACCATTTTCCGTATAAAAAGATACAGAAAATGTTGCTACTAAAGGTAATAATGAGTGACACAACACACTATTATACTATAGATCATGATATAAGCTCATTGATTATAATATAGACTTACCATAATTAACGGAAAAAAAATGTTATTTCATTCGTTTTGCCACAACTATTGATATAGTAACATTACCTTTTCTATACACGGAGAAGAATTAAAGTACAACAAGTATTTTAAAATTATAACAAGTGGAATGACGTGAATCCAAGGAATGTGTCCTGGTTGGTTGTATATCACACCCGTCCACCTGTTGTAACTCATAAATATCCATTCTACCATAAAACACTTTGAATCTACATACACCATTCTTAAACGTTCATTTCAGAGTCGATTCTTGAGTGATAAATTGACTTTCAAAACGTCGAACAAACGTGAAAATCACATTCAAAAAGTTACTTTTTAGCTCACTAAACAATTTTTAAAAAATCGATTCAATATGGTCTCGGGTGAAAATAAATGCTCCAATACAAATGGGGAATAGTAAGTCATACCTGGGATATGGAGACCCTTTAATAGGCTTCTGGCCATACTTTCTCCATGCCCATAAATCAGACGGAACTACTTCACCACTTGGCCGGCTGTTCACCGGCGCCGGCGCCGGAATACAAACCACCTTCTTTGCTTGACTCTTCCTGTCCACCACATTCCAAAAAAGAAAAATTAATAATAAAGAAAATTCTATACAATCTTATCAACTAATGCCATGCACAAGAATTATTGACTTAAAAAAAAAAGAGAAAAGACTATGTATATATCATGCATGCAACTGTTTGATATAGACATGTCAAGAGAGGGCCATGTAACTTGGCTTGTGCCTTTTTATTATTTACATGCTTTGTCTTTCATTGTAATGAATGGATTAAGACGGCCACATTGTTCAAAAAAAAAAAACAAGAACCCTTATAACACGGGCTTGTAATGTATTTGATTGATTGTAACACATTGACATGATGAATGCCTACTTTGTGATAATTAGATGAATGACTCCCCACCAGCTATAGTCAAAAAAATTCCACCACTTTCTCCTCATATGCAAGTTATCTCCATCGATGGTTATTCTGATGCAGGGAGGCTTCGATAGAGAGCTGCATACGTCGCAATATCTGGACCACACACTTTTATCCTTAATAGGGAATTGCGTACGTGGCGTGAAAGTGTGGTCGATGTTGCACGTATGCAATTCTCTCATTAAGCTCTCCCCGCATCGAATAACTCATCCATCAACGGCTTATTGTCATGAGTAATCATTATCCGACACCGTAAAATAATCACAACAATTGATATGATATGTTCAAAACTCGGTTCAAACGGTACCACTTGAGGCTTAAAGAAATGAATATAAAGACTTCAGGCACATTGTGCTCGTTTAATCTATGATAGTTAATGTAAGTTATCAAGCTTAGTATAACTCAGTCTTAAATCTTGGTAAGTTTATCCAGCTTTTTTCCAATGTAGGGTATTATGTTCTCCCGCTCTTAACAATCTAGTGTCGTCGACAGGGTCGGCCCTCATGTGAGGCCGGAGAGACGGCCGTCTTAAACCCAACGGTATATGTTTCGCGTTAAAAAAAAAAAAAAAATTCGGATAGATTCAATCCGATCCAACCTAATATAAATTTTTTTTTATAAAGGCCCAATTTTTTTTTACTCCATTCGATAAAGGTCCCAGTAAAAAAATTTACTTGGCCCAAAAAAATTAGACATACAAACAAGTTTTATTAATTTTTTGTTTGGAAAACTATAAAATTTAAAAATAATATATTATTTTATATTATTATATATCTATATTAAAAAAAAACACACAAAGAAAAATAAAACTACTTTGTAGACATTGTTTGAGGCTATTAATAAATTGAATTTTGTATTTACGGATTTTAAAAACGCGATAAGTATGTTTTTCAAAAAAAAAAAAAAAACTTCAACTAAAAGCGCGGTCGAAAAAAACGCCTTGCCTCAAAAAAAAAAAAAAAATATCAGGGCCGGCCCTAGTCGTCGACATGACGTAACCAGAAGATTTGATTTTCATAGCGTTACACTTAGTTATATTTAATACAGTCGGCTCTGAAACAACTACTACTCGTTTGATACCACGCGTAACACTATACACTTCAAATGTAACGACGTTACTTGAATCGTAATAGATTCAATAATTGCTTAGGTACACTATCATAGTGTCATTGATCGTTTGCTTAAAATTGTTAACACAAGTTGTCAAGTTCATGTTGGCTTGACCTTACATCTAGGAAATGTTTCTTTCGGTTTTTCAATACATGACATTACATTTATACAATTGATTATAATTAATGACATATACAATGAATATGTTTTATACTCCGTATTATTATCAATTATGTAAAACTACATTAATTTTTTTGTCATATATAGGTATGATATTGTGCCGGTATATGTTTTGCAATTAAAGGAATGATTAGAATTTAGAATTCAAATTTAACAAGCCCTTTCCAGTTTTTAGGGAGAAATTTTGGCTTTCATAACTATACCTTATTTTTATCAAAACCCTTATTACCCTTTTATTTTTTTTTTAAAGACAAATCAAAACCCTTACTTTGAGGAAGCCTTAATTACTAGATGGGCATGCACAGACATCAAGATATTTAACATGGTACTATGAATTTAATCATTTAATTATCAGTAAATAAAATTCATACTTCATCATCCATTTTAGACTTATATATATGGAACACAGAAGTTGATGAAGTGATATTAGTATATTAATTACTAGCGTATTTATAATTAACCTAGACCTGATAAATTCATATATTACAGATATTTAAGGAATTATGCTACCTATGATCATTAATCATACAATAATAACCAAATTAAAGCTGCATTATTTTAATCTAAGCATGGTATTAAGAGATTCTTCTCGTAAGCAAAGCATGATTTCAATAGATTCTTCTTCTAATTACCAAACCTTGATTTCAAGAGTTCGATTCTTCATCGATCTACAAGTAATTTGCAACATAACACGTATAAAATTACACTCTTGATTATGATGAGCTTCGTATAGATCATCAAAATCAAAATTATAGTCAATGATTTAAAAGTTTTTTTTTTTTTTTTTTTTTTTTTTTTTTGAAAGGTAATGATTTATAAGATTATTAAATCATTAAAATCTCACCTTCGCTTAATACCCGAGTTTTTGGGAGAAGAGATCTGCAAACCAGCATTTTCTCCTTTGCATAACATCACATCATTAACCGCTAACGTCGCCGGAGAACTCTTCCCGGAAGCACGACCAACCGCCGCCGGATCTCTTACCGGAGTACTACTAGCAGCTGATAACTTCGCAGCAGCAGGAGCGATCTGAAGCATCCGTGTAAAAAAATTCATTCTGTTGGGCCGTCTGATCAAATCTTCTTGATCATCAATCTTGTGATGATCAAGCATAACACTACTTTGTTGACCGTCTCCTCCCCCAAGTCCAAACCTACACCTGTCCACCACGGCGTTGCTGAAGAAACTATTAGAACCTCCTTCAGCAACGCAGTCGACATCGCCAGTACAACCGTCGACGGCGTTGCTGAAAAAATCAGTTAGTTCAGCAGCAACGCCGTCGACGGTAGAAGTAGTAGTGAGTGGATCTTGTAATAAGAGTGAAAAGGGATCACCAAATTCATCAAGTAGTGGATCTTCCTCTAATAACCCTACTGGATTCTCATCAAACTCGTGAATATATTGATCGGTAATATCCGGGATGCTTCCGTTTATCGTTCCGCCTGTTCGGATTATATCAGCTAAATCACCTCCATAGTTCTTCATATCTTCTTGAACTTGTTACACATGCATAGATATATATAGCTTATTCAAAGGTTTCTATATATATATATATATATATATATATATATATATATACTCTATGCTATGATCATCATGTAGTTTTGTTTGCTAGCTAATGTTTTTCTTTTTCTTTTTTGAAGGAATTAAAAAAAGTAAAAAAGAATTTAAACAGCAAAATCTGATCAGAGAATGACAGAAGAAAAGAGGGGTTCTACTCAAACAAAAGGAATTGATGAAAACCCGTGAGAGAAGATGAGAAGGGGTAGGGGAAAGGGAAAGAGAGACGTTGACTTTTAATGTAGAGAGAGGCTAGAAGGGGTTTGCCTTAATAAGAGAAATACTAGAGGGCAAGTTAGTTTATTTCAAATCATAAACAAAGATATCATACTTTTTAAAGTCATCAAATAACATATTGATATTGTATATATACTTGAAACTTTGTAATGTTATTTAAATGATAATGGATTCGGTAACTATTTAGTCACTCATAGTTACACAGTAACATTACATTAAAGAAATGGGAGAATTGTTGTATCATCATAATATAAGTTTGATACATAATAAACATGTTAATTTGTGTTGTTTTAGGACAAGTGAGGGCGATTTTTGCCTAATCCACTATGACTCAAACAACGTCTCTAGACACGAGTTCTTGAGCTTTACATGTGGTATCTGAGCTGATCACCAGACAAAGCTAACTGACGGAACTAAGTGACACGCTGATGCTACCTCTAAAATCCACGCCGTGAGAGGCAGTAAGGACATCATCTACATCTCCCGTAAATCTCTTTACATGGGTGAGAGTGTTATATCCCGTATGAAAAGGTGGGAGAAATGGTTTGACTCCTTGAGAGGGAAGAATGTAACAACCGGCATGAAAAATCGGGTGAAACATATATTATATCAGTTATTTGAAATGGGAGAATGTAATACTACAAATAAAAAGGTGGTAGAAACATTATTATTATATAATGTTAAGACATAAGAGACATGATAATTTGGATTGACAATTTATGTCAAGTCAGGATGAATCTTATTAGTGATTGAATCCATTATTATTCAAATAGGCATCGCTCCACCGGAATAAATTCACTCCACCGGCCCAACCTAGCACCACTTCCTGGCCCCTATAGATAGCTTGTCCACACCGTCTTTTATGGTGTTATATTTAGTTATGTATAGTGGTTGAACCCGATATCATATATAATGTTCAAAACATGAATATAAATGTGTTATTTAAGACATATATGGTGAATGTGAGATAACCGGACTAATCATAATAGATCCTCAGATTAATCGATGTCGGTTGATCTAAAATAGTTAGCTCAAAACTATTTGGATTATTATAAATCGGACAGATACTTCCCAAAACTATGAAGTTGCAATTATTTTCAATTAAATATATTTAAGCATATGATTTGTTCCCTGAATCTCATGTGGTTTTTTCCTTCTCGATCATGGCTTTTTGTATGTATGGTGGTGGATAAGTGTTCACGTCCAATGAGAACTTTGTGGTAAAGTCATTATTATTCAGAAACAAAACAAGTGGCAGAATTAATTAAAAAATAATAATTATAATATTTATTAAAATAATAAAATACAGATAACAAGATAGTAGTAGTATTATTTAAAAACAAGGCGGCAAGTAGCCGCATTTGACGGAAGAGCTTGGAAGCATACCCTTTGCCATTGCCTTCGGGATCGCTATTTTTAACCCATTGCCCCATTCAATATATACAGATACTAGTGGTTTTATGGTGGTCCTGGACCACCATATCATATTTGTCCACCAATGAAATGTCTTATAAGAAGGGTAAAAACGTCAATACATGGGAATTATATTTTACACGATGGACCCTTGTGTTATTTGTTATTTTTCTATTGATCCTGGATCACCAAATCATCATTGATCCAGGACCATAATAAAATTTCCCATACAGATATATTTTTTCCCTTCGTATAATTAAAAGTAAAATTCATACCGGTTTCTCTTTTTTCTTTAATCATGTCTTTTATTTTTATTTTTATTTTTTATTTTTTTGTGTTGCTTGATTCTGGTCCAATTTTAAGAGGAATTTCAAAATTTGGCTGACATAATTTTAGTCAGAAAATATTAAATGTTCGGATATTTTTTTTAGCTGACTCAAATTCGGCAAAAATAATCCTTATTTTGTAGACACCAACTTATGCATAATAGTTTGCTGTGAAACAAAACTTCTACGGAAATTAACAAAGCACGTTACCGCAATCACCCTTCCCTAGTCCTACTATGCACCTGCATCCTTATCTCACCCTACCACCCCACCTGTACGTCATCCCTATCTCACCATGCTACCCCACTCTCACGAATCTCATTACACCTAAACCCTACCATGCACCCTCAGCTCCCTGTTGGACTTATTTTTATGTTTTGATGATGAGTGCTAGACTAACTGTTATAGTGCAAAGGCAAAAAGATGTCTAGATCAAATGTATAGGTTTATTAGAGTTTGATCATTGTATAGGTTTGATCAAACAAGCTTTCGTAAAGGTCACCGACTTGTTTCAAACAGACTGGTCTATATCAGTAGGGTAGATAGGTCAGTAGACTAGTCAGGAACCTGCTGAAGACTGAAGGCTGAAGGCTCAAACTCAGTTATAGAAGGCTAAGTGATCAAACTTAGTAATTTAAGTCAAGGATATGGAATCAGAATTTAGGCAAGTCTGTGATGACCTAAACTGATTACATATACATTGTGTACAAGGTCTAAGTTCCATAAGTTGGATGATGTTTGGAACTTGGTTATAATTAAAAAGGTGTAATCTAACTTCACAAATAAAAGTTAGATAAAAGAAATCAGCTGCATTAACTTTATTACACGGAAAATTTCTGTTCAGCAGAC
Organism: Gentiana straminea; assembly: GCA_036785695.1. NCBI lineage: Eukaryota > Viridiplantae > Streptophyta > Magnoliopsida > Gentianales > Gentianaceae > Gentiana > Gentiana straminea. Next base: position 13,943,219 of record JAVUPR010000414.1, read on the forward strand.
TGATAGGTATTACAGCAGACCGATGAACCTGCTGATAATATACCTCGGTTAATTCAAGATTACATTGGAAGATTACATGGATAAGGACGACCAACTACCTCTGATTTATCAAACAAATCAAGGGCTGAGATTAAAAGAACGTTGGGATGATTCAAGATTTTATCCAATGGTTATAAGTCAAAGGGTGGACAGACTGCATTGTCAAAAAGGAATTCTGACAGTGTCAGTCCTATGAATGGGGACAGAAAGCAAGTCAAATGGGACAAAAACTAGGAACGGTTATATTTAAATTTCAAATACAAGTCACATGCATTTCTACCTATAAATAGAGGACTTTCAACTCAGAAAAAAGGAGATTGATGATGACTGAAAAACTTTAAGAGAAAAATATAAGAGACTATTATGAGCTGAAAAACACCCTGCTGAACTTACTGAACTTAAAGCTACTGATCCAGAAAGATTCTTCAAGTGTATTCTGTATTCAAGCTACATCAAGTATACACACTTAAAGCGCAAGCCGTCGATTATATCATCCTAATCAAGGCGCCGCAACATATTGAATCATTTATTTGATTCAATCTTTATTTTATAAAGAACCCGTCGAAGACAGTGAAGCACGGTTGTGTGAAAGAGCTTGTTGTTTGTGGTGGAGTGGTGAAGAGGCAATCCTACCCTTCAAGGACCGGTGGAAGACTCGGGAGCGAGCAATCCTACATGTTCCCGAGTTTTCGGTTTGTGAAGCCATAGTCATTGGTGAAGGACAAGCAACCTTAGGAATCTTTGTAAGCGCAACATCAAAGATCTCTAGCGAATTACCTCCAACATCACGGGAGAAGAGTGGACCGACGGGATTACACCACACGGAACCACTATAAAATCTCGCCTACTTACTTTCGGCATTTACATTACGCACTTAGTTTATTATACACATCAATCAACCGAGTCAGCAACCGAAATCACACACATACACTATTGAGTATCTAATACTTAGTATCATATTTAACAACAAGTACTAAGGCTTAATTTTGATATAATTCCATTTGCACAAATTCGATGGAACCGAAGCGTCGGTAGACTATTGTTTATCGCGGAGCTGCGAGGTATCAACAGACTGCGAACTTCGACGAAAGTTTCCGAAGTTCTTTGAATTTGTTAAATCCAAAGTTTTAAGTGTTAAGTTTATTCACCCCCCCCCCCCCCCCTCTAAACTTAACCAAAGCCTTTTCAAGGGACCAACACTCCCACGACCATTCTTCAACACCTTACCCTTACCATCTTCCTTTCAAGCCATACCTCCACATCACGCATCCCTATCAAATCACCTCATTCTTCTACCACCCTCGCTGCCCACACCTCATATCCAACCCTACCTTCCACCACTTCTACCTATACTCTATCCCAATCCCCAAACTCACATCCAAGGACGGAGCCAGAATTTTTTTTCCGGGTGGGCTAGATTACGCAAGGCAATATTTCCAAATTTTTACCAACTATTGAGAAAACAAATGTAATGAATATACAGGTGTGTTAAGCAAAACTCCAAACCGTCCAACACAGAGAATTATTCTCTAGCATTTCTATTTTTCCGATTGCATCCTCCAACCCCCCGACCATCGGTTTGATACATAGTCTAATTTCACCATTTATAACCCACTTTAGAGCTCATCACGCTATCAACAATTGATTTTATGATGATAACTTCTTGAAGAAATTGAAAGAAAAAAAATAAACTATATCGAAGATTTTCTACTTACGTAGATGGTGATAAAAGGACCGTAAATTCAAGTACGGATTTTGTGGTTGAGATGTCCGACATCGATTGCCGAATCGCATTTTTTTCTTAACAATTTCGATAGAACGTAATGTTTTTGTGATACATTTGAATCTTTTTTCCTTTCTTTTTTACCGTTAGGTAAGTTTGGATCAATATGCTTCTCAAAAGAAAAAGGTTTGGATCAATATTACATAATTATTTAAGATGATGATTGTCATTTTCGGTTGTAACATACATTTTATAGTGTTTTTGGATTAGTAGCACCAAATCATTTTAAGTTTAGGTGGGCTTGTTGCTTGTTTGTTGGGTTTGGTCTTAAATATACACTATGTATTTCAAAAATGGCTGAGTGAGCTTAGCCCCCCTTAACCCAAAGCTTGCCTCCGTCCCTCCTCACATCATCATCATATCCTACCTTATGACCTAGTCCACACCCTTCTTCTTTCTACTGCTATATATCTTACCTCCTACCACTCTCACCCTGACCATCCTACTTGTACCCCTAGCACTGAACCTACCATCCTTCATATGTCCAACATTACCCTTACGATACCTTCCACTCATAAATCCTACCCCACCCTCACCTTTACGCAACCCTCGGCCTCGCTTTATCCTACCTTATTTCACATATTATAAATTTTGATTCATTATTTTTCATGCCAAAATACATTAATGGAATATCTATTCCATATTTCCATTACATTCATTATCTTCTATTTTATTATCTATAAGCAAACGGACCAGAAAAGCTTACTTTATTCTGTTGAATTCCCATTTGTTCAGATTAACTACTCGTTATTTTAAGAGAAAATGTTTGTGGCACAACAAAATGGTCACAACAAATTACTACAACATATATATTTATACACCATTGATCTTTTTAGGATCCATAGGAATCAATAAGTCTCATATTATAATCAATTATATATGCAAAGTGTGTTATTGTACTTTGTTGTAACCATTTCGTCGTACTACTCTCAATTTTTACAAGGTGTTATAAATTAAAGTTTGTGATATTGAAAACTTCAATTTAGATTTACCATCAAAAGTTGTTGTCCCCTTGTTTGATTGATTTATGTATTTGAATATGTATCACATTATTATCACTTGAATTATTTATAATATTTGGCCAGCTATATAACTATTCCCCTGGATCAATTGTAGTAGAAAATTATAATTAATTAATGCTTGAAAATATTCTCTTGGTCCCAAACATCATGATCAACCTTCTTAAAAGCGTGTGATCTATTCAAACAACGTGACCTCACTATCAAATTTGTGTACATTTATTTCCTTTCTTCTGTCATTTAAAATTCAGGAATCGTTTTCAAAATTATCTATGTATATATTGTATTTTTCATTTTGCAAAATAAGTACTATATATTTCTATTTACCGTTGAATACTTCTTTGATGCATACACGGCTAAAGGTCAATTAATTATAGTACCTCATAACCTTACAATAATTAAAGAAATGTAAGCTGTCTTACTATATAGCTACTAGCTAGACCTTTCATTTGCATCATTAAAACATATGAGCAGTTTAAAATTCTGTAACAATTGATTTATTTGAAAGCTATTATAATAAAATAAAAAAAAAAATTGGAAACTACTTCTTCAATCAATTTTGAATCTAAATTTTTATGTACCTTTCTTGGTTAGTTGTATTGATATACCGTAATATCCTCCCATTGGATAAATAGGATAAACATGATCAATATTAAGGTTATAGACAAAAGCCGTTCCCAAAAAAAAAGACCACAAAACGAGGTTATAGACAAAAAGGACTTAGCACTTTAAGCTAATCGTATTAAGCTGAGTGAGGACAATCAGTGACATACGTGAGATCGGCCACCATACACGCGACATTCATCAAATCTCACACAAATTGATAAAGGTTATTTCAGTATATGGGCCGACATGGGCTCAGCCTGATATCGATCGGACCTCAATCAGACATGTCCATCTTCTGTACATCATAGGTCGTCATTCATCAAGTCTCACACAGATTGATAAAGGCTATTTCAGCATATGGACCGACACGGGCTCAACCCGATATCGCTCGGGCCTCAGCAATACATGTCATCTTCTGTACAGCATAGGTCGTCATTCATCAAGTCTCACACAAATTGATACAGGCTAGCTATTTCAGCATATGGGCTGACATAGGCTCAGCCCGATATCGATCGGGCATCAGTCAGACAGGTCCATCTTTTGTACAACATAGGTCGTCATTTGTCTGACATGGTGCAAATCGCCATATGTCCTTTGTAGCTGTGCAACATAGGTCGTCATCTGTGTAACATGGCGCAAGTCGCCCTATTTCCCTTGTAGCCGGCATGATGTAGGACGTCTACGTTCTCTTATTGCCGATGTCGTGCAGGCCACCTCGGTCATTTATGCTTAGTACAAACTCTTAGTACAAACTCGAGTACATCGGTTACACACAACGCTTAATCATTTAAGTCAAGAGGATAATAAATGTAAATATTCCCGACTTCATGTGGATACAAGCAACCCACATATGCACACGCGATAATTTTTTACCCCCTCCTTTGACTACAACGATGGTTTAATAATTTAAGTCAAAAGTGAGGATAATAAATGTAAAGTTCGGCTCGAAAGGTTCGAGTTCGGCTCCCGATCGAAAGTTCATCGGCGTTACACGGAATAAGAAACAGCGTTACACAAGCAAATCACATATGCACTTACGCGAATATATATAATATATTATATTATATATTATAATATATATAATATATATATATATTATATATATATTTTTAAATATAAAAAGTTCGAGCCGAACCCTCCTTTGACGAATATCAAAAAACACGGCTCGACGTTCGAAGGTTCGATTAATCGAGCTTTTTCGGTTTAATGTTTTAATTTTAAACTCAAAATGACCATTAAAAAAACTTCCATAATTAGTTTCTCACTACTTAAGAAATAAGGGTGATTGTATGAAAAACAAAATAAATACTTTTTAGAATTGAAACTCCATCAAATAAAAAAAAACAGATTATTTTGATAATTTTATCAGTTAAATTGGAACGGACATAGTATTTTATCATTCTAGCCATCTATTTGACTGAAGACAAAGTCGTTAACCATATATCTAATTGCCTAATCAATTAATGCTAGCTAATTAAACCTACTACCCTACTACTATAGCCAAGGGTCCATTTGCATATAGTAACATAGAGATAATGAAAACACATAACTCACATAATTAATTAATCCAGTTTATTGGCTTTAAGACAACACATAACCCCCACGTTCCTACATGACTTAAAACTCACATAATAAAATACTCCATATATAAAAAAATTGGAACTGGGATTCTGTCAAGCAATATTGAAAGTAGAATTTGTCTTTTCCCATCAGAATCAGAAGAATCGTCCCATGTGATGTAGCCTTAATTATCAGTAATCAATTGTTAATTGCTTAATTAATGATCCACTAAAAGTTAATAATGGCAGCACATAATCATTCTACTAAAATAAATCATTGGTTTTATGGTTGTTCATTTATTCTGAATCACTTTGTCATACTTAGAGCACTTGCATCAGTGTCTCTGAATAGAGTCTCTATTTTACAGACTCCAACATCATTTACAGAATCTCTACACATAGTCACATGCGGGAATCTCTACCGTACTACTGATAATAAAGAATCGTAAACCAAAATAATTATGACATATTTACGAAAGCAAATACACATATAAATAACTTATTGTCTATATAAATATTACCTTGTATAGATATTGAAAATATGTATAGAAGATCTTATTAATGAAATATTTGTATAAAGCATTTTTTGTGACTATATATATATATATATATATATATATATATATATATATATATATATATATATATAAAATGTTAGAAATAGCAAAAACTTGAATCGTAAAAAAAATAGAGTATGATGTCGATTTTATCAGAATCGTTAAATAGAGATCGTATACGATTCGATGCAACACATTTTAGTTGGATCGGAGAATTTGTATATACGATTTGCCATTTTTTACAGATTCTAATGCAAGTGCTCTTATTATCTATCAATTAATCAGAAGAAAGACAAATTTTGAAATACGGGAATATATATTTTTACAAAGAACATTGATACAGACACTCACAATGAGTGACACAACCTAATCATCCACCCTTGATTAGATCGCGTCTCCGTTCATCATCATTTAGACTCATCCTATTGAATGGTGGATGATTAGGTGTGTCAAACGATGTGATCAATTGGTTGTGTCCGTATCATTACTCTTTTACAAATAGGGGTTTACCTTTTTATCTTGAATTTTATTCATCACAGTGCTAAAGTCATACTTGCTCCAACATTATTCTTAAACTTGTACACATAATATGCGTATTAGTAGATACGTAAGGAAGGAAGGGATTAAACGGAAAATAACCTAGTGCTGTGAAGATAATTTAAGCGCGAACTGACTATCACAAAACAACTGCATTGGCTTAGGATTCGGAACAGCGCGAGAAGATAATTAACATATGCCATGCTTAATTATTATGTCATGTTTATTCTATCAATTAGAAGAAAGAAAAAGTTTGAAAATACGAGAATATTTTTTTTCACAAGAGGGGTTTTACCCTTTTATCTTGAATTTTACTGATCACAATGATAAAATCATACTTGCTCCAACATCATTCTTAAGTTTTTGCGCATAATATTATGCGGGTGCATATTGGTATACCACAAATACGAAAGGGATTAAACGGGAAAATAACTAGTGGAGTGAAAATAAATTCAATGTAATTTTCATTTCCTACCGTCTTTTTTTTAATCCCACGGACTGAGATTTAATATCTGGAAAACGGTTGAAACTTACCAAATAATAGAAAATCCAAGAATAATGACGTCGTTAATTAGCACGGGGATCACACCACTAATTAAGATACGTAAGTTGCATAAACAAACAAATCCAAAATTGAATCATTGTTCCACGAAAATAAAAATACGTAAAAGTATATATAATGCCTTTCAAAAATAAAAAGTATATATAATGAAAACTTCAAAAACGTGAAAATCAAATTGAAAAGTATATATAATGGAAAACTTGGGGGTATTTATAATGACAAATTAAGTCGGCTTGTGTTATTGTCATCTTTACCCTTAAAGGCCCGGACACCGGGCGCGACTTGCGGTGATCGATACGTGAAATCTACCGGTAGTCAAATTGACTGAGCACGGGCATCGACACGAATACACCGACGTTACTGACCAACCAATAGATGACACGTGGAGGGAGTGAAACCCTGTATCGTCAGACTTCAACCGATGTTGAAACGAGCTTTCTGAAATTGACTTCAACCGCCGGACTCATTGAAACAGATTCTCAAGTCGTCGTCAAAATCATAGAAGGTCACTACTATATCCCCTGGGTGATTGACAAGGAAATTAATGCCATCAAAAATATTATACAGTGCCATGGATTACAAATCACTCATATTTATCGTGAATCAAACAATGATTTTCTTGCTAAACAAGCTTCCACAAACGGCTCCTCCTCATGCAAGCCCGCTTCCCTTCTAGCTACGCCTCATTTTGCATGCAGATCGTCAGGAGATTCCATCTATACGCCTCGCTAGATAAGCGGCCATTGTATTTGGACGCACTCTTCATTCTTCCTGGCGGATGAATAAATTCGGTGGGGCCACCGAGTCTAAAACTACATATTTTATCCAAAAAAAAAATTCCGGTGGGGTCACCGGGGTCTAAAACATCAATTTTTATCGATAAAATGACACTTTTTAACAACAAAACTACATAGTTTTAATACTACGTGGGTCCGCCCCGGGTCACTACAAAAAAAAAAACACTTTATTGCTACACTAGTTTTTTTCACACACACAAAAAAAGTGTGGCTACTTGCACTTGGTCAGACTATTTTGCCACGCTCATGTGACTAAAAGTAAGTCTATAGCAACACTTTTTTTGTTGTGTAGCAAACAATAGTATAGCATAAAATTGTTTGTCTTGTAGTGGGTGCAAACCAGGTCGTCTCGATTATCTATCATTCGTTTGGGTTTGTTAATATGATGCCATGGTACAACTATTTTTTTATGGTTGCAGGAACTAATCACACCCTCACCAGATATCTCAGAAGTGGAAAGTGAGCAAATTGGACGATGTCTCACTCACGCATGAAGATTTTTTACATCATTTCTTATGGCTTACATCATGGAGAAAAATCCAAGAAGCACCCTTCAGCACCGTGAAGGGTGCAAAGCAGGTGTTTTCTTACATACGCCATTTATATACTTTTCCGGACTTACTATTATTTACTTATTTTTCATCATGTATGTTGCGAATTGGAGACATAACTAGAGGAGATCCTAGACGACTGGCTGGAGCTGATCCACCTTCGCCTATGGAAGAAGAAAAAGATCATGGTTTAAGCACTCTTCAAGACTACCACATTGGGCTAGGACCTGCGGATTATTACGCTCTTTTGACAATTTTCTCTTTTTCGGCTTGTTCTTGTAATTTCTTATTTTAGGGGGAGGTTTCTTTTTCTAGAAACATAGAGTGCAATACTCTTTCATATGAACAGGATTTTCCCACACTGGGTTTGTCACTCATAGGTTTTAAGGGGGCAATGCTATGTTTCGTCTACGTAATTTGGCATAAGGAGAGGGTCAAGATAAGACATTGTACGATCTTTTTTAACATCATTCAATAAAAAGTATCGTTTATTAGAAAAAAAGACTTAGACGAACACTGGACACATGAGCGGAATGTTTTGGATAAACAATATACTAAACCCTACCAGAATCAATGATTTTTATCGATCTATTCCTCCTTCCTATGTACTCTAGCGCAATAAACGTCGTAGTAGACAATTCATAAAAAACATAATATATTGTCTAGTCTAGCGCAATGAACGTCGTAGTAGACAATCAATAAAAAACATATTATTGTCTAGAACCCTTTATTAATTAGAGTTTTGAATGAATCAACGAGACGACGAGAAATTATTTTTGATTATAATGGTTTCAAACAATTTATATGTTTCTTTGCTTTCACAATGTATCTCCAGACAATTGTCCGAGACTAATCATTTGAGGTACTGTCGGACACCAAATATGATATCTCTTCCAACAAGATTCGATGCATCCACAATGACTCGAACCAGAGACATCTTGCTTAAGTGGTCACCGGTCGGAGAGTTGGTAAACAATTTATATGTTTCTAATACAAGTATAATGACATTTTTAGACTTTTTCAAAGATTTCTCATGTGAGTTATCTATCTTTAAATGCTTGCAAATAGTTATTAATTTAAGTAACCAACCAGGGAAGTGATTAATGTTTTTTTTTTTTTTCTGAAGGCAAGACAAACTTCTTTATTGTTATATAATAATATCGAAATTCTCCCAAGTCATGATTTCATTTTTCTACTAGTAGTATATTGTTAAGACATATAACCCCTCATGTGACTCGATTTAGTTGTGTCAACATGTATTAAACTCTAAAAGTATACACAATTGATGCATTAATTAGCTCAATTCCATTTTTAATTATTTTATTATTATTTATTTTTTGAATAGCAAAGAGATTTATTAAGATCTAGCAAGGTGCTAGAGAAAAGTTATAAAAATACGAAACATGAAGAAATTTATTAATCATTATTATATTGTTGTTATTGTTATTATTATTATTATTATTATTATTTTATACTTGATGAGCAAATTGATAGGCATTGATTGAAAATTGTGCAGTTGAAGGGGGAATATTTCATAATTTCAATAAACAATTAGAAAAGGACATTTTTTTCCCTCAAAATAAAATAAAGCAGATATAGTAATTTAGTCCATTAAGCATAGCAATGCATTAATATATTATATATAATCAACTGGCCAACTTCATGATATGTCATACTCTTGACTGGTTTATAGTAGTGAGAGTTCAAATGCATAAGTGACGTGTTTAATGTAGGCAATTATACATATATAAATATATCATTAATTTATTGTAATAATAGTTATATAAAATAGCTATTTCAGTAGTTAGTGTATCTCCGTATTATGCAGGAGACTTTGCACACAAATTGTGTTGATTTGTCAAATCAATCTCTATCCGTAAAAAAGATTGTAATTAACAAAAAATTATATTGGAAGATAATCAATATAAATATTTTTTCCCAAAGCGCCATCATTATGTTTATATTGCATGTGTTGAGCGTCTTTATTTGGATTTGTTTGTGTGTCTATCGTTGGCCATACTTTTACACACTTTATGTCATTTATTTATTTATGTTATGTCTACACGTTAGCGAGCTTGTTAAAATTTACATGTATCTAAAATTTTCACCTTCAACAACTTAAGTTTAATTTGTGAGATCCGATAATTCAACAACATAAAAGCAATCGGCATGTATAATACATGTGTTAATGTAATATATATAATTGGAAAAATAGAGATTATTTATGAATAATAACAACGGTGATCTATACACTATTATTATTATATTTGAAGAGGGATGAGGTTTATTCAATCTATGTGTAGAATGAATGTAGATCATATATATATATATATATATATATATATATATATATATATATATATATAAAGTATATTATGAATTTTTATTAAAATGGTTATATCAAACTAATATTTCCCTCAGATATGACGACGTGCATAATTGACGTAGAAGTCATTAAACAAAAGGATAATCAGAGCAGACAAGCTCTTCAACGTTGATTAATTTAGGGAAAAATGATCAAAAACTACTCTCAGATCATCCTTGGGAAGAAGATATACCATAGATGAGAGAGAGAAAGTCTTACAGTACAACCCATAAAACAGAAATGTCAAATAAAAGGAACAAAAAGACAAAACCCAAATCTATGCTAGATTCTCCTGCCAGCACAACATGTAAATTAACGGGCTTAAACACGGGCTAAAGATAGTGGGCTTAAGGGCCTGCATCAGTGTCATCCCCCTCAGGAGAATCAGACTCGTCCTCGAGTGTAGTAAGAGTTGGAGCAGCGTCCGGTGGGTAGTAGGGCTTCAAATCAGCAACATTGAAGGTAGGAGCAATGTTCCATTCAGCAGGGAGGTCAATGACATAGGCATTGTCGTTGATTTTAGACTTAACAGAATAAGGACCAATGTGTTTAGGCTTCAGTTTGTTGTAGGTGCCCACAGGGAAACGTTCTTTGCGGAGAAAAACCATCACCAAATCACCAGGTTCAAAGACTTGGATTCGTTTCTTTGCATCAGCAGCAGTTTTGTAGTTAGTATTCGCTCTAATCAAATTTTCAGTCACAGTTTGATGGGTCTGCTGAATCGCTTGTGCTAGGGAGCCAGCAGGTCTGCTCTTGGGGTGGGGAATGTCAGTCAAATCCGTCAGTAGGTTGGGAGGTTTAGTGTACACCACTGAGAAGGGGCTATGACCAGTAGACCGATTAACCATCGAATTGTAGGCAAATTCAGCTTGAGACAAAGACTGGTCCCATTGTTTAGGTTTGTCTCCAGCGAGGCATCTAAGCATGTCACCAAGGGTTCTGTTAACAACTTCGGTTTGGCCATCCGTTTGCGGGTGATAGGCACTGCTAAATTGAAGATCCGTATTGAAACGCTTCCACAGTTCCTTCCAAAAATGAGACAAGAACTTGACATCCCTGTCAGATGTTATTGTCTTAGGTAGACCATGCAATCTAACAACTTCTCTGAAGAATAGAAGGGCCACATAACTAGCATCAGCAGTCTTTTTGCAGGGAATAAAATGGGACATCTTGGAGAATCTATCAACAACTACAAATACAGAATCGTGATGCCTATGTGTTTTGGGTAGTCCAAGCACAAAGTCCATAGAAAGGTCTTCCCATATATTGTTTGGTATGGGAAGGGGAGTGTACAATCCAATATTTTGTCTGGTGCCTTTTGCTGTCTGGCACACACCACACCTTTGTACCCACCTAGCCACATCTTTCTTTAATTGGGGCCAATAGAACCTTTCCTCTAAAACAGCTAAGGTTTTATCCCTACCCAGATGAGCAGCCAATCCACCCTCATGGAGTTCTTTTATCAAGTGTTCCCGTAAAGACATCCTGGGAATGCAAAGCTTTGTGCCCTTAAAAAGGAAACCCTGCTGCATATGGTAGTCTGCCAGGAATTCTTTGTTCATACAACTGAGCCACACCTGACTAAAATCGGGATCTTCCTCATACACCTCCTTCATAGAATCAAAGCTGGTCAGTTCTGTCTTGAGAATGGTGAGTAGCGATTCTCTTCTTGTTTGCAGTGGAGTAGAGGATATACCCGCCACACCGGAAGAAGAAGTGGAAGAGTTAGATGGTGATGAGGGAACTCTTCTTGTTTGCATTGTGGAAAGACTACTGTTAGTGGAGGCCAGTTCAAATCAGAGGCACACATTGTTCAGGACTAGATGTACCATCAACAACAAAGTCTGTGATGTGATAATAGATAGTGGCTCAAGTGATAACCTAATTAGCAAGGCAGCTGCGAAGGCACTAAATTTGGAAACCGAGACGCACTCACATCCTTATAAGATTGGCTGGATTAAGAAGGGTTCTGAAAGCAAGGTAGCTGCAGCATGTAAGGTGAAGTTTTCTATTGGGAAAACTTACATGGATGAAGTGAGCTGTGATGTGGTAGACATGGATGCCTGTCACCTTTTGCTCGGGAGACCATGGCAATTTGACTGATCTGTTACACATGATGGTAAGAGCAACACTTATTCTTTCAATTGGCAAGGCAAAAAGGTGGTCCTACTCCCTACTGAGCACAAGTCTAACAAGAAGAAAGAAGTTCAGTTTGTCCTCTCTACTGGTAAAGAACTGCAAAAAGATTTGGCACTAGAAGGCTCTGGTTTTGTCCTTTTGGTGAAGGAACCTACAACAGACACAATTGATACAAGCCTCCCTGAGCCTGTTCAGTCACTTTTACAAGAATTTGAGGATGTTTACCCATCAGAACTTCCAGTGGGGCTTCCTCCTGTTAGGGAGGTCCAACATAGCATTGACTTACACCCTGGTTCATCTTTACCAAACTTGCCTCATTACAGAATGAGTCCCAAAGAACAACATATCTTACAAGGAATAGTAAATGATCTACTACAGAAGAAAATCATTCGGCCCAGCACTAGCCCCTGTGCTGTTCCAGCCCTTTTAGTTCCCAAAAAAGACAACAAGTGGAGGATGTGCACTGACAGTAGGGCAGTCAACAAAATAACAGTGAAGTATAGGTTTCCCATACCTAGAGTACCAGATTTGCTAGATAATTTGGCTGGAGCTCAGATTTTCTCACGGATCGATCTCACCAGTGGCTATCATCAGATCAGAATTCGACCTGGGGACGAATGGAAAACGGGATTCAAGACTCCAGAGGGCTTGTATGAGTGGCTAGTAATGCCTTTTGGCCTGTGTAATGCCCCAAGCACCTTCATGAGACTCATGCATGAAGTTTTAAAACCATTTCTCAACAAATTCCTAGTGGTTTACTTTGATGACATTTTGGTGTACAGCTCGAGTCCAGGCGAACACTTGCAACACTTGAGGCTGGTCTTACAAGCTCTGATACCACTTGACGTAGAAGTCAGTAAACAAAAGGATAACCAGAGCAGACAAGCTCTTCAACGTTGATTAATTTAGGGAAAAATGATCAAAAACTACTCTCAGATCATCCTTGGGAAGAAGATATACCATAGATGAGAGAGAGAAAGTCTTACAGTACAACCCATAAAACAGAAATGTCAAAGAAAAGGAACAAAAAGACAAAACCCAAATCTATGCTAGATTCTCCTGCCAGCACAACATGTAAATTAACGGGCTTAAACACGGGCTAAAGATAGTGGGCTTAAGGGCCTGCATCAATAATGGTCCCATCTGGACCAAAATCATCAGCATGGACGGCCTAGATCCACTGGCCAATTTTATTAAACTTTTTGTCTCATTCAATCAGATTAAATTCCAACTCAGCATGACATCTGCATAAAAAAATTTAAGTTGTAGTTGAAGAATATAAATATACATAGGAATTTCAATATGTCAGTCATGAGAATATGACATAATCTGATGGAAATAATTCTATTTTTTTGAAGACTTAATTAGTGATAACTGATAAGCATGGGAATATATAATTACTAATAAATGATAAAAGGGGTTTACTTAATAGGTGGAGAATGTTGAATAATTAGTACATGACATATTTTAATATATCATATCTATAATTAATTCACAGATTTATATACTTGACTAACAATCTATGCTTTCGTATGCAAAACAAATAATTAAGTTGTTCTTTGTGTTATAATTTTGAAAGTTCATTATAGTAAGGTTCTTTTTGTTGTTGTTGTTGTTGTATTATGCATGATTTATGAAACCTCAACAATGTGGATGTCAATCTAAAAGTAATTCATTAGCTTTAGGAGCAATAAGCTGATTCAAGAAAATTGGCTCTTTTCAAAAAAGCAAAAAAAAAAAAAAAAAAGGAACGTACAGACGGAGGCAAGTGTATTTCCAGAAATTGACATCCGAATTAAAAAATACTACACTGAAAAATATATATAGTCTCGTTTGATTTATAAAATATTCTTAATCCAGCCCACCCGACGAAACGGATATAGTCCATTAGCCCACCCAAAGTTCAATTCATGGCTCCGACACACACATTTTGTGAAACAATATTATTATTTCAACTTCTGCAATATGTACTCCACAAAACCTGCATAGACTTTATATAGCTAAGCTAAAACAAAACATACTAAATTTATATAGAAAGAAAGAAAAATACTCTTGTAATGATTCTGCATAATTCCATAAGTAAATAAGTACTTATATCCAAATTTAAATTACATCTTATCATAGATAACATGAATAAAAAAACCAATTTATGATTCTCATGTATTAAATCCAATCAGCAACCAACGGGGAAACATGAGAAAACGTGTTGGAGCCCTAGAATTCTGTGGCACGTTGCCATGTCTTTGATTAGTAATAATAATGTGATACTTCAAACTTTACTTTGATAACACAAAAACCAAGATTAAAAGAATATGGCAGTATCATTCAGATTATGACCCAGTTAATTAGCTCATTTCCAAGATGCATGCCGTACTGCTTTAAGTGCATTCTAAGTTGTAATGTAATGTGAATAATGTTTCGGCACAAATTGTTTCATTTATATATATATATATATATATTAATCACATTAAAAACATGTTAGGATCATGTGAAATGATTCCAAAAAAAAAAAAAAAGTTGAACCATAACCGAAAGACCTTCACTACATCATCCCTAAAGTTTCGTAGGAGGTAAGTCGAAAATTATGCCTTAGTGGTATGGTTTGTAAGATGCAGCATATATATACACCTTTTTTTTGCTATATTACAAGTACTAGTATATATAATTCAGCATAATTTGTACGTTCTTGTTGTTTTCTTGTAATTAGTTTTGAGGGGCAAAACGGTAATCGTATATGTGGTTTTGCCCTAGGTATAAAAGCTTGTAAATAGACTTAGAATAGTAGTTTTTTTGGAATAATAAGAAAAGGGGAGAAGCTGATGCTCTCCTAGGGTTCGTCCCTTTAGATCCGATTCCTTATGTTCTGCAATTTTAGTTTGTTTTGATCTTTCCATGTTGAACCGAAGTATTTTGACATGGTATCAGAGCGTAATTAGGGCTCCGATTGTGCACTCTATTATTCCTTCTTCTTCGATTTCGTTTTTCCTTTTCTCTTCCTTCGAACAAGCACAACAATGGCGATGAATCATCAAAACGAGATTACGCCGGCACATCCACTCTATATGCATCCCAACGAGAATCCGTCCATTGTACTAGTGAGGAGAGATGAGATCATAAGATAGAACTTCTTGTAGGGGATGATCAGTTGGACTGGTGGAACTACTGGAACTATTGAATGTGAGAAGATTGCAATGATAATCACGAAGCCATGAAGGTTTATTACGCTGCCTAGCAGGTCGCTGAATTACATCCCTAGATGTACAAGCTAGTTGTGCAGATTCAGGTTCAACAGATTATGTAAGTGCAGGTTCAGGTTCAGTGGATGAAGATGATTCAGGGAGCAGGTCAGCTGGTAAAGTGGGAACAACAAGGAGAGGAAAATCTTCAAGGGTGTGCTGTGTATTAGACTCAGCAAAGGGGAAACAAGACTCAGTGTAAGTGACATCCCTCGAAGTGAAAAAAGACTGAGTTTGAAGATTGAACAATATGCTACCTTTGGTGGTAGATGAATACCCAAGAAAACAAGACTCCAGCCCCTTAGGACAGAACTTGGATTTGTTTGGATCAACGTTAGCAGCATAAGCTAGACAGCCAAAAATTCTTAAGTGTTCATAAGATGGTGGAGTGTCAAATAATTTTTCATGTGGTGTGTAATTATGCAGCAAAGGGGTAGGTGTGATGTTTATGAGATAAACCGCATGCCGAACGCAAAAGCCCCAAAAAGAAATAGGCAACTGAGCTTGAAAACGCAAGCTGCGTGCAACAGCCAAAATGTGCTGGTGCTTGCGTTCAATAAGCCCATTTTGCTGGGGTGTGTGATTACATGACGTTTGATGTATGGCACCTTTAGAATTGAAAAAATATGGCATGTTAAATTCCTGACCATTATCAGTACGAAAAAATTTAAAGGAAAAAACGTTGATTTTGAAAAGTAGGTTGCCTATATGGTCCCCAGATATCAATGTGGACTAAATCAAAGGCAGAAACAGAAGTTGATGTACTACCGTGAAAGGGTTTTCTTTTCAATTTAGCTTTATAACAAACATGACAATCTTTATTGGAAGGTACAGTAACAAAAAGAGCCATACTATGAACAAGTTGTAACCTAGGGATGGACAAATGTCTCATCCTGCAATGCCATAACTTGTCATCAACAGTACTTGTGGAAGAACTGGTTGAAAGTTGAGCAACAGAAGACTTGGGGAAGTGAGATGCGTCAAGGTAGTAGAGGCCTAAGGATTCCTTAGCTGAACCAATCATCCTCATATGCCTCACTTCCTGAATATCACAAAAACCACCACAAAAAAAACCAGTGTAATCTCCAGATTTCGTAAGAGTACCAAGAGAAAGCAAATTAAATTGGAAAGCAGGTACATAAAGGACCGAGTCCAAGGTCAGTAAACTATTGATAGGGACATCACCAATGTGAGTTACTGGTATTGTGGTGCCATTAGGCAGTGTGATGTGCTTATTGAGAACAGGTTTATAAGATGAGAAGAGGGAAAGGAAGCAGGCCACATGATCAGTGTATCCTGAGTCTAAAATCCAGTAATTAACATAGGGTGCCTTGCTCTTACCCATCTCAGGCTGTTTGAAGTTAGAGTTTAGAATGGCTGATGTTGTTGTGGCATGCTGTTGAGCCCCAATGTTGTTAGTTGTTTGCATCTGTTGGAAGAGCCTCAACATTTCTGTATATTGTTCTGGAGTGAAATTTGAGCCAACACGGTCCAAACCATTAGTGTCTGATACAGACATGGCAGACCCAAGTTTCTGACCTTCTTGTTGTACCATATGCACCTGTCTTGTTCTGAAAGCCTGGGGGGAATCCGTGTTTCTTGTAACATCGATCCTCAGTATGTCCTATCTTGCTGCAATATGTGCACTGCATATTTTTCTTTCCACTGTAATTTCCAGGGTTCTGATGTTGATTGGTTATCATTGAACGCCTGGGTGGCTGTTGCCTGACAAAATTCCCTGATTAGTCCATTGAGGCATTTTATAGAACAGTTGGTGCGCTCAACTGCTGACCCTTCTCTGGTCCATGAAATAGTTGTCTCTCCAATTTGATAGCTAGGTTATACACCTCATTAATATTTGGTAATGGATTCATCAACAAAACTTTGGATTTCAAGGGCTCAAAGCTCTCATTCAGACCTCTGAGGAATCCAATCACATAATCGGCTTCGATGTAATCCTTAAATTCCTAACTAACCCCTTGGGGAATTGGTCTCAGCATGATTAATTCCGCCCAAAGTATCTTCAGGCGTGTGAAATACTTCGTAACTGATGATGTTCCTTGCTTTGTTTCATACAATTCCTCTTGAATGTCTGAAACCCTAAAATAATCCCCTGTAGACAGCCTTTCCTGCAGCTCTACCCATACATCTCTTGCAGTGTTTGCTCCTTGAAGACTCTGACCGATTGTTGGTGATACAGAGTTTAGAATCCATGAAAGTACCATGTTATTACACTGGTTCCAGGCTTCAAAGTGTCTATCCTGGTTTGGAGGGCAAGTTAAGGTTCCATCCACTAACCCTAACTTGTTCTTCGAGATTAATGCTCTGCGAACTGCTCTGCTCCATCCATAGTAGTTCTTCTCTGTGAGCAAAGGCTGGACGTTAGAACAATTGGACATTAATAACACATTTCTGCACGGGGATTTTCATGAGGAGGTGTACATGCTACCTCCACCTGGATTTTCCACCTCTTCTTCTAAAGTCTGCAAACTTCAAAAATCGTTGTATGGGCTTAGACAAGCCAGTAGGCAGTGGAACGCAAAACTAACCGCTGTTTTGATAGCACATGGGTACTCACAATCTGTACATGACTCTAGTTTGTTTGTTAAAACTGGCTCTGGATGTTTTACTGACCTCTTGTGTATGTTGATGACATCGTAATTGCTAGCACCAGCTCTAATGAAGTTACTGCCATTAAATCACATATTGACATGGCTTTCCGGATCAAAGATCTAGGGCCCTTACGTTTTTTACTTGGGAATTGAAGTGGCCCGATCCAAGGAAGGCCTGGTATTGAATCAGCGAAAATATGCTTTGGAACTACTAGAAGAAAGTGGTATGTTGGGTTGTAAGCCGGTTGTAAGTCCCATGGAGATCAATCAAAAACTTGCCCATGAAGATTCTGCACCTCTACCTACAGTTAACAACTACCGAGTCTAATTGGTAAGCTTCTTTACCTAATTATTACCAGGCCGGACATCTCGTTTGCCGTCCAACAATTAAGTCAATTTCTTGACGCACCCACCGAAAATCATTATAATGCTGCACTTAGACTCCTCCGCTACATCAAAGTGAATCCTGGACAATGTGAGTTTTTTCCTTCTCAGAATGATCTGACCCTCAAGGCTTATGCCGATTCTGATTGGGCCGGTTGTGTGGAGACACGTAGGTCCGTTACAGGTTTCAAAGAAACAATCTACTCTTTCCAAGAGTTCATCTGAAGTGGAATACCGCTCCATGGCTATGGCTACATGTGAAACACAGTGGTTGCTTTATCTTTTGGCTGATTTGGGCATTAAGCAATCCAAACCTGTCCTTCTTTTTTGTGACAACAACAATGCGATCTACATAGCTGAAAACCCGGTTTTCCATGAACGAACGAAGCACATAGAGATCGATTGCCACATTGTTCGTGAGAAATACGTGCCTGGAATTATCAAGCCCATGCATGTTCGTTCTGTGCTTCAACTTGCCGATATCTTCACCAAGGCCCTCGACCGCTTTACTCTTTCTCGGCTTCTTTATGGGCTTGGCATTAAGGACCTTTACCGTGGTCCAGGTTTGCGGGGGGTATTACAAGTACTAGTATATATAATTCTGCATAATTTATACGTTCTTGTTGTTTTCTTGTAATTAGTTTTGAGGTCAAAACGGTAATTGTATATGTGGTTTTGCCCTAGGTATAAAAGCTTGTAATTAGACTCAGAATAGTAGTTTTTTGGAAGAATAAGAAAAGAGGAGAGGCTGCTGCTCTCCTAGGGTTCGTCCATTTAGATCCGATTCCTTATGTTCTGCAATTTTAGTTTGTTTTGATCTTTCCCTGTTGAACCGAAGTATTTTGACAGGCTGAAAGAAGTTGATCCAAATGATCAAAATTCCACGCATTAGCATAAAGATAAAACTGTCACTACAAATCTCGTGCTCTTTTATCACTGACATATACCCGTAGGGGCAAATGATTCAACTATTATCAGTTAGTTGTACAAAATACCATACATTATATCAATTCATTTATACTTATTTTCACTGTAGTATGAAGATGTACAATGAAAGATTATAAAAATGCATAAACATCATACATTTGACATAACATACAATACAGTTTCTCGTGTTCAAGTCACTTGACTCACTTCTACTGTATTTTTTTGGGGGGACTGTGAATTTTTTATTCAATACCATTTCCCTGGGCCCTTGGGCTTTTATTAAGAGCTGTATGAAGAATTGGGCTTAAAAAATGGATCAAATTATCTGAAAGGCCTTCCAAACAAAGTGTTGTACAATCCTATGCATGTAAACCATATATATAGGTTTTAGTGAAAAACGATTAAAGTATACACATCATAATATAATAATTTGATTGGTTACATTATAAGTATGCAACCTTCCTAGAATGATTAGACATACGATTCACTTAACTATGACAACTAAAGTGTTAACGAGTTAAACGATTCGTGAGCCGTTTGAGTTTGATTTGACTTGCTGCTAAAAAGTTTGGTTCGGTGTGATTTGAGATACAACTTGACTCGAATCGAAGGTCAAATGAGTCAGTCGCATGTATTCTCGTGATCAAGTTGTTTACCTCGTGTCTATGCTAGAACTTGAAAATATATGCGACACTTGTGTGACTTGTCTAGCCTGCGGCCAGACGAATGAGACGGTGTGGCATTTTATCTTTCAGTGTAAGTTCGGTGCTCTGGTTTGGGAGTCAATCACGTTTGCAGAGGTGACACGTAGGATTAGGTCTGCAAATTTCAAGGATCTTTTTGCATAGTTATTGTAGGGGTTCACAAAGGACGATGTTTGGGGAGTTTGTTTGGGTGATGTGATATGTTTGGAAGGCACATTGTAGTGAGGTGTTTGATGGCCAGCCGATCTACGTGACCCGGTTATGGTCCACGGCTCTTAGTGCGGCATATTAGTACATGAACGCTTGGAGTATGACATAGCCTTCGTCAGACGGGCCCCAGTTGGCAGCTCAATGGGAGGCCCCGTGGCAGGGGTGGTCAAGTGCAATGTGGATGCTTCAGCCACTTCGACTGCTGTCGGGGTAGGTTTGATTTTCCGAGACCACCAGGGTGTGATTCTTGAAGCTTACTCGTTTCATTTGGAACCAGGTATTGAGGTAGTTTTGTTGGAGATGAGAGCAATTTATTTGGCGTCGGTGGAAGGCCAACGCAGCGTTTGGGTGTGCATCGGTTGATTGTGGAGAGTGACTACTTGACATGTGTCCAAATGCTCCGTGGCGTGGAGGAAGACGTTGTTCCTTTGGGTTGCTTGCGACAAGATTGCCTATCAAAGGTTTCTCGGCGTACGTAGAATGTCTCGGCGCATATGCTTTCTAGTCTTGGTTTATCTAGTATCGGGATTTAGCTTGGGGCTCTCAGCCTCCAAACGATGTCTACAACGTGTCTTGCAGATTTGGTTGCTTAATAAAATCATTTGTTTTCTTAAAAAAAAATTTATTTGTCGACGCTTATTTAGAGTAACAAGACTTGCGTTAATTTTTGTTTTGAAGACTTACGTTTTTTAACTTGATATAAAAAACTGAGTATAGTTCTGAAACATGTGTAATTGAGTTTTTAAGTTAATGCTCGATTTGACTCGGTTCGAGTCACAACTCTTGCAGAAAAGAGAAAAAGAAAGTTCTTGTTGTGCTCGAGCCTTTTGTATGAAGTCACCGGAGAAGTCGATGAACTTCATTTCTTCTCGGAAATGGCGGAATCACAGTCTAAGCACCTGCCGGTGATTGATCCTGCGGCGGAGCTGAATTTCAAAATCAACAACCCTACAGCAATCTCTATTGTTTCTTCAACCTCTCAACAATACTCTATTTACATCGGTACCGTCACCGGCAATCTCCTCTTGCTCAACCTGAACTCTGCCACCAGTAGCATTTCAGTTCTTAAGCAAACAGTAATCTCCGGTGGACACCAAGTAATTGCGATCCAGGTAGTTACGCATTTAGGTAGGCTCTTACTTCTTTCAACCGATGGATATTTGTATACTGTGGATTTACTTCTGCTTGAGCCTGTAAGGAAAGTTACTGTTGTTAAAGGAGGTGGAGGTGGAGGTGGAGTTGGAGTTTCAGCTATTTCAAGAAGGTTTTTTGGGCAGAATTACCGGTTCCCTGAGGGATTTAATCACGTAGTTCGTTCTAATGGGGTTAAAGTTGTGGAGGACGGTGGGGGTAGTAGTAATAGTAGTAGCTGCAGTGTTTTTGCGGCGGCTGTGGGGAAAAAGTTGGTTTTAATGGAGATGATTTCAGGTGGTTCAATTGTAATTTTGAAGGAGATACAAGGAGTTTTCGATGGAGAGGTTGGGGTATTGGTTTGGTTGGATGATTCAATCATCTTTGGAAATTTGAGCGGCTATTACGTATATTCGTGTGTGGAAGGGCAATGTAGGTTGATATTTTCATTACCAGAGTCCTCAGGGCCACCTAGGTTGAAGTTGTTGGTGAAGGAATGCAAGGTGCTATTGGTGGTCGACAATGTTGGGGTTATTGTTGATGCAGAAGGGCAACCTGTCGCCGGGAGCTTGGTGTTTCAGGATGAACCAGATTCAGTTGGAGAAATAGGAAGGCATGTGGTGGTGTTGAGAAAAGGAAAGGTCGAATTATATCATAAAAAATCAGGAGTTTGTTTACAGACGGTGGTTTGCTTAGGGGATGGGAGCTGGAGTCAATGTGTTCTTACAAATGAGGAGGGTTCGAATGGAGAATTTCTTGCTGTAGCAACAAACTCAAAGGTGCACACCTTCGTTTCTCGTTACTGTTTTATTTCTTGTTGGTTTTTTTTTATAAAAAAAATCAAAGGGTAAACATCATGTTGTTTTTGTGATTTCAGGATAAAATGGTTTTTTCCATCTGTTATGGGATTTTGAGTAATAAATTGTTGTATTGTTTTACTTTGCAATACTACTGTCCATTTCTTGTGTGGATTTTATCATCTGGTGGTGAAAATGATTGAGCTGAAAGTTTCATGGACATATAGAGTGTCTTACAGTTGTTGTAATGCCAGGTTGTTTGCTATCGCAAAGTATCTTCCGAAGAACAAATTAAGTATTTGTTAAGGAAGAAGCGATTTAATGAAGCCATCTCCTTGGTTGAAGAGCTTCAAAGTGAAGGAGAATTGAGCAAGGAAATGTTATCTTTTGTTCATGCTCAAGTTGGATTTCTGTTGATGTTTGACTTGCATTTTGAAGAAGCAGTTAACCACTTCTTGCTTGCTGAAACCATGCAGCCGTCTGAGCTTTTCCCTTTCATTATGCGGGATCCAAATCGTTGGTCTTTATCGGTATGTCATAATATGAATGCTCCTTAACTATCTAAAATGTTTCCTATCTTTTGAACTTTATGCAGTGATTAGAGGGGTGGTTAAGTAAAATGCACTGTGACTTTGGCTTCATATCTGGTGTGGACTAAGATATTATGATACTTTTAGCATTGTTTTTACGTTTTGTACATTGTAGCATGCTAGTGCTACCTTTTCTGCATTTTCATTGTGATCCCCTCTGATTTGAAAAATATATATTTTCTCACTGGCATATAAGTAAGCAATTAAGGGTCATTTGGATTGTCTGGAATAGAATAAGTCTGATGGAATGAAATGACTTTATCCATTGTGTTTGGCATGCGAAGGAATGGAATCCCCTTCTTTGAGAATTTGTACAGTGGTGCTCCCACAATGGTGGGACAGAGGAGGTGATAACGTTGATGGTGATATGGGAGAGGTGATAACTATGGTGGTGGGATGGAGAATGTTGTGGTGGGATCAGTTTTAGGTAAGGGTTGGTGGAACTAGTTCCAAGTTTTGGTTCAATCAGTTCCATCCGTTTTTTTGGATAGAATGAAAACTAGTTGTTTCCATTCCTTTGGAATGAAAATCATTCCATTTAGTCACCTCCAAACATGTCAAATTTATGGAATGGAATATTACTGCTAAGCAAACAGGCCCTTAGCTGTCTGCAGGAAGGTGATAGAAGGTTGAAATGAGTATGTTGCTTTTCATATTTGTGACTGTGGGGTTACTTATACTTTAGTTGAAATTGTTAATGGAATGGAGATGACTGCATTGTGGATGTCATTTCTTGCTGGACTTTAATTATCTTGTATTTTGTATTATTCAGGTTCCGAGAAACCGATATTGGGGCTTACATCCTCCTCCAAAACCTCTTGAAATTGTTGTAGATGATGGCTTAAAAAGTCTTCAGAGAGCTATTTTTCTACGGAAAGCTGGCATTGACACTGCAATAGATGATGCTTTTCTGATAAACCCACCAAGTAGTGCTGGTCTATTGGAGTCCGCAATCAAAAATATGATCAGGTAGTCATGATCCTGTTGGTTATTGTCTAAGATCTGTTTTAGTTTCTTTCTATTCTATGCTTGCCAGTTGAGCTTTTGTGTCAGTAGGTGTTGTTTCTGTGTGCTCTACACGCATTCAAGCCATAACATTCGTTTTACCTGGCTGTGGATTTTGGCTGGGTGCACTAATTTCTCTTCCCTACATAAACAGGTACTTAGAAGCTTCTCGTGAGAAGGATTTGATTCACCCCAGTAAAGGAGGGAGTTGACACTCTTTTGATGTACCTCTATAGAGCCTTCAACTGTACTGAAGCTATGGACAAACTTGCCTCTTCTGAGAATAGCTGTGTAGTGGTGTGCCCTTTCTTGCCTTTGATCTTCTTAGTACATTGCCATTTTCTTTTTTTGAATTGTGAATTGTGAATTGTTCTTTTATCTATTTTTTATCTTCTTTTTGCTTCTGGTGCTTTTAACGGGCAGTTTTTTAAGTGCTTATTTGATTCTAAATAATGGTAAAATATTGTTTCTTGAATAAATTATGGGTATGAACTATCTTTACATGCTTTGCAATTCTTTCTGCTTAAATTAGGAGCATATGCATAATTGCTTGTATGCCATTGTTGTCCACACAAAACATGCAAGGGTTTAAGGTTGGTTTGATGTGCCCACTATGGTGTTGCCTTGAGCTGTACTCCATCATAAATTTGCCTTGGAAGATGTTTGTATTCGTCTCATCTTTTGAATATTGAGGCAAAAGAGAAATGACTGGACTAGGGGTGTAATTGATATTTCCTTACAACCTCAGTAGATGGATATTTGGAACTAGTGGTGTTTATTTTCAGTTTTTCCTTTATTTTCTTCATATCAGGCTGTGTAGTGGTTTAACTGGTGAATTGTTATTCATGATTCTAGGTCCAGGAATGTTCTGTAGCCTGGATTTTACCACGTCTACGAGGCTTTGTCTGTTCTATGCTTGTGGTTTTATTGTTTCGTGGGATCAACATAAACTTTCAAATTGAGTTTTCCATGGTTGATTGCAGATTTACCAATAATTGTGCTAGTGATAGGTCATGGTTAACATAAAGCTTGATCATGCTTCATCGATTGGCAGTGCAGGAGGAACTAGAATCACTGTTGAGTGCCTCGGGACATCTTCGTACTCTAGCCTATTTATATGCCAGTAAGGGAATGAACTCTAAAGCTCTAGATATTTGGCGTCTATTAGCAAGAAATATTTCACCGAGCTCTCGTAAAGATCCAGTTGGAAATCATGATTCACCACACACGCCAAGTGCTACATCTAGTCATGAGACTGCTGTGGTTGAGGCTTCAATGATATTGGAAGAATCTTCTGATCAAGACCTAGTACTTCAGCATCTTGGATGGGTAGGTATATGTTCTGTATTATTTGTTTATGGATTGTTAAGTCTACTAATAGTCTCTTTTCTTTAAATTAGATTGCAGAAATCAGCCAGGCGCTTGCTGTTCAAGTTTTGATTTCTGAGAAGCGAACTGACATGCTTGCTGCAGGTAACGGCCTTGCAAGACAAACTC
The DNA here is from genome assembly GCA_036785695.1 of Gentiana straminea. Taxonomy (NCBI): domain Eukaryota; kingdom Viridiplantae; phylum Streptophyta; class Magnoliopsida; order Gentianales; family Gentianaceae; genus Gentiana; species Gentiana straminea. Next base: position 13,968,826 of record JAVUPR010000414.1, read on the forward strand.
CCAATGTTTGTTAGATCTAGTATGAACAATCATACAATCTAATGCAAGCATCGAATCCCCGAATTATTTTTCCTCAACATTCTAAATGTTAAACTCAAATCTAATCGTGATTCCCTTAAACTTCTTAGTCTCTCTCTCTTGAATGATTGGGGGTGGGGGGGTGTTGGTGTATGAAACACAACAGAGACAGATGCTAATAGGACATTATTGAAATATGGTTATTTGGAATTTAAAAAACAAGTAATATGTTAAACAATGTTTAAGTGCTGCTTGAAATTGACATCTGTTTGCGCATGAAAAGGATACTAATAGTCTGGGCTGTTTGTCTGGTCTTGACATGTTCAGTCTTAACCTGATGAGACTGCCTTTTATATGCCGTAGCAAAGTATATGCGTTTTCATTTAATTGGGAATCTCTTGACTTTATCTTTACCTAAATTTTCTATTGCAGATGATGTAATCTCTGCCATTGATCCCAAAAAGGTGGAAATTCTAGAGAGGTGTGGCCCATTTCTTAGCCGATTTGCTTTTTTTAATGCGTATTTGTATATTATTTGTCAAAAATAACTTTGATCCTTTTGAGGAAAAACATGTATTTGTCTTTTTTTGAAGGAAGAGGTTTGTACCGAGAAGTTATTGAATGTTCATTCTAGATTTATGTTATATTTAATTGATGGTTTCCCTGTATTTTATTTTTTGCATCTGCTAAGTTATGTTATGTCAAGTGCTTTACTCAATGTTTCCTGTATACTTGCCATTCAGATATCTTCAGTGGTTGATTGAAGATCGAGACTCAGATGACACTAGATTCCATACGATGTACGCTCTGTTGCTTGCAAAATCTGCCCTTGAGACTTGTGAAATGGAAAACACATCTTTAAAACTTAAAGATCTAACATTGACAGAGACGGTTAGCCCTAATTGTGAAAACGATACGATTTTTGATACCCCTGTCAGAGAAAGGTTGCAAAATTTTCTTCAGTCATCAGATTTATATGATCCAGATGAGGTTCTTGACTTGATTGAAGCGTCTGAACTCTGGCTGGAAAAGGTCATCTCGAATGTTTTTGTTTTAACTGCTTAATGATGCTAATACAATTCATGAAATTTCGGAGCATTTAGTTTGCTTTTCGTTTCTCTATCTTGTTCTTTTCTGATGGGGGTATGTCATGGGTCCTTTGCAGGCCATTCTTTATCGGAAGCTTGGGCAAGAGACATTGGTTCTTCAAATTTTAGCCTTGTGAGTTAGGAGCTTTTTGGTTGCTTTAGTCATATTTAAATGCAATTTTTCTGCTAGCTTTTTTAGTGTTTCTTTTTCCTATTTCCATTTTTTTAATATCTTGCCTTTTCCACTGAATCTATTCACTCTGACTATCTATGTAACAAGCTACACCCTCTTATCTTATTCAGTCTGGCAAATTGAGTGCTATGTGACAAAAAAAGACACTCACGAAAAAATCTCAGAAAACAGTCTGTTGTCAATTAATGCATTGTTGAATTTCTTGTTCTTTTAGGAAGTTGGAAGACTGTGAAGCTGCTGAAGCCTACTGTGCAGAGATTGGAAGACCAGATGCTTATATGCAGTCAGTCATCATTTTTTCCTCAATAATGAAAAAGTTCTATTAATCGGAGGACCATGTCTTATTCTTCTCCATTTTGATGTCTCAGATTGCTTGAAATGTATCTGGATCCAAAAGACGGTAGACAGCCCATGTTTAATGCAGCTGTTCGCCTCCTGCATAATCACGGGGAATCCCTTGATCCGATACAGGTTTTGGAGGTACCGTCATTTCTCAGCCCTTGATTCGTCAATGTTGAATTTCAGTCTTGTCTGATTCATGCTGTTTTTGTTGGCATGGTTCTTTCATATGCAGAAATTGTCTTCAGACATGCCTCTCCAGCTTGCCTCTGATACAATATTAAGAATGCTACGAGCACGACTCCATCACCATCGTCAAGGACAAGTAAGTTGCTGTTTTCCAGCTACCATCTTTGTTACTAAAAAAATTGTTCAAGGGTCAGTTTGTTAAAAAAAAAAAAGGGATCGTGGGCCAAGTTGTTACGATCGTAATAGTTTAGGGGCTTTCGGTGTCTTTTGCCCAATGGGTGTATATTGTTCTGTATTAGATCATAGTGTATTAATATTTTGTATTGATTAGAGAATGATGTGGTCGTACCATCTAACAGTGTGTTTTGTTTTCAGATTGTGCACAGTATGTCACGGGCGCTAGATACGGATGCAAATTTGGCAAGGTTGGAGGAAAGATCACGCCATGTACTGATCAACGACGAGAGCGTCTGCGATTCATGCCGTGCTCGGCTTGGCACCAAATTATTTGCTATGTATCCTGATGATACTGTTGTATGCTATAAGGTATTAAAAAAGAAAAGAAAAAAACACCTGATTTCTGCCAGACTGGAAATTCTTTTGCCTAGACTCTCTGTTGAGGAGTTATCACTTGGTCTAGTCACATTACGACATGTTTCTCATCCTCTTAAAACCTTAAATTAAAAAGGAGAGAGGGTGAGTTTAGTTTTAAAAAGAATAGGTCACATGCCGTAATGTAATTGGAGCAGATGATAACTTCTCAATAGAGAGTCTCGAAAGTAGAATAACACTAGTGAGTTAACTGATTTATCGTTCTGTGCAGTGTTTCCGCCGTCAAGGTGAGTCTACTTCTGTCACAGGCCGGGATTTCAAGGTGGACGTTTTATACAAGCCAGGATGGTTAGTCACGAGATGACAACATCAGTTTGGGCAGTTTTTAGTGGCACCACACGTGCGATCAATCTTTTCAAAGTCAATTCTGGACTACAGAACCAACTTTCACTCGATTTTTTGTGGTCTAGAACCGACTTTTGAAAGGTCGGACTGAAATGCTGTGGTGTCACAGTAAGTTTTGGCTGGTGTCATTAAGGGCTCCTACGAATTATTGTCATGAAAGTCCGTCACCGGATCTCAACGACAACGAGGTCAAAGCTGTCATTGTCCAGTAAGTAAATAAAGCTTTTCATGAATGACGAAATGGACTTCAGTAGGTTTGGAAAGTGCAAACACAGTTTTTTTTTTTTAGGATTTCAGTAGGTTTGGGAAAGATGTAGCAAGACGGTAATTCTTGGTAACAACATAGCACTGGTGGTGGGGGTATAAGTTCTATAATGTACATTAGAATAGAATTTTTGTTGTTGTTGTTGTAGTAGCACATACTCTGATGTGATCACAGTAATCGTGTTCTTGCATGTAAAGCAGCACCGGTTTATATAAATCAAATAGAATTTTTCTGAGTATTCAAAGTTCAATTTATGAAATTATCTACTGTTTCTTGGGGGGAGTCTGTCTTTATTTGCACAACCTCAAACTTACCGGTGCACCACCATTACTATGTAAGCACAATGAATCGATTTTTTACAAGTTGATTCTCACATTTAATCTTTAGAAAGTCGATTATCGGCTGACATTTAAAAGGTTGATTTGGTGTAATTACGGTGCACCGGTAAAATCGCCGGTTGAATATTTACCGAATGAAATCCAAATTTCTAGTTGGTCCCTAGTCCTAGATGGGATCATGTGAATGCCACACGATCTACTACTAGTCGGTCCCTTAGTCCTGTGAGTGCCACACGATTCATGGATAAGGAAAATTTTGTTTTTTTAGCTTTTGAAAGATAAAAGAATAGTAAACAAAGTGCTACAATACATTCATATCGATCAATATATCTTACCTCATCCTCATAATTATAATAATTAATAAGACCCCTTCAAACAAAACAAAAAAATAAAATACTAAGGCATGTATCTATCAATATAGATTACACACTGATTATTACATAAAAATGTCTTCTTAGTGTCAATTTATTGCGAAAGTAAAAATAAAAATAAAAGTTGGCCGGAATGAAAGAGACTTCTTTCGTTTAAGCAAGATGTCCCCGATTCGAGCCTTCAAACCATCTTGGTGGAAGAGATCCGACCACTTTGAAGGATTAGCCTACAGTTGCGTGGAAAAAAAAATCCCCACTACCCATACAAACATAAAATTCATCAAAGCAATGGACAGTTGGATCTGAAACTGAAGTGTAGATGTCGAAATCTCGTAAAGGGTCTTCTTTCAATTTGTTTGGTATAATAGCGAACCCACTCTAAGGCACTAGGTTACCTAATTAAATCTTTCCATTCATCCCATGATACAGGAGAGTAGGGACCTCTAGGGTAGGGTTTAACCGTTGTAAAATTCAAAGCAATGAAAACCCTCCACGTCAGATCTTTACTGAATACATTATCCAAGTGTCAAATTGATCAGAAAAATCTACATGCAAGCCAATGGGAACAGTCCACCTCAGCATTACGCTCCTTCCTCATGATCTCTCTCCATTCTCCACCACTACCTTCTTCTCAACCAAAATCTAAATACAATCATGGCTTCCTCTTTCTCCATTTCCAACCTTCAATGCCACACTGATCCAAAATCACAAGAAAAATAAAAGCGAAATTCAAATGTCGCTCACAATCCCTGCAAATCTTCCAACAGCAATCACAAAACCAAAGCTGAACTCAAAGTTCAGTACAAAATCTCGGTCTGTGACTTTTTTGTGCTCAGCTAATTCTCCCAATCAGACTCAATCCGCAGTAAATGAAGATCAGATTTCATCTTCGTCAGCGAATCTGAAGGCGTTTTCAGCTGCAGTCGCGTTGTCATCGATCCTTCTGTCTACGCCGGTGCTTCCTGCTTCGGCTGATATCGCCGGACTGACGCCGTGCAAGGACTCGAAGCAGTTTGCGAAACGGGAGAAACAAGAGGTTAAGAAGCTTGAGTCTTCTTTGAAGCTGTATGCACCTGATAGCGCTCCTGCACTTGCTATTAAAGCTACCATTGAAAAGACTCACAGAAGGTTCGTCCCCTGTTTATTTTATTTTTTTACTCATTTCGTCTATTGTTGTATACGAATCGAGTCGAATATCAAAAAATCTTATCTAAGTTTATTTAGTTAACGAGTATGTTTAAACTATATTGTTTACTAACCGAACTTAAGTTGTATATGTTGCTCTTTGTTCCAAACAAAGCAATCTGAAATGAGCCTTTTTTTCCCCTGAAGTTAAATTTTGTGTATACATGTATGTGTGTTTTTGTTTTCGAATACTTAAACAAACGTTTGTTTATTCATTTGATACTTGAGCTTGATTAAGAGTATGAGTGGAATCTGAATTTGTTCTTGAACTATTACTGTGTACGTCAACTTTAGCTAAACGAACATACTCTATATGAGTCGAATCTGAATTTGTTCTTGAACTACTACTGTGTACATTAACACAGCTAGGCTTAGTTTTCTATAGTGGGATCCTCTACTTGAGGTGTGTTCTATTGACATCGTAAAGCATAAAGTGTGCGTTTTCTCTCGTGTAAAAAGCACAAATGTGCGAAGCACACGAAGTAAAGTACTTTGTGACGTCACTGAACGAGCTTCATATAAGACGATCGAGTTGGGTGAGTCTTGTATGGTAATTTTGTTTTAGGACTTACCATACATAGCACTATCCTGACCACACACTGTCAGGATAGTGCCACGTATGGTAACTCATCAAAAGAACTTATCGCAAAAGACATACCCCAATAGAGTCTCCTATAATTGACCACACTTTCTCATGTGATAGATTCATAATTAGAAAGAAAATCTGTATAATGTTGTGACAGGTTTGACAATTATGGGAAGCAAGGCCTATTATGTGGATCAGATGGACTACCACATCTGATTGTAAGTGGAGACCAAAGGCATTGGGGTGAGTTCATAACACCAGGGGTACTGTTCCTATACATAGCAGGGTGGATAGGGTGGGTAGGTAGGAGCTACCTAATAGCAATAAGAGATGAAAAGAAGCCAACACAGAAGGAGATCATCATTGATGTCCCATTGGCAACAAGATTGGTATGGAGAGGTTTTAGCTGGCCTGTTTCTGCTTACAGAGAATACTTGAATGGAGAGCTCATTGATCCTTCTGTCTAAAATCCCCCCAGGTTCCCCCCCCCCCCCCCCCCCTTCTTTTATATTCTATACTTGTATTACAACACTTGTATCAGGCTCTGGCACCGTATTTCGGGACACATTCGACCTCTGCGATGTCGAATGTTGAGTTTAGATTCGACTTTCTAGAGGTTGAATGTCACCGTGGTGGTGCAAAATTTGTATATTGTTGTGACTTGAAGATGATCCTCTTACTATATATAGGTTCAGAGATGAAAATCGAATCGAACTGGAGAAAGGCTGCTAGCATTGTTGAAGCTGATGGATTTTTGATGAAGATACATGCATTGTATTGTTGTAAACTTTATTGTATATCTGTTGTTCTTTTTCTAACTTTTAAGCCAAACCTTTCATTTGAGAGATTTTTTTGTTCATATGATTATAGCCCCTGCAAAATCTTTGAACATGCCAACACCAATATAAAACGGGCATTGTTATTGACACCACAATGACTCTAACGTATCGTGACACCACTCTTCGGACAAGATTCAACTTTACAGAGATTAAAAAAAATAGACATTTGACCTACGCAAACTTGAATGTTAAGCTTACATTCGACTTTCCAGAGGTCGAATGTCAATATGGTGTCCTGAGAGTAAGTTCAATGTGGTGTCAATAACAACTACCATATAAAATATTCAAGACACCACAGTGAGGCATGAGATTCGACTTATCAAAGGTCGAATGTCCACATTCCACCTCTAAAAAGCTGAATGTAAAAATTCGACATCTGAAAGTCGAATCTTATATCCCGATATGGTGTCAATCATACCTATCCAGATAATCAGGACGATACTTGCTCAATATATATCGAGCTTTACATGTAATGCTATCATTGCAGAATGATCTATCATAAGTTAATAACTCCCCACCCGGGGTATAACCGTCGATCATCTTCGCATATTCATTTGCTGCCTTTGACGTCCTCGTCATCATCATCGTCCCAATCATCATCCACATCGCCTGCCCTCAAAAACTGTTGGAAAACATGTAGTAGTGAGGTAGTGGAAGTGTGTGAATGGAAAGTGTAAGAAAAGGAAGGAAATAGTTAAAGGCAAAACTCCCACATTGGTAATATACTAGGAAAAATTCCAATATATATACTATGGTAGTATAAGTACTTAGTATGTTCTATTACCAATATTATGCGCCAAAGTCTACGCGTGGGCGCAGGGGGGGATGCAAATCCGGTGGGATTTCGGCTTGGACTTGTGCATGGGCGGGCGCACGTCCTGCGGACACGAATGCAGCTCGGTTTCGGGGCTGGTCGTGCGAGTTCAGTTTTGCTAATTTTTAATATCCGGAATTAAATTTTTGCAGACTGTTAAGCCTTTCCATTTTTAATATCCGGAATTAAATTTTTGCAGACTGTTAAGCCTTTCCATCTTCCTGACTGTTCCATTCCATTTGCCTTCATTACAGATGAAGTAATGAGACGTTTTCACAACTGGCCGCTTCAACCTCTCCTTTCAGTCGAGTGACTTACGTTCGAGTCCCTACTTACGTACTTCTCATATTCTTTTATGTGCGAGTTCAGTTTTGCTAATTTTTAATATCCGGAATTAAATTTTTGCAGATCGTTAAGCCTTTCCATTTTTAATATCCGGAATTAAATTTTTGCAGACTGTTAAGCCTTTCCATCTTCCTGACTGTTCCATTCCATTTGCCTTCATTACAGATGAAGTAATGAGACGTTTTCACAACTGGCTGCCTCTACATGTGCTCCTACAGCCCCTATATATAAGCTGCTTCCTTCCTGATTCAGAGGCTGTACTACACAACAGAAATATATACATTATCCCTTTCCTTATGCTATCAGAGAGTTCACCATATTTGGTTCTTAAGCAGTTGAAGGCTCTGTGCATCCTGTCTCTGCTGGCTGTTGTATCCTGGGAGACTAACACTCCGTTTCAACTCCAAGCACAATCTGATTGGAGTCTTATTCTGTCAAAGAAGCAGATTGTGTTACAAAAACCGATTCATCATCAAAACCTTTCCTAACCATTTACAACTGATCTCCGATAATCATCTTCACCATTCCTGCACTTAACAACGCCATGTAAGCCGAATCTGATGAATCCGGATTATGAACTATTATCTTTTACGATAAAAGATTGGTTGGGGAGCAGTTAATGTGCTGCTTTGGGTCGAGGGAGAGACAGGGCTAGGTATTGGTTGTGCAGAAATAGGCTTTTAGTGCGACTTTGGGTGAGAGACATGTTTCTTCTGAGAGGTGGGAAGTTTATATGTGGTATATACACATGTATCTAATTGATCGGTAAATAAATCTTGGATCACACAGTTTGAATTTTATTTAAAAATAAAAGATGTACAGTTTGCCACATTGGTGCACTCCGCATATGGCGGGTGCACCCAATAACTTCCCGTTGTGAAAACACCAAAGTCCGAGGCAAAAAAGCGTGGATCAAAATACATACAACCATTAAAGCAGGGAAATTCTTATCCGCACCATTCTCATGTGCACCGCCCGTTGGATACGTGGTATGTATACAAGAAGACAAATTAATATGTCTTCTTGAGCACATGTCGCACATCCAACGGATTAGTGCACACGAAGAGAGTACGGGTAAGAATTTCCCGTTAAAGCCACAATCCTAAAAATAATGAAGGAGATGCACACTCTAACGAGTAGTACTACATTGAACTAGAAATGCACCAAAACGTACGGTCAAATATTCAGTCTGGAGGGAGCACCAAATTAACAACAATGCTCCATCTAAACACATACATTGAGCTTATGAAATAACCATCTACGTAAAGAAAAGAAAGAAGGAAGGAAAGAAAAGTTGTTTATTGATTCAATAAAAAAAATTACTATTACTTTACTAAAGGACCTAAAGCAAATCCAATTACAATAAAGAAAAGCTCAATGGCGGTAACAGTTAGCAGCTAGCAACAAATGATTTAGTCCCAAATGACTTCAATTATCACAAATGGTTTAGTTAGTACACGTTTTGTTCATCAAGGCGTAGTGACAGAGTGTAGTGACGATATGCAACTAAGCTAGCTAAGCTATACTGCATTACAAACATGGGGATGGGGTAATCCATATGGATGGAGATACTTTGCTGAACAACGGCTCCCCGGGATGGATTGACTCAACGGTATCCGTTTCCATATTATATACACCAACGTCCATCTCACCGCCTTTTGGTGAGTAAAAGTAGTAATATTCATAATCGTCGTCCGTGAAGTAGATATGATTGAGTTTGATCACTCCTCCTGGAAACGTAGAGGCATCCACAGCAATGCTAGAATTCTCGCCGAGGAAGACAGCCATGCTTCCTAGGCTATCAATCTCCTTATATTTGCCCCTCTCTATATCAACTTCATACACCTCAAATTCGTCGGTCATATAACACAAATCATCCTCGCTCAAATCTGGGGCTGTTCTTGTTAGGGGTGAACATGGTCCGGTTCGGCCGGTTATTTCCGTTTTTTAAAACCAAACTATTTTATACGGTTTTCAATTTTCGAAACCAAACTAGAACGGTTTTCAGACGTAAACCATTTGTTCGGTCCGGTTTGGTTCAGCTTGGTTCCGGTTTTTTACGGTTTTTCTTTAACAATTAAAATTATTGATAGGAAATCACAAATTGCCTCGTAACAACAAATGATAATATATGTAATACATTAGTACTATTATGCTAGTAAATCCAATGAGATGATTTAACAAATGTTTTCTATTTAACCAACATCTACCTATGCGAATGTTAAAGATCCAAAAACCAATCATATTTCAACACCATCCAACACAACGAAATCGACACCTACAATTGAATTCCATAGATTGGGACGAACAAGATAATGAAAGAGTCATCTCTTACTCATTTTAATTCATCAATGAATCATCGATTTCAAAAATATCAATAATGAACTAATCGTTACATTATTGAATATCATTTATAAATCTCAAAATCCATTTGACAAAATAATATTTTGAGTATGGTCAGGAAGAAAGAGGAATGCGTTTGTTCCATCGAAATAAGCGAGAGATAAATTAAAGATAGCAAACTTTTACACATTTCAAACGAAAAAAAACATGTGATATAGTTTTGACTTTATTTAGTAAGAACATATTCGTCATTTTATTTTCTCCAAAACACCAACTCGTATTTGATTATCTCAACAATGTTATCGTCCAACATAATCTAATTATAAGCAAATAAAAGACAAACTTATATAAAACTAATGTATATAAATGCATTTATTTATATAAGATGTCAAACCTAACAAATGAACAAATCGGAAAATGTCCATGATTAAGTTAATTAACATCATTAGAAGAAGTAAGTCATACAAATAAGCATTCACATAATTCAAATATTGGTGCTTGAGGAGGTAGAAAGAGAAGAAAGAGTTAGCGGTGGTGAGTTGTGGAATCGATACGTATGTACTCGAGAATCTCTTAAATGATTAGAAATTAAAGACAAGTACGTGAAATGATCAACAAAATATAAATCTTTAGGATATGAGATTAGTAATTGATCATTAATGCATTACAATTACAAAGTTTAAACAAGTTGAGTTGGACCGAAAAAAGCACATTGATGTTTTATAGTATTAATAGATGTAGGTATGTGTGTGTGTGTATATATATATATATGTATGTATGTATACATATAAAATCCGGTTTGGTCCGGTTTTAAACGGTTTTCATTTTTTTAAATTGGAACCAAATTGTTTTTTACGGTTTGGTTTCTTACAATATAAAAACCGACCAAAAAACCACGGTTTATACCTTTCCGGTTTGGTTCGATTTGGTTCGGCCGGTTGGTTTGGTTTCTGGTTTTTTTGTTCACCTCTTGTAATGATGAGCAGAGCGTCATCAACGGTTTTGACAATATATTGATTCGATGATGGGAATTCGGATACAACACGTCTACAACGTGTAATCACACGACCCTCTTCCTTGTTACCGTCGTCGTATTCACCAAGGTTAAAGGCCCAAACGATTCCTGGAAAACCAATGGCATAAAATTGTTTGCCGACGCCATCGTACACAACATCTTTAAAACGACCTTTGCGGGTTTCGATCTTGTTCCATGCTTTGTCCCCTAACCTCCAAAACGCCAAATGGCCAAGACCTCCACATATAACCATCAAAACAAAGTCCCAAGTCTCACTCGGCCTTGCTGAAAGCACCATCTTCTGGATAAAAACATGTTCATCCATCCCCTCCCCATCGTATCCTGGGAAGGTCGTTTGATGTGGTATGGGAATCTCTGTTCCCAAAAAAGGATCTAGCAGGCTCATATTACCATCTTCTTGAACAACTAGTAGCCATCCCAACGATTCGAAGCACTTCTTGGTTTTCAACTTAGGAACTTTTACAGAAGCCACGATTGATTCACCCTCAACCAAACTGTATAGTTCCCGAACATCATCATCACCATCATCTCTAACGGGAAGCATCAGATAAGGGGTCCGTTGCCGGCAACGCAGACCCTCAAAATACTCGTCTTTCGCAGCTGCAAACAATGATTTGGAAACGCATCTAATAGAAACGAAATCTTCAAACTTTTTCAGTCGCTTGACAATTACTACCAGCAAGTCATGTGGAAGTTCTGATAAATTCGCAATTTGTGTGGCTGACATAAATCTACCATAACAAGAAAAGTAACTACTTCATAATTCATAAACAGATCCATTGAAATTGAAAAAAAAACAAAGGCTAATTCATCTAACAAGTTCCAAAAAAATAAAATAAAACAAAGACATATTTAAACACAACCTCAGATTCAATGGTACTATGGAAAAAAAAAATAGGGAGAGACAAAGCAGATCAGATCGAAACCTGGGCTGTTGATGTCTTTTTGTGAAGCAGCGATGAGCTAAACCTTTAGGTGTCACTTCTCCTTAATGAATCTAATCTGTTAAAAAGCAATACTACATTCTCAAAAAAAAAAAAAAAAAAAAAAAAACAACAACAACAACAACAATACTAAAATACACGCTAATATATATATATTGTTATAAAACTAAGAAGATAATGGAGGAAAAACAAGAGGAAATGCAAGTTTCTAAGTAAGAAGCGCAAAATTGCTTTGTGTATTATTCCAATGATATAAGGGTATTTATAGTAGAGATTACAATGTGAACACAATAATCGAATTAATCACAAATCTACTTAAATCAATCGAATAATAGATAATCCATCAATGATATTATTTCATAACACTCCCCTTGGATATCTATTATTTAAACATACAATGATATGATACGCCTCATTAAAACCTTACTAAGAGAAAACCCAAAGTGGGAAAAAAATCTTAGTTGGAAAAAAAGTACATATTTATCATTGGTTGATTTACTCCCCCGAACCAAGCGTCAATTTCGATATTTCAATTCTTCGCATCCCAATGCTCTTCAATGGTCTTTCAAATGTTGCGAGTCGACACATTGTCTTGATAAATAATTATCGGTTGACCGGATCTCGTTGCACATCAATCTCCTCATTCTTTTGCAAATCATGAGTAAAGAATAACTTGGGTGAAATATGTTTTGTTAATCTCCACTAATATAGCCTCACTTCAATTGAGATATGCAAGATGCATTGTCTTCATGCAATTAAATAATTTCCATTCTCATCTAGACAATGTCTCAATTAATTGTCTCGATCGTAGTTGCATAACGTATATGTACGTACTATTAACTTTGCTTAGAAAAACCCGGTGGGAAAAAAACTAGACAAGGTAAATAGTTCATGTCATATGCGTTTATGTGTTCAGACCGATCGTCTCATTAAAAACCTTTAACTAAGAAAACCCTTTGGGAAAAACTTGGTTAAAGGGAAAAAAAGTACAATCATTGGTTTTAAGACCAAATCCACACAAAAGTTTTGAAGTTGTCGCTCTTCCTGACGACAACTATCTTTCAAATGTACGCATTCCATTATTATAAACACTTATTATCCAAAACCGATGTAGGAATAATCTTAGTGAACAAATCTATGAGATTGTCACTAGAGCGTACTTTTGCATATCACTCTCTTTTAGAGTTTATTGGATAGTCAAATGTAGGGGCTAATAAGTGTCATTCCCACTACTCACTTGTGCAACACATGCAACACAATTAACACCGTAATCGCCTAAATAATGGGGGAAGTAATATAATCGAAATTTGCATGCATATATTTTCACTATCATGCATCGTAATTCCTTTAAATTTATGACATTAACAATGCATTACTTACATATATTCCTTTCTCAATAGGAATCTTCTCAACCTGGTCATACTACATCAACATGAATGTTAATGACCTTAACCATTTGCATGTTGCGATTGTCATATTAATTTATTTTTGAAATCCACCAAGGATTTTCATATCAATATTAATGTCCAACGACCCATAAATATACCGTCATGACATAAAGTTACCGCGATATATTAGTTAGCGGAACATTATATTATCTATAATGGGAGAATATATTTGATCATTAACAAACAAATATTTTCAATTCAAACTCAACCTTAATTGCTTATTTCATTTTTACCTAGTCCGAGTGTTTATGACACTCGATGACTTCGTGACGGATCCGGATATAATAATAACAATTAAAGAGGCAAATATGTCGTCGACGACTATTATATTTTATTATAAATTTCTCCCATAAAATTCATTGCTAATTTGATATTAGCATAAACCAATTCCTTATCAATGTATGGATTGGTTGTTCCGCAACCCCAATATTTAATCATCTCGTCGCACGTGCAATTTTATTTTGGGGTTTTCGCTTTGAAGACGGATCTCTTTAAGAGATTTCATGAGTGACTGAATGTGAATTCATTTTCCGCGGATTTTTATCTTTTACGCCGATCGGTATTCTACGCTTCTGGCATAGAGAAATATCATCAATCATATTGTTGGTGCCTTTATAAATAGTCACTCATTTAATTTCAATAACGGCATCTGGCGGATTACTTGTTAAATACTACAAGTAAATTATTTTCGCGAATCAGTTAAACTGATGCGTGGAAGATCGTTTATGTTGTGAAAGTTTATCGGCATTCTTTTATTCATCATGGGGTTTTCTTTATCTCCCCCTAATGCCGAGAATCGATCTTCATCAAACATGTTGCACCGAGCTATACCTTGATGCTCTTTTATTCGCTTCAAGCGATTTACACATTTAAAACATAGTGGTTTCATTAAATATCTCGTTCATGAGATTTTTGAAAATATTATCTCTCTTGCGCTTTATATACCACTATGTGATTTCAGATTCTTCAAGAATCGTTCAAATTACATATCATATGTAGAGAAATCCCTCGAACGAGATATTGAACTTTTGGTTCATTTCTCCATGTTGCTCAGAAAATATTTGATGTATGCAAAATATGCATAAAAGCTACCCTTCATAGGTTTGATACCATTGAATGATATGTGAACTCATAGTTTATTTATGTCGAAGTTTGTCACGAGATATAATTCATATTGGGTTTTCCTCCCCTCATTCTCGGGCAACATTTTTTCATAATCGATATATCGAAAATTTGCAATAACCCGCGACGGATTCAACATTTTAATGTGAGATCCTCTTATGCGAGTATCAACAAACTTCTTTTCGATTTGTGGAGAAATTTTGTCTCATATGGAGATATTATATCCGTTCTCACAATTATGGATACAATGTATCGAGTAATACCAATTTTCTTGAATCACCATCCCAATTCTAGTGGGATTCTCACATAAGGAATGGTTATAACCACAATAATCAAAATCACCATATGCATCTTAAATACGTAATTTTGTCGAATTCATTTCACATAATGATTGTGATGCATCCCATGTAATATGATACATATATCATTGTTTTAAATGATGCATGTAGTATCATCACACACTCTTCGTGGAACGGACATATCTCATTATTTTCAAACACATTGTTTATACCCATTTCATCGGGAAATAGTATATAAAGCAAATATTTCAATCTCGATATAACACTCATATTACTTAAATAAATCGAGACTTGAGAGAGTATAGTGCTTTATTTCAAGCAATTTTGTTCAATATAGCACTTGCATATTGCATTATCATTTGCATCTCTCATTAATTCTTTTGAGAACTTGTTTCTCAATATAATGTACGTGTCGCACTATCAATGAGGCAATTTAATTGCTCTCATGTTCCGGCTCCATTTCTTCCTTAGAACGAAATGAGCAATTAATTTTTTCAAAGTATAACAATTGTCACATAATATAAATGAATTACAATGATTAATTATTTCAAATAGAAAATTATATTATGTATCGGTTCAATCAAATCAAATTGATATTGTAAATGCTAGTGGATCCGAGAGACAATTATCTAGTATTACAATTCGTGAATCAATCATTATGAATAATTTCACTCACCAATAAAGCACCATAATATGTTGTCATATTCATTCTTATCACAACTAGACAACAAATTTTGAATATGATAATAACATAGAGCAAATACGTCTTACAATCAAAAACCATTTACATGGTATTCATTTTTCAAAAAAACCGCGGGTTGAATATTTCTCTTTTGTGATAAGGATATATATGTATAAATAATCACATTAATAGTTATCACTACTCTTACAATAATCATGTAAAATAAAATATTTTAATCAGATAAACAAATATGATTTTATTTATTAAAATCAATGCAAACATCTTTACCAAAAATACAATGAAAGCATTAATTACTTCAATGATCATGCAATTATTGTAAAGTTATGGTTAATATCAATTCCATTAACTAAATGATATGGCAATATCATGTTTTTATTCCTACAATGTCAATTTTATTGTCGTAAAAATATTGCTAAAACATAAAAACGTATAAATGATACAAAAATTCCCACGCCGTTTCAAAAGAATACAAAGATAAGAAACCAATTTATTTGTTTATTTACCAGAAACGATGCTAAAATTTCAAAAGCATCATATAAAATAATTTCCTCAAAATTACAACCAATTATGGTTCGTGGCTTGATCATCTAAAGATCATTTCGTTTCTTATCATTATTATTGTATTAATCGATTGAAATATTTTATTAGGACTGTATCACTAATGTCCTCCACCACTACCGTAACCAAATATTTATAAATTGAGTCACATTATTTATAAAGTATGAACTCTCATAATTCGGTCGGGAATCATTAGTCATATCAATGGTGACTCGTTATTTACTTTCATATATAATTCCACATTCAGTGGATTATATTTTTCATTCATGATACGAAATCATAATCAATTTCATATACATCATAAATTACTTTGATCGATATTGCTACTTCAGGAGCATATCATCATGATAAAAAGTGATTTAATTTTTCATCAATTATGGTCATGAAATCTCATGATATATTCAGTAGATTTCTTATCTCTGAATTTCAGATCACTCGTGCAACATGTCTTTCTCTATGGACATCGGGTCCTAATTTTTATTTATATGAATGACATGTCTGTACTTTTTTTTCTCTGTGAATTTCAAATTCACTTTCACTAATTTTTGACACGTCTGAAATTCATCTATGTGAATTTAATATTCACTTTCATCGGTTTTTGACATGCCCACTTATGTGAATTTTATATTCACTTTTACGAGCTTTCTATTTTTATATGGAACTCTGATCCATTATATGCTCGTTTCAAACATTGATCAACTTCATGTGATCATACCTCCTTTTCCAATTTGCACAAAAGACGAACTCTTTGACTAAGGAATATAGCCATCAAGGCTTCATATCACCGATGAAAGTATTACTCATATCTTTTTCTTACGTGGAATTGACTTGATCCATCATGATTTGATGATGTCAATACCACTAGTATCAATATTATATATATCTATAAAATAATAGAATTGATCAAGATAAATAATTTAAATAAATCAAAATTTTACATTAATCTTTACCTGTATCGGGATGTGTAGATATAAAATATATCAATTGATCGACTTGAGTCCTTCTGGCAATCTATGAATGGTGATTCTTGTGGGGGTTTTTTTTCTTTTCCGAAGGTTGCCAAACTTCATCAAAACAATTTTGATGATTTGAGACGTGGTTAGAGACTCGTCGATAACGTGTTATAAAACTAAGAAGATAATGGAGGAAGAACAAGAGGAAATGCAAGTCTAGAAGAAGGCAAAATTGCTTGTGTATTATTCCAATGATATAAGGGGTATTTATAGTAGAGATTACAATGTGAACACAATAATCTGAATTAATCACAAATCTACTTAAATCAATCAGAATAATAGATAATCCATCAATGATATTATTTCATAACATATATATATATATAGGGTAATTGGCGCAAAACACCCCTATGTTTGGGTCAACATTGGGACTTGCCACTTATCTTCAAATTTTGCATTTTTACCCTCTATCTTCTATAAACTTTTGCAAGAAACACCCTTTTCCGAATTTTGGGTTAAATGTAACGGAAATAAAGCGCGTGCTTTGCACTCCCGTCAACCTGTGCAAACAACAAAAATAAAATTTTTTATAATAAGTAATTGGCGCAAAACACCCCTATGTTTGGGTCAACATTGAGACTTACCCCTTATTTTCAAATTTTGCATTTTTACCTTTTATCTTCTATAAAATTTTACAAGAAACACCCTTTTTCGAAGCAATTAATTCTGATTTTATATGAACTATGAAATTCTGATTTTGTATGAACTTCGGCGACTCATAGAAACCGAGCTTTGAAAGAAGCTAACTTGGGCCAAGCTTGCAACCAAAAAAATACCTACTTGATTCATAGATAGTAAAAAACTGTGTTAACAACCGAATTTGATCAAAACATTAGACACCCATTAGGATTCGGGGGCCTTTCAACTCCAGGTCTGTAGGTAAAAAACTATAGTTTGGTGTTCAAAATTGCTATACCATGCAGCAAAACCAAAATCATAATCATACAGCAATACCATTAACACAAAAGCATCATTGTCAAAGCACAATACACACCAAATTACATAAACCAATCCAGATACAATACCTTAAGTTGCATTTAGCACCATACAACAATCCCAAAACACTACCATAAATTTTAAAAGTAGATTACATGGATCGATCCCAAAAAAAAGAGATATTATTGTACTTGATAACCCAATCATCAAAGTCATTATTCATGTTCTACTACTTGGCAGAACTTCTCTTGCAATGCAATTTCTTTAATATCTTGCTTCCTTTTACTGGATGCCCAATTGTTTCTGTTTTCTCATTGCTCGCAATCTTATGAAATTAGTAGCAACAATTAGAATACAATTTATGCAAATAATACACCAAATTAATATTCTCTATAGAAGTAGCAACGGAAGCAGCCAACTTACACTTTTGAACAAGACTCTTGAACTTGTACATACAGATTGCGACCCATTAATATTCATTGAGCTTGTGTCTCCCTGCATTTTCAACAGCATTAGTGTTAAAAAATCTCTAAACTTTATGCAAGTAATTAAACTAGTAAAAGATGTATGACTTATAGCCTTGGAAAATCCCCGTGGACTTCTTCTAACAGGTTGTGACTCATTAATAGTCATAGAGCTGGTCTCTCCCTGTTTTGTCAATAACATTAGAGTGTTGAGAAATCCCTAAAACCTTATTGAGCTAATTAACTAGTAAAAGATGTATGACTTACAGCTTTCGAAAATCCTCGGGGACTTCTTCTAACAGGTTGTGACTCATTAATAGTCATTGAGCTTGTCACTCCCTGTTTTTTCAATAACATTTGGGTGTTGTGAAATCCCTAAAAACCTTATTGAGGTAATTAACTAGTAAAAGATGTATGACTTACAGCTTTGGAAAATCCTCGGGGACTTCTTCTAATAGGTTGTGACTCGTTAATAGTCATTGAGCTTGTCTCTCCCTATTTTTTCAATAACATTAGTGTTGAAAAATCCGTAAAACATTATTGAGGTAATTAACTACTAAAAGATGTATGTTACCCCAAATGTAAAAATACTACCTACAAATGGAGAGCAATTCAGCAAGTAAAAAGAGACAGAAAGAGGCTAATCTGGTAGATCTATTAGCCCGAATACTCATGTTTTTTTTTTCACTAATGGCTTTGGAAAAGAAAAGAAGAAAAAAGACAGTCACTTTTACCACCAAATTCCCATCAAAATGCAACTTTCCTACCAAAATAAAAGCACAATTGACAATAAAAAAGGTACTTGTACAGAAACATTTTCCACGTAGTTCAGTTTGTATATTTATGCTTAAATCTGCATATAGTAGACCTAAATGGTCTAGCTTTTTATCAGATATTGCAAACAACAGAAACCTTTTAAGTGTTTCTTGTATTATGTGGGCTCTTTTTCTATCACCATAAAAAGTAAACAATGCATTACCTGAAGAACAAAACACAGAAGGAAAGAAAGTAGTGAAAATGCAAGCTGCAAATCTGAACAAACAAAGTTTGTTAATAAATGACTTATTGGTCTTGGCTTCTTGGTTCTGCCACCTTCCCCACGCTGTGATGAAGAATTAACACCTTTCCTCTTTGGCATCTGTATAGTATTAAGAGTACAAGTAATAATTTTCATTTCATAAGTGTATTTTAACGATGATATGGATTTAAGATACAAAAATAACTACTTACAACTTTATCGGCATCAGATGTTTGCGTTTCCTTACATCTTCTTTTGTTGTGTCCCGGTTGTTTACATACACTACATAATCCTCCTAAACCAGCCCTGCCCAACTTTCGAATGTTTGTATTTCCTTGCGAAATCAGACTTTCTCCTGCTGACTTTCTTCTTTTCAGTTTGGGTCTTCCAGCTTGCCTTTTCTCAAGCGGAGGCAATGGACCCAAACGTCCGGATTCTCTCCAATCATCAATTCCAGCCATTGGTTGAATGACATGTTCATAAACTTTCGTGTATGTGTCAACCGTATAACGATCATCGACATAGTCAACCGGGTCTTTTATAACAGGAACACTTAATGCAGCACAAGCATAGGGACATGGTACTCCATTCAGCTCCCACTTCCTACAAGTACAACTTTTTTTAGTCAAACTTACACTGCAAATCCTCCCATCATATTGCTCGCATTCATACATATCCTCAGAAGCTTTATAAGCAATAGAATTTGCAGCCTCCTCCATGTTCTTACGAACTCTTTTTAGGATTTTTGGGCAAATCCTCATGTTATTCCATTTTTGTCTTGCAATGTCTCGTTTTTCTTGAAACCTCACCATCAAATACTTCCTTAACCATTCAAACATTTGTAGAATTGGCATTCGCCTTGCTTCCAAAATCTTTGCATTCCAGCTTTCACACACATTGTTCACAATCATGTCGCACCTTGGATGAGTATCAAAATGAGCTCTAGTCCAACTTGTGGGGTCCTTTTTTTCAAGCCACTCGGCTGCTTTTTTATTAATGGTACGTAGCTTTTCCATTGCTTTATCAAACCTCTGGACTGTTGTAGCTTTTGCCGCCTCATAGAAAGCGTCCTTCAATTGTTTTCCCTTTAAACTCCGCAAAGTTTGCAAAATTCAACCCACAATATAAAGGAGGGTCTTGCATGTCTCTAGTTGCATTGAACACATGATCATTGCCCGTGTCCTCATCCGAACCCTTCAGACTGTCCATGTCATACTCACTGTCTGCTTCATCCCTGCTATCCGAGTCATTTCCTCTCACACCATCATTATTCTCAGTCACTACATCATTTTCACCTAGACCATTCCTGCTATCCGAGCCATTTCTTCTCACACCATCATTTCCCTCCATATTCTCAGTCACTGCATCATTTTCACCTAGACAATCCAACAGTGTATCATCACCCTCTGCCATGTCATCATAGAGATCTCCATCACTAGAATAAGTTGAATCATTATCATCCCTAATGACATAATCAGAATCTTCATCACTAGAATATCATGCGAGTTCATCATCATTTTCAGGCTCATCATTATCATTGCTTCTCACAACAATGGATGACCCTGCCTGGCTTTCAAAAAATGATGTCAAATCCGGGTCAACATATAGGTGAACAAGGTTTGCAGCAGCATGATCTTTGCAATATTTCCGGAGAGCCTTATCTTTTCGGAGAAGCACAAATCCATCACCTTCTTTTTTATAGTATTTTTTGAATCCAATTATCCCACAAGAAAAGCTCAGCTCATCTAGAGAAAAAAAACTCAAATCGCCAACATCTACATCGTCAAATATAATACTTTTACCTCCTTCGTAGGAAGCCGTAGGGACGTGCACAAAGGTTCCTCCAACATGAAAAATTATGGTTATCTTGCCACTTCCTTTTCCTGTGTACACAAGGAAAAAAATCGATTAAAAAACGAGGGATAATAAGACAATTTAAAAGCAGAAAAAGATGATATTTCTACTATAATCAGACTGTCCTAGTCCTTTTTTTTTAGGGTAAGACCTGTCCTAGTCCTAAGCCGCAAAATATAGTGATGGATATGGTGAGAAACAGAATCTATAAAAAGAGAAACAAGCATTTAAAGGATAAAAAAGAGGCCTCAGCCAATCCACTCCATATAGTGATTAATAATGCAGGAGTCATGTTATTGACACCTCCAGTGAAGCTTTCAAAGGATAATATTGAGCTGCAATTTGCCACAAATCATTTAGGCCACTTTTTTCTTACTAATCTGCTTCTAGAAACCATGAAAAAAACATCACAAATATCTGGAAAAGAAGGAAGGATTGTCGTTGTCTCATCAGACGCTCACCGTTTCACGTATCGTGAAGGCATTCGCTTCGACACAATAAATGAAAAAAAACAGTATAGCAAATTCTTTAACAGAGCATGTGACTCTACTGTGAGTAAAATCTATCGTATCTATAAAGTACATGAATCTGATCTAACTTCATGCTATCATATTTATACAACCATTTGCAGAGATCATATGGCCAAAGCCAAGAACAACTAGAAAAAACTTAAAAAACGACATCCTATTGAAATTTGTGTACTAAAAAGCTCATCCGAACAAGGTTACTCTCTATCAGCTTCTCTGCCAAAAACTTTCGGCTTTTCACAAATTCAAAAGCAACACCTATCTTTATACATTAGATCTTGCAGGATCATAAGGACCATACTAAGGGTTACCATTTATACCACCATGAACCTAAAGCACGGAAAGGAAAAGCCACTTCAAATCAGCTAAGGTGCAATAAACAGAAATGTTTATTTCTAGTAAATTGGCCACAAGAACATCGTCAATTCACAATCTTGAGCAATTTACTCACCATTAACACAAAAAAAGACAATCAATAGTAGCAATTTACTCACCATAAATAGGTTGCTCAACACCTATTTCTCGAAGTGACATCTTGAACACAATTATCGCCAACGCCGCTAGACACTCGGCGGTGACAAAAACCACCAGGAAGAAATCGAATCAGGGAACTAGGTTTTTGAATTAGGAAACTGGATTGGGAATTCGCGAATGGTGAATTCATAAATTGGAAATTAACCGAGGATATCAACGTTTGGGGATAGGAATCAACATTTGGGGCTGGAGATGAACAAGGGGCTGGAGATGAACAAGGGGCTGAACGAGGGGTTGTCGAATTAATGGGTGATTTTGGGGGAAATAATAAAAAAAAATGTTTTTTTTTTTGTTTGCGAGGGGAAATAATAATAAAAAAAAAGTTTATTTTTGTTGTTCGCGCAGGTTGACGAGAGTGCAGAGCACGCGCTTTATTTCCGTTACATTTAACCCAAAATTCGGAAAAGGGTGTTTCTTGCAAAAGTTTATAGAAGATAGAGGGTAAAAATGCAAAATTTGAAGATAAGTGGCAAGTCCCAATGTTGACCCAAAAATAGGGGTGTTTTGCGCCAATTACTCTCTCTTATATATATATATATATATATATATATATATATATATACTAGTTAAAAAAACCCGTGCATAATGCACGGGGTATCTAACCAAAAAAAAGTTCACATTGCACAAAATATGATAATTCTAAATCAAAAAATGCAATGCAAGAATAAGCATAATCCTATTTTATACATGCCAGTGTCATAATTTATGAAAAAACTAATGCCTCAATAAAAATAAAAGAATTATCAGAAAATAAATACTAAAAAGTTTATACTGAATGAAAACCCGTGCATAACAAAGCATAATGAAAAACTATTAAAAAAAACACACACACAATGAGATAAAACTATAGCATGAAAATTGTCTGGAGACGTGACATTCAACGGCGGATTCCAAGCATTGGAACTACATCTGGAGTCTTAAATCCCCCACAAAGTACAAAACCTTCCTTTCGAAACTTGTTTATAGATCTCTACCACTTGGAGCGCACTGTTAGATTTTAAGGTAATAACAGTTATATGAAGTGTAATATGTTATAACTGCATATTTTTACTTTCTTTCACCATAAAAACTTTACAAAGTGAAAGAGGTTAATAATATGAGAATAGAATGCATGTAAAATAGTATAAGATATACTTATAACAATCGTAGGATAAAAAAGTTTACGGTGGTATAAGTGGGTGTCAATTTGATCATCACAATTAGAAGTATAACAGAAAGCCGCCTTATTAATCAAATACTTTTTCCGTTTTTTAAGGGGTAATATATACTACTTCTTCTAAAAGGAAAAAATGTAGACATTCTTTATAAGAGAGCGACTACGGTCCAGTTGCATAATTTAAAGGGACGGTCCAGTTTCTAATCTTGACCGTTAAAAACAATATGAATAATTATATCCGTTAGATCATTTTTTTACTACATCATAAGAAATGTCTATTTAAACACACCTAATTCATTCTCCTGTAAGCAAATAATCACTTTTTCCCTATAAATAAAAACAAAACCACAAACGCAGAGTTGACAGAAAAAATCCGGGGGAAAATGTTCCAAAAAAAAAAACACGTTCTCAGATTTCGCTAATAAAATCAAAGAAACAAAAACCTCTTCTTGGGAATCCTAAGACGAAAAAAAAAAACAAACAAATCAAGCAATTATAATTGATAATTCGCCAATTAATCATCATCTTCTAGCCGGTGAGTCTTTTTTTTTCAAGAACAATCTTTTTTTTTTGTAAACAAAGTTTGAGATTCTCAAAAAGAAAAAGAAAAAATCAAAAGTTCTGGTGATTTGAATGATATTTACGGAAATATTTGATGTTTGTCGAGAAAGAAGTAAATTGGGAAATGAATGTTTTAACATTTGGTATGAATTTGAGATTAAAAATAGTTTAAATGGTGCACAATATCTTATGGTGTATCACATGCATCCAACATTTATAATTATTTTAAATTGATCCAACGGTAAACTGAATAATTCAGTTTTTTTGTATTGACCGGACCGTAGTATTTCCTTCTTTATAAATAAAGATCTATTTTCAAAAAAAAAAAAACAAAAAGATATACTTTTTCTACTTTTTTTTTTAAGGGGGTAATATATACTTCTTCTAAAAGGAAAAGACTACTGTACTATTTTTTTTTTAAAGGAAACGGAAAAGATATATAGATTTACATAAATCCTTGGATTTGGAGATGTACTTACAAATTCCCAAGAAGAGGACGAAAAAAAAAGAAAAGGAAATTGTATTATTAATACAGCCAGAATTATCTTGGAAAGGACCAAATATATATGACGGTAATATTACATTGTCGTACCATAAAACACATATGGAATTGTTTAATATGCCTTTGCCTTTTCAAAATTATATTAAACAATTAACGATAAATACAGAATTTGGAATATTTCTAAATAACATGACGGTCATATATTTTTAATAAGAATAATGACAACTCTTATAATTTTTATAGCTTGAAGGACAAAAGCAAAAATAAAAAAATAAAAAATAAAAAATAAAAAATTCGGGCGTTCAAGAAGTGTACCCGCATATGTTTTATTTTTTTTTTTCTCTTTTATCCTCTATTTTCAAAACCTCATATCTTTTGATCTAAATATTCAAACGCGATGAAAATTTCACTTTTCATACTCTTCGTTTTGAGACTTGGTTCGATATCATTACATCGTTTTTTATGAGATTCACTATCGAAATTCACTCAGTGAATCCCGAAAATCAATGAATATCGACAGTGAATTACGAATCATAATGAATTTCGACAATGAATTTTCTGAAATCACGTCGGAATATGTTGAATGTCGTCTCAAAATAAAAAACATGAAAAAATTAAAAAAAATTTGATAAAAGAATTTTTAAATTTGGAGTTGTAGATTGAGAGATAAAAGTGTTTTAAAATAATAGATGAGAGATAAATGGAGGTGTATTATTTATTTATTTTTTTATAAAGCAGGCGCTTTTTTCTTAGAAAAATAGTTTGTCATTTATGCAAAAATTTTGAAAAGTAGTCATTTTCTTTAATTGATGAAATATATTTGTCCTTCTTCCTAGTTCCCCCTTATATTAAACCCTTTGTGGGATTCTACCGTTTCACACCTCTTTATTCCCGGATCCAGAATGTGGGACACGCAGCGGGTGCGGCAGTTATTCAGACCCTGGGAAGCTGATGCTATATTGGGGATAGGGCCGAGCAAAGAACCCAATAAACCCGAACCAACCCAAAACCCAAAGCGAACCAACCCAAAATAACCCAACCCAGTTGAAACCAAAAATATTGGGTTGGTTTTTGACCCAACCCGAATGCTATTGGGTTGGTTTGGGGTTTTTATTTTTTTCTTCGGTTCGACCCAACCCAACCCGAAAGACATTACAATACATAATTTTATTGATAGCCAATGAAAAAGGTTATTGCTATTCATTTTCGATCAACAATTATTTTTGTGTGTGATAATTGAAAAATGAAGAAACATATGTAGGATTACAGAATTAGACTAAAATGACTATTCGATGAATATAATATTTTTTCGGATGAATCATGGATCATTTCTTTAAATTTTAAATTTTCATGTATGATTTCCTTAATACTTAAGTATTGTTTCTTTGTTACAATCTTTATACGTTGTTGGTTGTGTTATAGATTATTGGATTCGTAATATGATATCCATAAAAAAATTGTCTTTAAATATTGTTCTCTATGAACATGTGGTAAAATTTGAATTTCGATAGAATTATGTATGGATTTTATTAAATCAAAGTTTGATTATAAATACATTGTTTATGGCTTAAAACCCGAAACCCAACCCAACCCAACCCGACCCGAAACCAACCTGAACCAAACCATTGTGTTTTCTAATAATTTGGTTTGGTTTGGGTTAGTATTTTTTTAAACCAACCCGACTAATACTATGAAAAACCCAACCCAACCGAACCCAACCCGACCCAAGCTCAGCCCTAATTGGGGACCTGACAGACCTAAACCTAACCTTGGAAACAGCGCCACGAAAAGGCGACGGACATTACCTAGGCTATACAGATCCTAACCGGCGTGTACCGGGTCAAATCAGAATTGTAGTCTAGTACGGTGAGTCGTGTCGTATTCCTCGGGAAAACATGGTAATTCTTTTAAGTGGGGTTAAACAAAGCTATTATTAACTCGATCTAAGTCGCGCTTTTACTTTTTCCTGGGTTAGATTATGTTAGTAGTTAGATTGTTAGTAA
Source organism: Gentiana straminea (assembly GCA_036785695.1). Lineage (NCBI taxonomy): Eukaryota > Viridiplantae > Streptophyta > Magnoliopsida > Gentianales > Gentianaceae > Gentiana > Gentiana straminea. The sequence continues at coordinate 13,995,374 of JAVUPR010000414.1, forward strand.
AGCGATAAATAAATACAAATAGATATATAGATATATTTTTGGATCTAAGCAGCGAGAATACTTTCTTGAATCAATATCTTTTAGTAGAAATAAATGAGACGAGATCTTCCTTTATTCAAGGTGTAAATTATATATGAATCGGTGTCTTTCTAAGCTAGACAACTCCTCCTCACACGAGCGTATGAAATTGTCATATGTCTCATCAACTGTCCAATGTCATCCAAAGCATAGGTCTCTCCCGTTGTCAGTCAGGCAATGTTTTGGATCTCGATTAAAACAGATAAATTAACGTAATACGATCTTGAGCACAATTTTAATAAGATTTGTTTTTCTAGGACAAATCTGCCCCCGGGTAGGAAATAGGATTCCGTTGTCACGTTTTCACTCGGCCAATTTTACCCTCCGGTCTTTCTATTACGATCTCGTATTCTAATCGTGAGTTGTCAATTCATTAGATTACGTTCAAATAGAAAGAGATTCATTATAATCGGTTTTAATCATTATTACCAGAGTCGATCATTCATTTTACCAAAAGATTAACTAATTCAGATTCATATCTTGGTTAGACATATTTTTAGTTTAATATCATATATAAATAGAAATAGAAATAATAAACATAACAATTTTAGAATATATTACCGGTTATGACTATCGAATCGGGGTCGTTTCCACCGGATCTAACATGCCAAAGCTTCGAAATCAACAATCTTCGATAATTATTCCGCCATTACAACGATACTATAACCATTTTATTTATATATGTGAAAAACATATATACATACATACATCGACATATATATGTATATACGGGCCCAAAAATAAAAATAAAAGAAGATAGATAAAATATATATATATGGATATATATATATTTTAGAACGTGTGTGTGTGTGTATATATATATATATATATCTATATATATATATATATACAAAGTGATCTAAAAAACAATAAAAAGAAGAAGAACAGAGAAAGGAACGAAAGAAGAAGAAAGAAAGAAGGAAAGAAAAGGGGCATTTTATTTGATCCTGAAGGTGTGTTATATATAGGAAATTGGGGGAGGGCCGGACCGGGTCGGGAAAGTGGCGGACTGGGTCGGTGGTAATGATTACATAACAACTCAGCGTAATTCTAGATCCTTCGATTATATTTATTGGAATAAAACTTCTAAAATTCATATCTTGAGTTGTAGACCTCCAAAAATCATGATTCAAACGTCATTAGAAAGCTCTCGGAAAATTCTTCAACTTTCATGAAGGACTCTTCTCCAGAAAACGTCTTCTTGAGTACCTCGTGTTCCTCCGAACGTTTTTTCGGGATTTTTACGAAATTGACACCATTTGAGTTGTAGAAGTCCGATTGAATTGATTCAAAATCCATTGGAAAGCGTTCTTGAAGATATACAACTTTTATGAAGGGAACTTCTTCAGAAAATGTCGTTTTGATGAGCCATTAGTATTACGAAGATATTTCGGGATTTCTACTAATCCGAATTGATTAGTCAATTGACCATAACTTGAGTTGTAGACCTCCAATTGACGTGATTCAAAGTGCGTTGGAAAGATTATGTGAAGATCTACAACTTTCATTAAGAAGTCATCCCCCGAAAATGCCTCTAAATTTGGGTCAAATCCATGTCGAGAACAGGTTACGGTTTAAGTACTTAGGAAAATTTGATCCATTGAACTCGTAAGGTTTGTGGCATCTTCTTCTAATCCTCTAAACACATCTTTTAGACTCAAAACATGTCGTTACGTGGAATCTTGGTCAATGTATAATCCTGCAATGAACCACCAAAATACCAAACGTAAATCCGACACGACACTCCGGTTACTAAACCGGTACAATAACTAATAAAAAACTTATAAAAATACGATAATTTATATAATAACTACTACTTATACATTTGAATAAAACTTAGTAATTTTGACTTGATTTGATACAATAATGCTCAAAATGGTATCAATATTGAGGTAAAATGTCGTAATAATGATCATAAATTTATCTCTCATCAGGACCACTGTGGCCCTCGAGGGGCACCTAGATCGACAGCTTTGGCACTACGACCGCAAGGGAGTCTATACTGTCCGGTTTGGGTATTTCTTGGCATTATCACTTTACAGGCCATCGTCGGGGAGGCTCATCTACGCCGGGAGAGGGAAGCAAGATGTGGAGAAGCTACTGGAAACTTTTGGTCTAGCCACGTATCCAGTATTTTTTGTGGCGCTACTTGCATGACTGTATTGCTATTGGTCAAGGCTTGCAGAGGCGGAACATGGGTGATGGTATTTGCTTGGCATGCGGAGAGACTCTTGAAACAATGCGGCATATGATTTTCGAGTGTGAGATGGCATACAGAATTTGGAGGGTGTCGCCATTTTATGGCACCTTACAGCATCTTCACTATGCCTCTTCTGCGGCGTTTTTCATGAGGTTGATCGAGGAGAAGGGTGTTCAGGACGCAGCGCGGTTCGTGTGGCTTATGTGGGGGATCTGGAAGGCGCGTTGCTCTGCTATGTTGATGATCAGGCAGTCTATGTCTCAACAGTACGTATGCGATCTATGGCTGCTTTCGGGTACAGGTTCGGGAACGTCACCTACACGACAAATGGATGAAGCCTATGGCATATGTGGTGGAGTAACGTCGATACATCCGTTACTGAGGCATGCCGTGGGTATTGGGGCTATTTTCCGAGACTCAACTGGATCAGTCCTTCACTCCTTTTACTGAATTTCAGTTCCCTGATTATATAGCAATTTCTAATGACAATTAACATCTTTCTATAAAAAAAGACAATTAACATCATGTAATGTTTGTAGTTGGGACGGTATCGTGAATTGACGACAATTTTCAATTCTAGCATAGCCTACGAAGGGATTGAAAGAATATGATAGTTATTTTCGATTATAAACGGAAACGTATTATTCGTTAAAAAAATACACATTCCGTCGAAAAATATAAGTCATCGTAGTTTTCTTTTATGAGTAGTGATACGGGTACGACCATTGTGACACAACAAGTGCCACAACGTGTATCCACACCGGTGATTTCTAATGTAGGCTCATTGATCATTATTATGTCAATGTAGATGCACGTTGTGGCACTCGTTGTGTCACAACGGTTGTGTCTATATCATTTCTTTTTTTTATATATATTTTGTTTCTATAATACAAATACTATCATGTTCTAAAATATAAGTTCGTTTAGTTAGTAAAATTATATGTTGATGATTATTGAAAAATTCTAACTAGAGGAAAATAGTGAAATGTAAATAAAAAATTCTAACTAATTCTGGTATGAGCCAGATGTATCATCAATAAAAGTTCATCAAAAATATATATATGAGTGTGTGTGTGTGTGTGTGGGGTTATGTGTATCACAGAGAGACTCTAACCTCTATAAGAGCATTTGGTATACAAGACATTTGCATCTTCCTGAAAAAATCATGAACTAAGTTGTATTTGCCGGATGCAAGCATCACCTGACAGGCTGACACAAGACCGATTCGTTGCAGTAAAAGAAAACCAATGTAAAGAAAAAATATTTAAGACCTGAAACAAAATTGGAAGCTACCAAACACGTTATACCCCCAGACACGTGGAAGCTACTTACAAATTTTCTTTATTTTGTGGTTCATATTTAAGGTTAAACAATTGTATATCCAATTCCAAAGTGATGAGAAAGCAAACGAATTTTCTCAGAGATACCTGCATCGTATGAAACAAGTTAAGCGCCTCTACTCTACTGGCCGCCTCGACTCGACTTTCCTAGCACATCAAGTGCAGTAGTGTAGATAGCAGAAAATTCACCAAAAAAGTTACGCTGTAGCAGAGAAAAAGGGATTCTATTAAAACTCATTGTTAACGGAAACCCCCATAGAGTCATAGGTTTTCATATCCCCCGGCCCCCCACCCCCACCCCGACTGGTCTTTTTGAGGTTAACCACTATATTGTGTTCCAGTATTTAAATAAGAAGTATACAGATTAAGTTTAATTGCAACCATACCTATCCAAAAAGACAGTTCAATACTTCAAGTAAAAAATCTAAGTAAAAGGGAAAAACTAAAGTGCACCTCGGCTTGTGTGATTTAAAGCGCTTACGTGACTCCATCCAATCAAATAACTTGAAGCACGCGCTTCCAATTTCCCAACTTCCCCAGTATCTGGATCGTTCTCAAAATTGAATGATCTGAGTATCTGATATTATTAGCGAACTCCGCATCATTTTAGAGAACATCCATTCCGGCATGTTAATGTCTGCACCATTCAGACTGCAGAGTAAATTACTTAACTCAGCATAATGAAGACACAAAAATCACATCCAAAAAAACCTTGTGCATTTTATAACATTATACTACATTGAACTGATTCAACTTATGGTAGTTAATCTAATCCCTAAGACCTCAGTTGCATATGCTCAACTCGTTTTCAGCGTGCCTTGACTTGTTTATATTCTTTTTTTCCTTGATATTCTGTCTTCTCTATGTGCATTTCTCAACACAATGATTTTTTTTACAAGGATCAGACTAATCAGCTTGATTCTGCAGTAAACAACAAACAAAATCATGATTTCTGGTCGTCTTACAAAAGGGCAACACATTGTTCTTAAACAAGGCACCACACTACCAAAAATCAAACGGAAAAAAAAGAGTAGATTCTAGAGCTAAGAATCTACTTTCATCCGGTCATTGACAATCGACCAGCAGAAACTCATTCTTAGCTCTAGAATCGACCGTGAAAAACTCGAGCTGAGAATCTACTGTAGAGCCAAAAACTATAGAATTGGTGTGATAGACACTAAAGACGCCAGAAACATAAAACAATTCATCTAGTGTATTGTAAAAGTTGGCTCTAAAGATACCTCTTTCCACAATCTAGACACAATCAACCGGGTGAAAATCGATTCTCTAGTTCTAGAATATACCGTGAAAGTCGAGCTGTGGTGCCAAAATGGGTAGATGTGGTGTGATGCCATTAAAACACAAAAGAGTTCAACTAATATAAGTAAAAATTGGCTCCAAAGTGTCCTCTTTCCGCAATCTAGAGACTAGACAAGAACAATAGAACAGCATACTCAACACCATAACAATGACAACAATAAACACACCAAGAAGATATCTCATAAACTTTTTTTCCCTTAACTCAAGTTCAATAATCACTTACGACTTGGCAAGCTTTTGCAATCTGTCTTCCATATCCATCTTCGTAACTCTTCGTGCATCGAAAACATCAATACTGTCTTCTAAATTTCTAAAAGCAGCTCTTTCCACTTCAAAATCATCTTCCTTCTTAATGATACCCTTAGAAACAACAGAATTATGCTTCTTCATCTTCTTCAATGTATCTTTCGTCATATCACCAAAAACAACTTTTTCTCCTTGATTTCTCATAGTATCATCACCATTTTTTCCCTGTAAAGACCTCACAATTGTTGTAATTTTCACTCTTTTTCCTTGAGCTTTGAAATCCCATTTTCTCTCTTTGATTCCTCATAGTATCATCACCAATTTTTCCTGTAGAGACCTCAAACTTTCACATTTTCACTCTTTTTCCTTGAGCTTTGAAAGCATGTCTTTTCTCTCTCGCCAACATTCAGAGACTCTAGGACCTTCAAATACTCATGAAAAGAAGGCTTGAATTCTAAATCTTTATTCTCGAGTATCAAATTCGCTTCTGAAGCCTTCACACCAAACTGAATAGGCCGGTGAAATTGGAAAGCAACTGAATTTGTTCTTTGAGATAAAGAAAAGCCGCCAGATGAAAAGCTCGAAGCAAAATCTCTGGGTTTGTCCTTGCTGGGTGAGGTCGAGCTATTAGAGGATTTGCTGATAGAATTGCTACCATTTTTTCTGCTAAATGGCTTTAGGAGTGAATATTGTCGGATTTATGCCCAGAAACTTGTTGATAATACCAACTGATCCTTAAATTATCATATATTATGTTTTCCACCCTTGTCAACTAGACGTGTAATCGAGTTGAGGCGAGTTGATACTCTCTAACGCTTGATCTCGAACTCGATCGAGCCAGAAAATAAATATTGAACTTAACCGTTAAGTAGTCGATATAGACCGACTCGGCTCGTAAGCTCAGTTATACTTTAAAACTCATTTAATATTTTACAAATTAGTGGAAGATTGAGCTCGACTGTCTAATACTGGACTCGAATAATATTTTGTGATTTTATAAGAGAGAAAAAAAATTATGGTGCAACGGATTTCGTGTTATACGAAGTGGAGTGCCATGATTATTTCTTATTTCATTCTCTCACAAACCAGGAGTGTGTAGATGTGAGTTGGTTTAATCATGGCCTTCCACTTGGTATAACTCGAAAATACTCATTGTATCATAATCCTTCCGAGTCTTCTCTTTATAAGATATTATCTAATACTAAATTTGATAAATGGAATTAATCAAATAATTATTTAATCTAGCTGGATTAACTTCCAGACTACTATATTTCAAAGTTCGAGATAAACTCGGTTAATTATTCGAATAACTCGACTTGATATCGAACTGGAAAAAAACTGAATCGAGTCAAGCTTCTTTAAAAGTCGAATACAAAAAGCTAGCTTATAGATAACTCAGTTCACTTACCGCTTTGGCAACAATGGTTGTATTTTTTTTAAATAGAGATTCAATTGGCGCTAGATAAATGTATCATTCACCACAATTACCGCATAACTTCATTAAATTACTATATGACGTACATATTTATACGATTAATCTTTTGTAGGAAAAAAAACGTTATTGATATTGATATTTTTAACTTATAGAAAGGTCGCATAGACGATCTTGGTATGATTTTTCGAACCAAACCAAAACTTGATTGGTTTTAATTGTTTTTTCTTAGTTTTAACTAGACCAAACCAAACCAATTCAACCCGAACTTACATGTGATTTTTAATTTTATTATTATATGCAGATAGACATACATATGTATACATAGATGATATACACATATTTTTCTAAAAATGTATTTAGTTTCTTGCAAACCAAAACCAAATCGAATGAGTCTGAACCAAAACAATCCAAACATTTGGTATTATATTGTTTTGGTTTGATTTGTGTTACTTTTTTAAACCAATTCAACGATGCTAGGTGAAAAACCGACCAAATTAAATCAAATCGATACAAAGTAACCATATTCGAATAGATCGATTGTGATGTCCAATGGTGACATAAATTGGTGACATCAATTAATGAAAGATCAATGTAACTGAATTTAAATCACAAGAATAACGTTTAATCGAGTTTCCTTTTAAACACTGATAATAATAAATAATAATAAGTAAAGTACATACGTAAAGGGTGGAAAGAAATACTCCCACGATCTGGAAAAGGAAAAGAAAGGAAAAGAAAATACTCGCTCGACAAAGCACAGGTTGTTTTTAGTGTTTCAATCACCGATTTTGTTTTCAATATTTTCTTCCTTTGCGGTTTTTTCTGGATAATACCCGTATTTCCTGTTTCCCCTAAAAATTTCATTTGCAATGCGATCTGATGCGGTTGATTTATGTTGATTCGAGCATAGGTAATTCAATTTTGTTGAAGGTTATATGAATTGGTTGTGTAATTTTCCAGCCATTGATCATACTTAGTTTAGTGAATTTACATGTGGGTGGCTTGAAACTTTGCCGTGTGGTTGTAAGCATATCTGCATTTTTGCTACATTTGGCTTTTTTTTTTTACATATCTGATGTAAAGTAGCTTTTCCATTGTTAATGGTTGTGCTTGTGCTAAGTTTGGCTGTTTTCTCATCTCTGATGTAAAGTAGCTTATTACAATGATTCAACCGGTGCACCACAAATGCCCTAATCCACACTGCATCGACCTTTTCATGACTCACATCTGACCTTTTGAAAGTCGATTTTTGATCAAGAATCGGCTTTCGAAAGGTCGATTTAGTGCGGTGCATTGGTAGAATCACTTGTTATACCGGTGCACCACAAGTACCATATTGCACCCTGAATCAACCTTTTGAAAGTTGATTCTTGAGAAAAAAATCGGCTTTCCGAAAGTCAATTCTCACCTTCAAGCTTTTGAATGTCGAGAATCAACTTTTAAAAGGCTGGTTCGGTGTGGTGCACCGGTAGAATCGTTGAGGTGAAAATAACGGCACCCATCTTATATGCAAACACTTTTTTTGTTTTTTTTTTTCTTTTTTATTGAAATATGAAATGGAAATTACCATATATGCTCCCTGGAAAAAAATGGATACAGAAGGGAAAAATATACAGAAGTTGTTAATGACCTTTTTTATGCTTTTATGAAGTCTGTTCTATATGTCAATAGCTTCATTTGCGTTAATAACCATCAGATTGCCATTAGATGACTTGTGTTAGCACCTAATGGTTTCATATATTTGCAGGATTTTCCACCAGAGACAATTAAATAGCAGATTGTCATGCTTTTTTAATAGTAGGATAGGATAGCACTCATTTTGCTAGCAGAATGTCGGTTCCGAGAAGAACCGCAATGACATTGAAGTCTTATCAAAGTCAGGCTGAGTTATTGGTGAAAAGCTATCTGTTTTCTGATCCTTCTATTCCATTCACTTCTTTTGTTGGTGGCATTGCAGCTAGCAAAGTGGTAAGCTTTTTTTTATTGTTACCTTATAGCTTTTGATCACCTTTATTCACGTAATTCGAATAGTATATACTTTTACTTTTCTGCTTGTTTAATCGTTGTTATTGATGCGGGAGCCTATAATGCGGAGTTGTTAGACTCGACATTAAGTGCGATTAATTACACGGACAAAGGGGATCATTTTGACACGTGTTAGTATTTTGGCCATCATTTTGTGCTTGGTCGTCTGTTTTTCGCTTGACTTTAATTCGGAAAGCTTGATCGACGCCAAAATCAGGCGTTTTCTCTTCCATTTCGAACTCCGAAGAGTTCTGCGCGTTTTTTGTTTTTGTATCTTCTGCATTTTATTTCCGCATTTAATAAAGATCCGTTTCCAGATCCATTCGTTTAGGAAAGAGTTTCAGTTAGCGCCTTGATTCCCGCATTGATTGATTTTTGGACTTATTTTTGTAATTTTCTATTTTTGGTAAGCATTTATTTCCCGCGGGATTCAATTTTAATATTTGCTCTTTCAGAGCATCATTTGAATTTCTGTTTAGTGGTTATCTTTTTCAGTTTCCTGTGTTTTTCCCAACACACTCCGGCGTCATTTACCCTATCTTTCAACTGCCAACTATTTTTCCCTCCTGTAGGTCTATGATCTTACTCAGTTGATCAGCGTTTTTCACTCTAGGACTTACGCTGGTCTGACAAAAGTTCAACGGACAGAGTGGAACAACCGGTAAATATGCCTCTGTTTCATTCCCTGCATTATTCATCGTTTGATATTGGCTCACGTTTACTAATTGCTTTAATGCAGCGGTATTTCTACCATTCATGCAATTTTTATTGCAGCCTTATCCATATACTTTGTGTTCTGGTCGGATATGTTCTCTGACCACCATCTCCCTGGCCCTGTTACCCTTCGAAGTTCAAAGTTATCGACTTTTACATTAGGAGTAAGTATCTCTTTGCACTAACTGGAATATTGATATGGAGTGTAGTTGGATATTCCCGCTTCTTTACCTTTGTAATACATCAAGTTCTTTTGATATGAATTATGAAACTCTTTGTGACAAAAAATGTGAACTGCCAATGTGACTGATGTAACAAGTCTGCTCATCCAATAAGAGAAGGAGAGTGAGAACGGTTCCGTGCATGCTCGTTTCTTTCCTCATTGGTCCACGACATTCACATTGATAGTTCACATTTTTTGTAACATACTCTTTTGATAACTTGGGACCGTTAATTTCCTTTTCTAATTGACAAACACCTGTTTTAGAAATTATTCAGAGTTTAATTTTGGATTGTTGAATGGGAACCTTCATATCATTTCTTGTTTTTAATGTGTGTATATACGTGTTCTTGTACTGAGTTGTTTGTGTTTTACTTTTTCTTGGAATTATTTTCAGGTCTCTGTTGGTTATTTTGTTTCAGACTTAGGAATGATTTGTTGGCACTATCCTACATTGGGTGGATTTGAGTATGTGAGTATATTTCTGTGGTTACAATCTTCGGTAACTTGCTATCTTCAGTACAAGAAATGTGTAGTTTTTACCTACCGAAAAGCAACGATTCAGTTGCACGAAGTTTATTTTTTCATTTTTTTCATCCTATCTGTGTGGCATGAGTCTTTGAGCATGGACTTTTACACAACCCTTTGTGGAAGATATCTCGCATTGTATGTGTAATAACTCTACTTTGTACGATTATGTACTTAACAGTTAAGTATATTATGTGCTATAACATTCGTACAGTCAAAACTTAATACAACGAAGGGACTGAAGGAGATTAATTGATTAAATGAAGTTTAAACGAATGGGATATGACTTGAAAATCAATGCTGCATCTTAGATAAGCGTCGTATTGTATTGAAATTCCTGCAATCTCGTCAAAATTTCAATAAACAGGATACCGTTAAAGAAAGTAATAGAAGGGATAAATATTTGTGATTTTGCGTTTTGTATACGATTCATGTTGTACTGAAATATCGCATTACTGTTTTACTTTGCAGATTCTTCATCATTCTCTCTCAGGAATTGCAGTAGCATATTCTGCTTTTACGGGGGAAGGGCAACTTTATACCTTCATGGTCCTTATATCGGAGGTGACTACCCCAGAAATCAATTTGAGATGGTAGGTTATATCATAAGGGATCGAATAAATTAAGAACTAAAGCTCGCATTTCGTCATGGTTTTGTTTCATTTTTCCTTTTGGAACTATGTTTAGGTATCTTGATACTGCTGGATTGAAGAGGTCTAAGGCTTATTTGCTTAACGGTATTGTCATTTTCTTTGGCTGGCTGGTGAGTTCCTATATCTCTTTTACGTTCAACGTCGTTAAGCTTTTGTTATTGAGGTCTGTACCTATGTGAGTTGAGTGATATTTGCTGCCCTGAATAATATCGAAAACTTGCAATATATGGTGACTTTGAAGTGTACAATGTGTTCTATATAGAGGAGATTCTTTATGGTTAAGTAGTGATGCCTTGGAATATAAAAAACTGAGCCGAATATATGTTCTTTGAAGTCGAACTCGTTTGGTACTCAAGCATGTCCGTGATCGTTGTGCTCGACTCGTTTAAAAGACAATCAGTTCGGGCTCGAGTTTGAACTCGGCTCGTTAACGTATTTTTGCCTTCCAGCTCGAGCTGCTCGTTAAGGTCTAAAAAATTTAAATGCTAATGCATAAATAACAAGCTATCGAACTATGTTTCATAGACCATACTACAAAAAGTATTCAACAATTGTATGAAATAATCTCCATTAAATGAATAGACGGCTTATCATTTGATTGGTTAGGGTTAGGTCGTGTTTTTTTTATTTATATTTATGCAGGTTAACGAGCATAATCAAATATTCGTTAGTCAAGCTTGTGTTCGTTCGTATTAAACGAGTCTACAATCCAGTTCGAGATCGGTTCGTTAACCTATACAAACAGACGATTATAAGCTATAACAAACTGAACCCGAGCTTGACAAGGGGCTATTTATCAAGCTTTTTTTCCTGCCTATTGTACCTGAGAGATCTAAATTGTGAATATCACTTTGTTACAACGTAGACTTTCTAACGAATTGACCGGCAACTCAAGTGCAGGTCGCGAGGATATTGCTGTTTGTGTACATGTTTTACCATGTCTACATTCACTATGATCAGGTAAGTGTAAATTTCAGCTTTTGGCTATTTTGTGCTGAAATTTCGAGTATTATGATTTTATAATGGATAAAAGACACTTTTTGGCCTGTTTTTTTTCACGGTTTTCCCACGTTTATCACCAATGTCCCCAATGTTTTATCTCGACACTTTTACCCCCACACCAGGTTTCTTGTGTGTAAATTACGCGTTGTTTGCAGGTCATTCAAATGCACACATTTGGTTATATGTTGGCATTTGTAGTTCCCTCAGTGCTGGCTATCATGAACTTGATGTGGTTCGGGAAAATTATCAAAGGGCTAAAAAAGACATTAACAAAGAAACTGTGACGGATCCGATGACCATCACTCTACATACCCTTTATGCAATATTACTAGTTTCTTGGATTCTGTTTTTTATACAAAGAACACAGTAGTAAACTGCCCGGAACCGAGTTAGCAAAAGTTATGAGGAGAGAGAAAGAAGAGAAATAACATAGGTAATGCTGTAAAGGACTTTGGAGAAAGCGGTTGGTCACGTTGTAAATGGGATTGATGGTGATCATCTCCGAAGAAAGTTACGGTGCAACAGTTATCTTATCATCTCCATGTTAGACCGTGTAATTTTACATACAATAGAGAGAGGTTGAATTCATGTGTTTAAAGTACCTAGAAGTGTTGTTGTCTGAGGGAGGACAAAAAGTTGTTTTGGGGACAAGGGTAGTGTGGTAAATTGTTAAGAAAGGGCATATTTGTCTTTTACTTTGTAACTCATGTCTTTTGTTTTAGAGGTCTGCAGCATAATTATATGGGATGCTTTTTTTCTCTCTCTGTTTTTCAGGTTTTGTGCTGGTGAATTTACTGCGTGTGCGTATATACGTGTGTATGTAAGGAACAATCAGGGCAAATTTTATAATACAACCGATGTATGAAGGTTGTTTAAGTGGCATACATTCCAATCATTCATTTTTAACCTTCCACGCACGATGAAAGTGTATTGTGTGAAAGAGAGTAAAAATGAGAGGCTCTAATGTATGTCGCTTAGTATATCCTCCTACAACCGTTGCATCATAAAATCTCTCGTACAATCAGGGTATAAACGAGTCAAGCCGGGCCCAAGCGGTTAGAGCTGGTTTTGATTTTTTCTTGAAAAGTTCGGTTTAATATTGTTTGATATCAAACTTCACCCGACGTGAATGCTTTGTGAATCGATTTTCAAAACATTCATATACTTAAATAGCTAGCTTGTGAATATGCTCGAACTTAAAAGAATCGTCTGCTATACACAAGAACGGTACCAAAGCTATTGCTATAGTAACTGACCTTTCCATAAGTTAAAAAATGCCAATATCAATGAAGTTTTTTCCTAAAAAAAATTTAAATTGTATAAATATGTATTTCATTCAGGAATTTCAGGATGTTACGTAGTAATTCTGGCGTATGATACATTTTTCTAGTGGCAAATGAATATCTATAACAAAAATATAGCCATTGCCACTTAAGTTGACAGCAAATTTTAAATAAACGAACTACTCGTGAACTATACATACTCGACTTGTAAAAAAACTTGACTCGATTAATTTTTTTTCTCCAGTTTGAGCTCGAATTGAGTTACTCGAATAAATAACTAAGAAGATCTCTAGCTTTAAAATAGAGTAATCGAGTAGCTCGGGAGTTAATCGACCTAGATTAAATAATTATTTAATTAATTTTCATTAATTAATAGGTTTTTGCTGAGAATGACGGATTAATTTATTTATCAGGCTCCAAGGAAACTGATTATTAATCAGGACAAAACCTACATAAACTTATCAATATACCCTTTTTTTCTATTTGTATATACTTCTTTGACAAAACCGCCGGAAACCTCACAGGAAACCCTCATAGGCACCGCCGGTCTCCCAATTGCAGACGATAGGAAGATGTCGCCGCCGGAAGTGAATTCGGTGAATCGTTCAACCCGATGATCAATCCGGTGAATCGTTCAATCCAACGATCGATCCGGTGAATCGTTCAATCCCGATGATCAACCCCGTGAATCGTTCAACCGTCGCCGCCGCCATCAATTATCAGCAACGAAAATCAACAGCACTTCCGCCACAACACTTCTAGCTTTCCGTTCATCAGCTGACTTATTCCCGAGGCCGACCTCTCAATCATGGAGGGGTTCGGCTCCTCAGCAGCAGCACTTCGCCTCCAATCAGCACCACAACGGCATCTCCTTGCCTTCTTCGACTTGCTCCAACCGAGTCCAATTTCCGGCCAAGAAGGCGCTACTTTGGCCACTGCTACATGTATATTATAGGTTGTTGCTACTAATTTTTTAACGTTACTACATTTTTTGTTGTAACTTTATCTATTTTATATTGTTACTACTTGTTTATTAACCGTTACTACATTTTTTGGGTATTACTTGTTTATTGAATGTTACTATATTTCATTGACTGTTACTACTTTTTTTTTTTTTGTTACTACTTGTTTGTGAGTTTCTACTACAGTTTATCTAGTGTTACTACATGTTTAATGTGTAAAATAACAATCATGGGTATTTCGGTCCATCAGTTATTAATTTGTTCTTTTTAATCACACAAAATATAATAACGTCTTCTATCCTCATTTATGATTTTTTTTGTCCGGCCCTTCCCCCTAAAATTTATTATCCTATCAAAAAAAGAAAAATTTATTATTAGATATTATTTTATAAATCAAAAATTACTATTCATGTATAACATGTCTAGATTAGACGAATCGAGCTCGATCCTCTTATATATAAAAAAAAATAATGATTTCTAAAAAAATAATTGAGCGTACGAGTTGAATCGAGCTATATGTATTACTTAACGAGTTATGTTTGATATTTCCTTTTTGCGGATCAATCGGATTCTAGCCGAGTTTTGAATCCGTGTTTTTTTAATCGAGTCGAACTCAAACCGTAAGGAGGATCAACTCAACTTAATTCGATTACACACCGGTCGATTGAGGTGGGAAACATAATATTTGATAATTTAAGGATTCAGTTTGCATTATCAACAAATTTCTGGCATAAATCCGACAATATTCCACTCTTTGCGTCATTGTAGCAAGAAAAACCCAGAGATTTTGCTTCGAGCTTGTCATCTGGAGGCTTTTCTTAATCTCAAAGAACAAATTCAGTTGCTTTCCAATTTCACCGGCCTATTCAGTTTGGTGTGAAGGCTTCAGAAGCGAATTTGATACTCGAGAATAAAGATTTAAAATTCAAGCCTTCTTTTCATGAGCTTTTCATCTGTCGAAATTTATTTATCTCAAAGACTAAATGCAGTTAGTTGCTTTTCAATTTCATCGGTCTATTAAGGAGTTTAGTGTGAAGGCTTCAGAAGCGAATTTGATCCTCGAGAGCAAAGATTTAGAATTCAAGCCCTCTTTTATTTCTCTTCTTCTTTTTTAATTGGAAGAGAGAACCGTAGGTTTTTTTGTGTATATATATCAACACCGAGTCTTTTTATTTAAGACAAAAATTCAGTTCTCACCGTTTGGATACCTACACATTTAGCCCGCCCGCCGTGCATCTACAACAGCCGGCAGCCAGGTTTTTGTTTCGATCTCATATATGTGTATATATATATATATATATATATATATATATATATATATATATATTTTAATTCATATCACTGATCTCCATTGTCTATGCCTCTCCTTAGATTTGTTTGCACCATGTTAGCTAGATGATTTAATTAGCTTTGTTTGTTGTAATAGATCTGCTTATAGATTATTCAATTATACTTTCTCTTTGTTAGCTACTGTTCACTTTTCTATCTCTAAAATAGCTCTGTTTTTTTTTTCAATATATGTGTCATGTTACAGATGGTTTTAATGGCTTTGTTTGTTCATCTGCTTATTTATTTACTGTTCTGTTCACTTTTTTAACAATCCTATATTTTATGTCAGCCACACCAAAAAAAAATGGCAATTTTATCTGATCTTCCACATGACGTGCTGGTTGTAATATCAAAACGACTCAAAAAGTTTGAAGATTTCGTCTCTTTAGATGCGTTTCCAAATCCTTGCACGCAGCTGCAAAGGATGAGTATTTTGAGGGTCTACGCTTACGGCAACAATTACCTTATCTATTGCTTCCTGTTAGAGATGATGGTAATGACGACGATGTTCGTGAGCTATATAAAAATGCAATTTCAGTTTAAAAATAAAAAAGCGTACAGTTTGCCACGGGTGCATCGAAAATGTTTCCCATTGGGGTGATTCTTGTGTGGTGTCTCCACACGGTGTGGAGACACGTGTACACATCACACGGTTTCATTCTGTCTTTAAACTGTGTGGTTCTGATCTTTTCACCCGTCACTTCACCTCAAAATCCCTTTCCACACAAGTATTTTACTCCAATGAAAAGTCTCTTTTGTTACATTGATCTTGCGCGATATGTTAAAAATATGATGAGTATTGTTAGAGAAAGTTTATAGTGACTCCATTTGAGGAGTAAAACATGTGGATAAATCTGGATCAGACAGTTTATTAAAATTCAAACTGTGTGGTCTAAAATCATCCACGTGTATTTACGGTGCAAAATGTAATGACCAGAAAAGAGTAACCCCAAGCATTAAGATTTTTTTGACAGAAATTGTTTGTATCTACAAGTACCCAATGTATTGTTATGTTTTGTGGTCGGCAGACAAAAATTATGTATTGACCAAAGCGACCCTCTTTATCTCTCTCCTTAGCACATTTTAGCAGAAGCTCTATACGGTACTCTATCTCTAAAAAAAAATAAAAAGTGAACTTTTCCTTCAAATACCTCGACAGCAAATACCTTCACAGCATAAGCCTCATCTCTATATCTATTTTAGGGTTAATGAACAGTGTATCCCAATTTGTGGAGCACTATTCTTATTTTAAAGCACTATCTCTATTTTAATGGTTAAAGGTTAAAGGTTAAAGATAGGGATTGGAATGGTTAAAGATAGAGATAAGAATGCTGTTGTGGAGTTTTTTGAATTGAGATGTTGTAAAATAGGAATATGTATTATTTTAAGGATAAAAAATATGGATTCAGGTATGAATGCCCTTAGACCATCCACAGTGAAACGAGAAAAAGAAGTGAGGAAAGTTGTGAAAGACAATGAAGGGAGGCTAAGCTGTTCTTGCAAGTTGTTTGAAAGGCACTTAAAGTTCTCAGGGACATATTAAACATGCTAGAGTTACCTGAACAGTACATTTTAATGAGGTGTACAAGGAATTGAAGGCAAGGGCTTTGAGCATTACCGATTCTTTCACCGCTGGCATTAAACCGGACTGTAAGATTATATATATAGAACCAGTCGCCTGCGTGACTTGCTTTCCACATACAACCTGATTTTGACTAGAGCTTCAGATTGTGTAGAATCGTATGAAGAGGCTGTTAAGACTGCCTATGAGTGTACGGTTGGAAAATATAATTTCCAATAAAGTGGCTGGCAACAATGGGAGTGAAGACCTCGGCAATAACAACGATGAAATCAACAAAGGTAATGGCAATAGTAATGTTGTGGACTGAAAATGTTGAAGAAAAAGAAAGATCCATATTATTTGACTAAGTTATTCTAGAAACCTATCTACTACACCACCACCATTGCTATTTGATTTAAAAAAACTTACATATTATTCTTTAAGGATCTCTTGTTTTGATCAGGCGGTTGTATTGGCTAGCATTGTATAAGCACACTTTTGTGCTTACTTTTGTATATCTACGTAATTGTCTCTTTTGAAGAAAGAAAAGTATTGACTTCAGGTGTTTTATATATTACGCAAACAAAAAATAGTTGGAAAGAAACATGGCAAATTAGTGTTTTCTAAAAAAAATTAACTTATATCATGTAGACTTAGCATCTACATTCATATAGTTACACATTATGAACTGTTTATGCATATTGCATTTAGTATGGTTGTTTGTTGATTACCAAAATTCATTATTCTACGAGCTATCGAGAACGGAAAATTCTATCCTAGGGACTCCTACTAGGGAAGCTCGTCTACGCGCAAAGATTCGGACCACACAATTTCCACACACGGGGCACTCGTGTATTCCACCTCGTAAAGCGCGTGTGGCCCGTATCCCGCCACGTAGATAGCTCCCTACTGGGAGCCCCTACTGACATAGAACGACCCATCGAGAACACCCTGGCATGTGGGTTAGTCATAAATTTCATGTAGGTGTTGGGCCAATCACGACTTTCCCACCTACTGGTCCAAAATAATAAGATTTTCATTTATTATATTACATTCAGTTGCCTTTCCCTCCGAGGCTTACATATGAGGGGTATTCCCTTCGTGGGCATTTCATTTCCACTCATTTCCCATCATTCAGTATTACACTACAATTCCTTGATATCATTGGCACTATTTTTTGCATTGATGCCTTCTCGTATTTTCATTTCAAGGGGTTCAGTTCTATCCTTTTATCTTGGTCTATCACTTTCATTTATATTTTATAAATTATATAAATTGTTTTACATACAAGGCATTACATCATCAGAGAACTATGAAACTATTTCACGGATATTCTCATAGTTCCCCTTTGATTATACTTTTTTTTCTTATTGTGTTTTGTAAAAAAAATGCAATTTCAGTTTAAAAATAAAAAAGCGTACAGTTTGCCATGGGTGCATCGAAAAACTTTCCCATTGAGGTGATTCTTGTGTGGTGTCTCCACACAGTGTGGAGACACGTGTACACACCACACAGTTTTATTTTGTCTTTAAACTGTGTGGTTCTGATCGTTTCACCGGTCACTTCACCTCAAAATCCCTCTCCACACAAGTATTTTACTCCAATGAAAAGTCGCTTTTGTTACTGTGATCTTGCGTGATATGTTAAAAATATGATGAGTATTGTTAGAGAAAGTTTATGGTGACTCCATTTGAGGAGTAAAACATGTGGATAAATCTGGATCACACAATTTATTAAAATTCAAACTGTGTGGTCAAAATCATCCACGTGTATTTACGGTACAAAATGTAATGACCAGAAAAGAATAACCCCAAGCATTAAGATTTTTTGACAGAAATTGTTTGTATCTACAAGTACCCAATGTATTGTTATGTTTTGTGGTCGGCAGACAAAAATTATGTATTGACTAAAGCGACCCTCTTTATCTCTCTCCTTAGCGCATTTTAGCAGAAGCTCTATACGGTAATTTATCTCTAAAAAAAAATAAAAAGTGAAATTTTCTTTCAAATACCTCCACAGCAAATACCTTCACAGCATAAGCCTCATCTCTATATCTATTTCAGGGTTAATGAACAGTGTATCCCTATTTATGGAGCACTATTCTTATTTTAAAGCACTATCTCTATTTAAATGGTTAAAGGTTAAAGATAGGGATTGGAATGGTTAAAGATAGAGATAAGAATGCTGTTGTGGAGTTTTTTGAATTGAGATGTTGTAAAATAGGAATATGTATTATTTTATATTATTTTAAGGATAAAAAAATATGGCTTCTGGTATGAATGCCCTTAGACCATCCACAGTGGAACGAGAAAAAGAAGTGAGGAAAGTTGTGAAAGACAATGAAGGGAGGCTAAGTTGTTCTTGCAAGTTGTTTGAAAGGCACTTAAAGTTCTCAGGGACATATTAAACATGCTAGAGTTACATGAACAGTACATGTTAATGAGGTGTACAAGGAATTGAAGGCAAGGGCTTTGAGCATTACCGATTCTTTCATCGCTGGCATTAAACCGGACTGTAAGATTATATATATACAACCAGTCGCCTGCGTGACTTGCATTCCACATACAACCTGATTTTGACTAGAGCTTCAGATTGTGTAGAATCGTATGAAGAGGCTGTTAAGACTACCTATGAGCTGAGTGTACGGTTGGAAAATATAATTTCCAATAAAGTGGCTGGCAACAATGGGAGTGAAGACCTCGGCAATAACAACGATGAAATCAACAAAGGTAATAGCAATAGTAATGTTGTGGACCGTAATGGTTGAAGAAAAAGAAAGATCCATATTATTTGAACTAAGTTATTCTAGAAACCTATCTACTACACCACCACCATTGCTATTTGATTTAAAAAAACTTACATATTATTCTTTTAAGGATCTCTTGTTTTGATCAGGCTGTTGTATTGGCTAGCATTGTATAAGCACACTTTTGTGCTTACTTTTGTATATCTACGTATGATGTCTCTTTTGAAGAAAGAAAAGTATTGACTTCAGGTGTTTTATATATTACGCAAACAAAAAATAGTTGGAAAGAAACATGGCAAATGAGTGTTTTGTAAAAAAATGCAATTTTTTATTCATACCATAATTTTTGGAGTAAATTTTAAAGAACAAATATTTTATCCAAGAAGAAAAAAAAGGAAACAGAAAAATAGAAAGGAAAAAGAAAAAAACAATTTTATCCAAGGGAAAATAAAGAAACAAGAAAAAAGAACATAATCAAATGTAAAGATCTCAAACGGCTGAGATGCTCCACAGAATTTTTTGGACACTTAGACAGCATTAGGATTAATTACTTGAGAGACCACTTTATTTCCCCACTTGAGAGGATCCTCTCCCGTCCAGAATCGAGTTAGCAAAAAAGTTATGAGGAGAGAGAAAGAAGAGAAATAACATAGGTAATGTTGTAAAGGACTTTGGAGAAAGCGGTTGGTCACGTTGTAAATGGGATTGATGGTGATCATCTCCGAAGAAAGTTACGGTGCAACGGTTATCTTATCATCTCCGTGTTAAACCGTGTAATTTTACATACAATAGAGAGGTTGGGATGCTTTTTCCTTTCCCTTCTGTTTTTCAGGTTTTGTGCTGGTGAATTTACTACGTGTGCGTATATACACTGTAAGGAACAATTAGGGAAAATTTTATAATACAACCGACGTATGAAGGTTGTATCAAGTGACATACATTACAATTATTCATTTTTAACCTTCCACGCACGATGAAAGTGTATTGTGTGAAAGAGAATAAAAATGAGAGGCTCTAATGTATGTCACTTGGTATATCTTCCTACAACCGTTGCATCATAAAATCTCTCGTACAATCAGGGTATAAACGAGTCAAGGCGGGGCCCAAGCGGTTAGAGCTGGTTTTGATTTTTTTCTTGAAAAGTTCGGTTTAATATTGTTTGATATCAAACTTCACCCGACGTGAATGCTATGTGAATCGATTTTCAAAGCATTCATACATAGGGATAGCAATGAGTACGGGTGGGTACGGGTTTGCCAGTATCCATACCATACCCATCAAAAAATTCTTTACCCATACCCTACCCACTACCTATGCGGGTAGAAAATTTTAAACTCGTACCCTCCCCATGCGGATATCCACGAGTCTGTGGATATCCATGGATATTTGTTTTCATTTACAACTAAGCATCTCATTTTCATATAAAAAATGTTATGGGTTCCATTGACACCACAAAAATGCCTTGCTGCAATTCGCATAATTAGAAGCTTTTGCACAATTTGCTTCTGATCTCGATAAAGCGACTCAGAATCAATTGGCAACAGGTCAACGATTACGCGAATTGCTTAAACAATCCCAATCGGCTCCTCTCACAGTGGACGAATAGATAATGACTATTTATACCGGAACAAACGAGTATCTTGATTCATTAGAAATAGGACAGGTAAGGAAATTTCTGGTTGAGTTAGGTGCTTATGTAAAAACTAATAAACCTCAGTTCCAAAAAATCATTTTTTTCTACCAAGACATTTACCGAGGAGGCGCAAATCCTTTCTATCTACTCGATTTCACTTCTACGCGAATTAAATTTTATATTTTTTTAAGAACATATAGATGTAAAATCTATCCACTCCCCGCTATCTTTAAGATAGTATCATAAAACCTATCGAGTGACTGTAGTACTTCTCATAACCTCTCACAAGAGTAACGAGTAAGCCCTCGAAAAGCTTACGAAGTGTATCGATCAACTTAAGATCGAAGATCTTAGCGCTTGTATCGATGCTCGGCCCAACATTTTAGTACATGCACCATAAATTTTTTTAGCTCATTTCATGGTGAAA
This sequence comes from Gentiana straminea, assembly GCA_036785695.1. NCBI lineage: Eukaryota > Viridiplantae > Streptophyta > Magnoliopsida > Gentianales > Gentianaceae > Gentiana > Gentiana straminea. The sequence continues at coordinate 14,017,076 of JAVUPR010000414.1, forward strand.
AAAAACCGGTGGAAACATTATCTCTAAAACCGTTCAGCATAAAATTTGCCATTATTGATGCTGGCGTTACTTATCATTGTCACCCGTTCAAGCAATTTAGGATATGAACATTCGAGAGACGTTTTTTCTGATGATTAAAAATCATATAAAATTGTGGTTTCATGTAATAATTTATATAGTTTTTGTAGTGATTATGGTGTTTAAAAAAAATAATGGTATTAATAGACCGCCTTAAAGAAAACCAACTCTAGTTTAATACATAGAATTTCAACAAGCAACACATAAACTAGTGTTTCTTCGTTATTCTGTCTATCTTTCATTATAAAAAATGATTCAGAAGCCATAGTAGTCTAGGGCAGAGAAATTATATATCTCTAGCAATTTCTTGTAGTGACGAGTACTTGATCTTATTTGTTTTCGATAATTCAAGAATGCCAAAATCAAGAGATTTTGGAAAACACCATCTAAAATGTGGTTTAACTCTGACTTAATTAACATCCACTTCATTGTTTTACAATTGATAAACGTGGTGGATTTCTCTGACCATTATAATCATTATGTTTTGCATGTATTCACCTTTCAGTGATTGTTTTCATTAATTTGTTAGGTCAAATATGAAATGTATTCGTCTAATGTCCAAAACAAAATTGTATATTTCTCCTCATGATTTCGGGACAGAATGGTATTGTTATCTTTTATATATATATATATATAATGTTTAGAATAGTTTATTATATAATGGGTCGTGTGGGCATTATGACGGGTAGAAAACAAATATCCATACCCTACCCTACCCACGGCGGGTTTTGAAAAATCAAATCCATACCTTACCTTACCCTACCCTTAAAAATAACCTACCCTAACGGGTAGGGTAGGGTGGATATCTACCGGTTTGGATCGAAATTGCCATCCCTATTCATATACTTAAATAGTTAGCTTGTGAATATGCTCGAACTCAGGGCGGATGCAGGATCTCGGATAAGGGGGCAGTAAAAATTTTAAAGGCAAATATAAAATTTAAGAGGGGCAAACTGTATGCATCATACAAATTTTAGTGTATTTTTCTCAGATCAAGGAGGGGCCGTTGCCCCCTTGGTTGTATGTAGGTCCGCCACTGCTCGAATTTAAAAGAATCGTGTGCTATATACACAAGAACGGTACCAAAGCTATTGCTATAGTAACCACAATCATCCCAGTGACCTTTCTATAAGTTAAAAAATGTCAATATTAATGATGTTTTTTCTATAAAGAAAAATAAAATTAATCGTATAAATATGTATCTCATTGCCACTTAAGTTGACAGCAAGGTTTTCTCCAGTTCGAGCTGGAATTGAGTTACTCGAATAATTAACTAAGAAGATCTCGAGCTTTAAAATATAATAATCGAGCAATTCACGAGTTAATCTAGCTAGATTAAATAATTATTTAATTAATTTTCATTATCAAAATTTATTATTAGATCCTATAAAAAAAGAAAATTTAATTATTAGATATTATTTTATAAATCATAAATTACTATTCTTGTCTAGTATTAGACGAATCGAACTCGATCCTCTTTTATATTTTGTAAAATAAATAATGATTTCTAAAAAATAATTGAGCTTACGAGTCGAATCGATTTATATGTATTACTTAATGAGTTATGTTCGATATTTTCTTTTTGCGGATCAATCAGGTTCTAGCCGAGTTTTGAGTCCTTGTTTTTTTAATTGAGCTCGAGCTCGAGCGGTAGGGAGGATCGACTCAACTTGACTCAATTACACCATGGTCGATAGAGGTGGAAAACATAATATTTGATAATTTAAGGATTCAGTTTGCATTATCAACAAATTTATGGGCATAAATCTGACAATATTCCACTCTTTGCGTCATTGGAGCAGGGAAAAAAAGGGGCTACAACAAAATATACGCAATAAATGAGCACAATAAACTTTTAAACGTATATAATGTTGTGGTTATTTTGTTGTGACACTACTACTCAAAGTTATATAAGCTTTTTGCTAGGAGCATCTCCAACCCAACAGCAATTCAGCAAATTGCTGTAAATTTTTGCTTCAATGAAGAGGCAATTGATGCATTAAATTGGTGAGGGAGGGGGTTTCTCCATCTAATTTGCTGTTCCGAAAGGGAGTAGCCGGAAACCCTTTTTTTTTTCTTTCTTTTTCTTTAGAGAAGGGATACAACATTTTTTATTTATTTTTTGGTCAATTTCTTTTATAATCTAATTCAAATTCCATTCAACACCTAATTGTATACAATAATTGTATTTCATGTATGCAATAATTTTTATAACCAATAAAAAAAATTATAAGTTTTTTTTTTGAAGGGAAATTTTTTTATAAGTTAATTATATCATTTAAGCTATTAATATAAGTATAATAATAAAAGAAGTGGAGAAGAGTTTAATGATGTATCGATATTTAATATAAGTATAATAATGGAGTATTATAATGTTGTATCGATTTTTGTATTGTGGTTTTATTTTTAAGAGTTTTCTTTCGGTTTATATTATTAATTATATGTGTATTGTTGTTGTATTTCATCAATGTCATCTTGTGTTTAATATTTAAGATGTGTTTTAAATAAATTAAATATTATTTTTATTTAATTTAAAATAATTATTTCATTTTAATAAAAATTACCGGTTTTACGAAAAACAATTTGTCATAAAAATAAAATGCATAACTAAATAATAATACAACCATGTTTTTAATATATAATTGGAGTTTAAGATATAATATTCTAAGAATATTCTTTTTAGCGGAAATTTTATGCTAGTTCTGGACCAAGTAAGACTTGGTGATCCAGGACCAATAGAAATCCTGAAAAACACACGGGGCCCAGCCGTTTAAAATATAAATAACATGCTTTTACAAATTTGCCCCTCTTTTTAAGAAATCCTATTGGAGGACAAGTATGACATGATGGTGGTCCTGGACCACCATAAAACTTTGTCTTTTTTAGATGTTGAACTTGATGGAAAAAATTTGATGTAAAATTTACCCAAAATTGATGATTTGGTGTACTATTTGCCGCCACCGGTTGCGGATGCTCTAATAGCTCGACCCTCAGCAATCAAAAACCCAGAGATTTTGCTTCGAGGTTTTCATCTGTCGGAATTTCTTTATCTCAAAGGCTAAATGCAGTTAGTTGCTTTTCAATTTCATCGGTCTATAAAGGAGTTTGGATACCTAAAGATTTAGCTCGCCCGCCCGCCGTGCATCTACAACAGCCAGCAGCCAGGTTTTTGTTTCGATCTTTTATATATATATATATTAATTTCATATCACTGATCTCCTTTAATTGTCTACGCCTCTCCTTAGATTTGTTTGCCTTAATTAGCTTTGTTTGTTGTAATAGATCTGCTTATAGATTATTCAATTATACTTTCTCTTTGTTTGCACCATGTTAGCTACTGTTCACTTTTCTATCTCTAAAATAGCTCTGTTTTTTTTTTCAATATATGTCATGTTAAAGATGGTTTTAATGGCTTTGTTTGTTCATCTGCTTATTTAAGTACTGTTCTGTTCACTTTTCTTACAAATCTTATATTGTATGTCAGCCACACAAAAAAAATGGCAAATTTATCTGATCTTCCACATGACGTGCTGGTTGTAATATCAAAACGACTCAAAAAGTTTGAAGATTTCGTCTCTTTTAGATGCGTTTCCAAATCCTTGTACGCAGCTGCAAAGGATGAGTATTTTGAGGGTGTACGATGCCGGCAACGGATCCCTTATCTATTGCTTCCTGTTAGAGATGATGACAATGACGACGATGTTCGCGAGCTATACAGTTTGGTCGAGGGTGAATCAATCGTGGCTTCTCTAAAAGTTCCCAAGTTCAAAACCAAAAAGTGTTTGGAATCGTTGGGTTGGCTTTTAGCCGCCAAAGAAGATGGTAGCATGAGTCTGCTGGATCCTATTTCAGGCAGTGAGATTCTCTTACCACATCAACAGAGCATCCCACGATACGAGCGTCACATAATGGGTGGGCATGTTTTTATGCAGAAGATGGTGCTTTCATCAAGGCCAAGTGAGACTTTGGACTTCATTGTGATGGTTATACTCGGAACTCTCGGATCTTTGGCTTTTTGGAGGCCAGGAGACAAAATATGGAACATAATCAAGGAACGAAATGGGCGGTATCTCGATGTTATCCACAACGGCCGTGAACAATTTTATGCTATTGGTTATCCGGGAGTCGTGTGGGCTTTCAACCTTGCTGGAAACAATAAGCTTGCAGAGGGTCATTTAATCCTAGATTGTAAACCCATTGTACCATCTCCGTGGGATCTTCATCCCGATTATCCATCAAGGAATCTATATCTCCTAAAAGCTATTGACGACACTTTGCTCATTATTTCAAGATTAGCCCCGATTTTGAGAGAGGATGGTTCGTCTTATATCACTAGTAAATTTCATGTGTATGAAGTTGATATTGACACAAGCACATGGAAGGAGATTTATAGCTTAGGAAGCATGGCTGTCTTCGTCGGCCACAATTCCACCATTGCTCTGGATGCGTCCAAGGTTCCAGGAGGAGTGATCAAAGCCAATCATATTTACTTCACAGATGATGATTTCGAATATTATTACTTTACCTCAATATCAAAAGGCGGAGGCAAGAACATGGGTGTATATAATCTGGTAACGGGATCCATTGAGCCATTTTATCCCGGGGAGCCGTTGTGCAGCAAAGTTGACACATCCTTATGGATTACCCCATGTATCTGAAGAAATCTGTTGCAAAAAATAGATTGCACTTCTCGCTTAATATTTACAGGTTTTTCTTGCAGGTTGACACCAGATATGCTAAATGTATTGCGTTTCAGAACATGTTTTTTTTTTTTCTTTCAGGTTACTCCTCTACCTAGTAGAGGTCTTTATTTATTTTTATTTTTCTCCGTTATATTTCTGACCTTCCAATGAAAAACAAAAAATTGAATTAACTAAAATATTTTCTAGCGTCACCTCCTCAGAAGCTCCTTTTGCCCTTTAAAATAAATAAATAATAAAAAGCATACTATTGCACCAATCTAACTCACTTGCTCGAATAAATTTGCTGTATGGACTTCCTATTAAAACGTGTCTTCGTATGACTGTCACGTGGACATGTCTCTTAGTATACGTGACAGTAATCCGACGGCCGGTAATAATGGGAAGTCCCTATCACATGTGAGCCAACAGTTTTGTCTCTTGATACACGTGGCAGTCATCTGACGGCCGGTAATAATCGGGAATCCCTACATCTTAATTTTATAAGTTGCTCAAGTTTTTAACCTACCTTTCTTCTACCCATTTGAAGCATACTAATGAATTTATTTTAGGGTGGTCTAAGTTTTTTCACTTTTCAATATATATATATATATATATATATATATATATATATATATATATATATATATATATATATATATATATATATATATATATATATTCCATGAAAAAAAATCCGATTCCAAATAATTTCTTTGGTCAAAATATAATATACGTACATTTAGTCACAAACATGTAATAAAGCTTGCTCTCTTTTTTTTTTTTTTTTATCCGTATCAAAATAATTTTTTTCTTCTTACGGGGTTCGAACTTTCACACATTAGTTTAAGGTCTAGTTGTCTTAAGCACCCAAGCAACGGGTCCCGATCAGTTAGAGTTGAGTTAGACTTTTTCTTGAATAGTTTGGTTCAATATGGTTCGTTATCAAACTTCACTCGACTTGAATGCTATATAAATCAATTTACAAGCTTTCTTATACTTAAATAGTTAGCTCCTGAATATGCTCGAACTTAAAAGAACATGTGCTATACACAAGACATGGCACCAAAGCTATTGTATAGTACCCACAATTGTACATGCGACGTTTCTTGAAGTTAAAAGTGTCAATATCATAGACGTTTTTTCCTACTCGAACATTAATCGTATAAATATGTATGTCATAAAGTAATTTAATGATGTTATGTGGTGAATGATACATAATTTTAGGGAAAAAACGGATTTAATTAAATCAAATCTGCTACCGTGGCAGAGATTACATCATGAAGGGGAATGACACCCCAGTCAAAATGACCCAACATCAATAAAGCATGCATATCTAAAATATGCGCCGGTAAACTGTCAGAACGCTTGACAAATGATAATTGATGAGAAGTAAAAGAGTGTAAATGGGAGAGGCACTCCCGAACTAAATAGCCCCACACCGAAAAGTCATCAGAAGGATGCGTCAACACTTGAACACAAGATAAACAGTCACCCTCACACTCGAAAACCGCTGCCAAATAGCCCTTACGAACAGCCTCCTCCAGGGCCAACAATATCGTCCTCGCCTCCAAGAGTTCTAGATCTATCCCTGGATCACAATGCAATGAGAAAGGAACAACAATGGAACCCGCACTATCTCTGAAAATCAGCCGGCCTCTTCACCCGTCACAGACGCATCCAAATTACATTTCAAACTACCTGCAAAAATACAACCATAACCCTGGAAAAAAATACAACCATAACAAAATAATATTTTTCTAGTGCTAATTGAATCTCCATAACAAAAATACAACCATTGTCGCTTAAGTTCAGATTAGGGCCGGAAGTGAACCGTGCTATTCGTGTTATTCGTATTCAAGCCATAAAGAAGCTTGACTCGATTCTGTTTTTTTTTCTTCCAGTATAAGCTCAACTCGAGTTACTTGAATAATTAACCGAGGTGATTGTGAGTTTTAAAATATAGTAACCGAGTAGTGACTCACGAGTTAATCGAGCTATATTAATTTTTTAATTAATTCCATTTATCAAATTTATTATTAGAGAATATTTTATAAATCATAAATTATTATTCGAGTCCAATATTAGACGAGTCGAGCTCGATCTTCTTGTATTTAGTAAAATATAAATGATTTCTAATATAATATAGATTACGAGCCGAGTTATATCTATTGCTTAACGAGTTAAGTTCGATATTTTCTTTTTCTGCCTCAATCGAGTTCAAGCTGAGTTTCGAGCCTGAGTTTTCTTGATCGAGTTGATCTCGAGTGTTGAGGGGTATCGACTCGACTACATCCCTAATTGACACTTGACAGGGGTGGAAAACATAATATTTGATAAATTAAGGACCAGTTTGTATTATCAACAAGTCTCTGGGCATAAATTCGACAATATTCACTCCTTTAAGCCATTGTAGCAGAAAAATGGTAGCAGTTGTATCAGCAAATCCTCTAATAGCTCGACCCAGCAATGAAAAACCCAGATATTTTGCTTCGAGCTTTTCATATGTCGGATTTTCTTTATCTCAAAGACCAAATGCAGTCGCTTTCCAATTTCAAAGGTCTATAAAGGAATTTAGTGTGAAGGCTTCAGAAGCGAATTTGATACTCGAGAACAAAGATTTAGAATTCAAGCCCTCTTTTCATGAGTATTTGAAGGTCTTGGAATCTCTGAATGTTGCCGAGAGAGAAAAGACAGGTTTTCAGAGCTCAAGGAAAAATAATGAAAAAGACAAAAAACTTGAGGTCTCTACAGGAAAAATTGGTGATGATAGTAGGAGGAATCAAGGAGAGAAATTGGGATTTCAAAGCTCAAGGAAAAAGAGTGAAAATTACAAAAACTTCGAGGTCTCTACAGGAAAAAATGGTTATGATACTATGAGGAATCAAGGAGAGAAATTGGGATATCAAAGCTCAAGGAAAAAGAGTGAAAATTACAGGAAGTTTGAGGTCTCTATTGGAAATAATGGTGATGATGCTATGAGAAATCAAGGAGAAAAAGTTTATGATATGAAAAAGGATACATGGAAGGAGGTGAAGAAGCATAATTCTGTTGTTTCTAAGGTAAATATTAAGAAGGAAGATGATTTGGATGTGGAAAGAGCTGCTTTTAGAAATTTAGAAGAGAATAGTGATGTTTTCGATGCTCGAAGAGTTACGAAGATGGATATGGAAGACAGATTGCAAAAGCTTGCCAAGTCGTAAGTGATTCTTGAACTTGAGTTAAGGAAAAAAAAGTTTATGAGATATCTTCTTGGTGTGTTTATTGTAGTCATTGTCATGGTGTTGAGTATGCTATTCTATTGTTCTTGTGTAGTCTCTAGATTGTGGAAAGAGGACAATTTGGAGCCAATTTTTACTTATATTATTTGAACTGTGTTTTAATGGCATCACACCATATCTATCCATTTTGGCACCACAGCTCGACTTTCACGGTATATTCTGGAGGTATATTCTGGAGCTAGAGAATCGATTTTCACCCGATTGTGTCTAGATTGTGGAAAGAGGAATCTTTAGAGCCAACTTTTACATATATTAGATGAATTGTTTTATGTTTCTGGCGTCACACCAATGCTATAGTTTTTGGCTCTACAGTACAATCGATTCTCAGCTCGACTTTTTCATGGTCGATTCTAGAGCTGAGAATGAGTTTCTTAGCTCTAGAATCTACTTTTTTTTCTGGTTGATTGTTTCTAGTGTGGTGCCTTGTTAAGAACAATGTGATGCCGCCAAAAGCGCCCTTTTGTAAGACGACCAGAAATCATGATTTTGTTTGTTGTTTACTGCAGAATCAAGCTGATTAGTCTGATCCTTGTAAAAAAAATCATTGTGTTGAGAAATGCACATAGAGAAGACATAATATCAAGGAAAAAAAGAATATCAACAAGTCAAGGCACGCTGAAAACGAGTTGAGCATATGCAACTGAGGTCTTAGGGATTAGATTAACTACCATAAGTTGAATCAGTTCAATGTAGTATAATGTTATAAAATGCACAAGGTTTTTTTGGATGTGATTTTTGTGTCTTCATTATGCTGAGTAAGTAATTTACTCTGCAGTCTGAATGGTGCAGACATTAACATGCCGGAATGGATGTTCTCTAAAATGATGCGGAGTGCTAATATCAGATACTCAGATCATTCAATTTTGAGAACGATCCAGATACTGGGGAAGTTGGGAAATTGGAGGCGCGTGCTTCAAGTTATTGATTGGATGGAGTCACGTGAGCGCTTTAAATCACACAAGCCGAGGTGCACTTTAGTTTTTCCCTTTTACTTAGATTTTTTACTTGAAGTATTGAACTGTCTTTTTAAATGGTATGCAATTAAACTTAGTTCGTATACTTCTTATTTAAATACTCGAAAACAATATAGTGGTTAACCCCAAAGAGAGCTGTTGGGGTGGGGGTGGGGGGATATGAAAACCTATGACTCTATGGGGGTTGCTATTAACTATGAGTTTTAGTAAAATCCCTTTTTCTCTGCTACAGCATAACTTTTGTGCATTTTCTGCTATCAGGAATATCTATACTACTGCGCTTGATGTGCTAGGAAAGTCGAGGCGGCCAGTAGAGGCGCTTAACTTGTTTCATACGATGCAGGTATCTCTGAGAAAATTCGTTTGCTTTCTCATCACTTTGGATATACAATTGTTTTGACCTTAAATATGTACCTCAAAATAAAGAAAATTTGTGTGGACAATTAAGATATACATATATATAATTTTCTAATATTCTCTTCAGAAACAAATGTGCTCGTATCCGGATCTTGTAGCCTATCGTTCTATTGCAGTCACTCTTGGACAAGCGGGATATTTGAAAGAACTCTTTGATGTGATTGATAGTATGCGATCTCTACCTAAAAAGAACTTCAAGACTGGTCTTCTCGAGAGGTGGGACCCCCGTCTAGAACCAGATATAGTAGTCTACAATGCTGTAAGTGGTATTTTTTGTGGAATTGGAAGGTCCACAACACGTTTTCCCCTTTAATGAATGACTTGTTAGATGGATGATTTTTCGGATTTTCTAAACTATGGATGTACGCTCAATATTTTGACAAGATCTTAAGCCTGGGTTCTGTTATTCACTTTTTTTTAGAGAGCTGTGCGACAAATTTTGCAAGTCTAAACAAGACAGGAAATCTAGTTCAGTGTCTGTATATATGTGTGTGTTGGGAAGGAGGTGGTGGTGGTGGTATGTATGTATGTATATATCTTTATCTAAGTATATGTTTACCTATACACAGACATATATAGGTACACACACATGTATACGTGTATGTATCTATACCTATGTAATATGTCTGTATCTGTGTGTGTGTGTGTGTGTCAAGTTTCTACTCAGTTCTCTGATTTAAGTTACGAGATGAACCTGATAGAACTTATTATCAAGTCTCGAGAACTGATTTACTTTATCAGTTAACTGCCAACCAATAGTACTAACTTTTTGTAAGACACTATTTGCCACGGTTAATACCATGAACCGAACTTTATGTATTTGACTAAAAGGTCATAATTGTGTAGGTTTTTCTGTAGGTTTTAAATGCTTGCGTAAAGCGTGAGAAATGGGAAGGTGCTTTTTGGGTCCTGCAGCAGTTAAAGGAACACGGCCACGAACCGTCAAGTACGACATACGGTCTAGTAATGGAGGTACTAAATTTCTTCTCTACTTTTACATCACATATTTTAAATTTTTATGTTATGTTTCCACTTTTGAGTAGGCTAGCGGTCTGGGGTATAACGTGTTTGGTAGCTTCCATTTTGTTTCAGGTCTGAAAGACTTTTTTTTTGGTAACTTACATTGCATCGGTTTTGTCTAACACTCTAACCGTGACAAATCGGTCTTTTGTCAGGTGATGCTTGCGAGTGGGAAGTACAACTTAGTTCATGATTTTTTCAAGAAGATGCAAAAGTCTTGTGTACCAAATGCTCTTACTTATAGAGGTTAGAGTCTCTCTGTGACACACACACACACACACACATATATATAAATATATATTGTAAATATGATGAACTTTTATTGATGATACAACTGGCTCATACCAGAATTACATCACATCCGTCAACTGATTTGATATACATTTCACTATTTTCCTCAAGATAGAATTTCTGAAAAATCATCAAGATATAACTTTACTAGTATTGTATTGTTTTTAGTTCTGTTGAAAACCTTTTGGCGGGAAGGAAAAATAGAGGAGGCCATTAAGGTTGTCGATGAGATGGAAAGACGAGGAGTGGTCGGTACCGCTGGCTTGTACTATGATCTGGCACGTTGCCTTTGTAGCGCCGGAAGGTGCAGGGAGGCGTTAATGCAAGTACGTCCCTTCAGAATATCGCGTTTTTTTTCTTTCAATTCTTCATTTATTTATTCTGTTGTTGTCTTTTGCTTTTATTTTTGGCATCAAAACCATTTTCGTCGAGGCAAAATGTCTCATTTTATATTTCCTTTGCAGATTGATAGGATATGTAAAGTTGCAAATAAACCAATGGTGGTTATATATACCGGTTTAATTCAAGCGTGTTTAAATTCTGGAAGCATCAAGGATGCGGCCCTTATCTTCGAAAAAATGCAAAGATTTTGTACCCCGAATTTGATTACCTGCAACATAATGGTGAAGGCTTTTTTGGACCATGGATTGTTTGAAGAAGCTAAGAAATTGTTCTCGAGATTATTGGAAAACGCGCGGGACTTGAATAGCAGATCAGAGTGCAGAGAAAAAGTTGTACCTGATCTTTACACATTCAACTTGATGTTGGATGCATGTGTTGGTGATGAAAGATGGGATGATCTTGAGTTTGTGTATGTGAACATGCTGAAATTCGGGTACCAGTTCAACTCGAAGCGTCATGTTCGGATCGTATTGGCTTCATGTGCTGTTGGAAAGGTATTAGTTGTCTTTTTCGCATTATTGTTATTTTATCCGTGGGAAATCGCCATTTATTTCAAAAGTCGATTTTAACTTGTAGAATCGTTTTTCATCCAATCTATTGTGAAGCAATGGAAAGTGGAGTCTTAACTATAGAATCAATCGTGAAAGAGTCGATTGTCATTATGATTCTTAACCGTAATGGTAATTTCTTTGTTTTAACATTCCTTGTTGGCTCTAATCATAAGATATATTGATTCATGATTTAGGTGAATCTGTTGCAAATAACTTGGGAGCATTTGATTCGAAACGATCAGATCCCTCCATCTCCATTGATTAAAGAGATGTTTTGTTTAAAGCTCGAAGAAGGTGACTGCAACGGCGCTCTTTCCTGTTTATCTTGCCATCAATCTAATGATTTGCAGGCGTTTTCAACCAAGTGCTGGTCACGCTTATTCGCGGAAAACTCGCATCGATTTGAGAAAGATATCATCATCAAATTGGTGGATGCAGTAAACCTTGAGCAAAATCAAATATATCAGAATCTCAGATTGTCAATAAAGGAATTTTCTGATAAACAGTTTGCCTTTGTTGGAAAATAGCTCGTAGAAGCGGCGTAGAGTTTTTGTAGTGAAAATTTTTAGGCGGTGTTTCTGAATTGGTATTGGTATTGGTATGGGGGGTATCGATTTACATGTAGTATTTAGTATCGTCGATACCGGAAAGCTCAAAGGTTTCATAATAATAGGTGCTTATGGCACTATTGCTTGGAAATATAAATTGCGTATGTGAAAACTCATACCATTGGTGCTGATTTTAGTAGGGAAATGATAAAAGGTTAGAATTTGTCAAATATTTATTTTCTATTACATTGGAAGCAGTATTGTATGGTTTTTTTTTTCTTTCGAAAAGGAACAAAATAGTGTAGCACACTTTATTTAGTTTTATATTTTTTGGTTTTTTTTTTTTTATAGGATTTTTGTATCTCTCTATCTTCTCTTCTCTCTCTACACTACTACTACACTAAGTCCCAAAAAGCTTTTTAAAAATTGTAATTAACGTGTTCACTTGAGAATAATAAATTTGTTTTGGGATGCAAATATGCGATAAATAAATGTTTACAAGGGTATCTTTGGAAAATAAACGTTAAATTTTTCTCTTTTTCTGGGAAAAAAAGACTTATTATGGGACATTGGTAAAAAGAAATAGTGAGAATTATTTCAGGGGGTTTCTTTTTTTCTCTTCTAAAAAAAGAATACATTGGTAAAAAGAAATAGTAGGTGGGGGGCAAAGCCCATACCCCAGTGGTCACCGCTGGGGGTTGATGGAAGTCAAATTGACTATTATTTTTATATGTAATTATACCTCGTTTTATATGTTTTCTGAGACATTTGGTTGTATTTTGATGTATTTACGCGCAGTTATCATTTCGGGACCTGGGACGTAAAGTCCCGGGATTCTCGATCTTTTTCGGTGTAATTTACTATACTCTCGGTCACCCTAGTGTCCTGTAGGGATTATGTGTGGTATTTGTTGTGATTTTGTATAGGACTTAGGTGTTTGAGATGTCCGGAAGGCGAGATATGAGGATTGGAACGAGTGCCCGAAGCATAAACTTTCAAACGGATCAAAACGCGGTGTACTACAACCATACCTTCCATTGATCTGCATTTTGATCTACCTTAGAGGCATTTTCTGGGTTGGACATCTTCATGAAAGTTGTAGACAATTTCATTAGCTTTCCAACGGATTTTGAATCACTCGATTTGGAGGTCTACACACAAAGTTATAGCCATTTTTCTGAAGGTGTGTCAGCTAGGCGCGCGCCTGAGAAATGCTAGGCGCACGCCTAGCAGTGAATTTTGGCCAGAAGTTTCAGTACGTGATTTCAACATCCTAGGCATGCGCCTACACTTTCCTAGGCGCACGCCTAGCGTCCAGAACTCATAAAACACTATAAATACCCCCATTTTGGATCTAGATCCACACTTCCTCTTCCCCAACTCGTTTTTACAGCTTTTTCTTCATCTTTCCTTAGATTAGATTAGTTTATAGGTATATTAGCTTAGATTAGTTGTAGATTGTTGTAATCCGTTGATTCTCGAAGATAGCTTGACGCGTTATTGACGCATAATATATTTGGTATTTCTTTTTCATTTCTTGTTCTTGCTTTCAATCTTTATTTTCGTTATGTTTATTGTTGATTTCTTGTTGTTTTTGTTAATATAATGAGTAGCTAATAGCCGATAGTCGAGTTATGTGATAGTCTTTGAAATCGAACCTTAGCTTGTTCATGTGGTGTTCTTGATGTTTATCTGTTGATTCTCGACGTTACCATAGTTCTAGAACTTATTCTTATCACGTTTGTTGAATTGATCACTTAATAAACGTATCACACGTATCGTCTTTACATATGTATTTTGCGAGAGGATACGGGAGCCGGGGTTCTAGGATCACCGTGTAAAACCGACTGAGTTGTTCAGACTCGGTTTCGTTGTGAGGTTTTGTATCGACTTGTCGAGCGTTTCATGAATCGTAGACCGTGTGAGGTCAGTTAAATCCATTGAGCGGACTGTTGAACCTGACATAGAAGGGTAGATTATTGAAATAAGGTCTATTCTCAGAGCCAGGAAGCAACACCCTTTGTGACATCGAGAACATTTAGGTGAATCAAGAATACCACGGGACTTGGCTAGGGTTTGTTAGTATTAGATTGGATCATAGCTCGGCTATCTCTTTTATATAGTTTTAAATCTTTGTTTTGTGTATTTTTAGTTGTTAGAACCGGTGATCTAACAAATCACCACGTTCAATTTTTGTGTTGACCTGAACTAGGAACGAGATCGACTTTGGTACTCGACCAGATTCCCTGTGGGATACGACCTTGACTCACCAATTCTAGGCTACAGTTGACCCGGTACACTGCCGGTGAGATTGGACATTTAGAAAAGGCCGATCAGGGGTTTACCCTGACCTTCAGTGGAAGGACCCGGGTTCGATTTCCCCCTCCCGTATTTAATTAAAATCTTTTGTTTCCTGCAAAAAAAAAAATAGGTGGGTGCGTTGCGTTTTTCTTCTATTCCATCATTACCCGGTTGTTAATCCCGAGGTGGCCGGGCGGTTGGGATGTTGCCGTACGTATTTCCAGTCAATTCACTTCCATGGCGTTGGCTTCTCTTTTTGTAATATACCGACTTTTCGAATAAGGACAGACATCTTTTTTTTTAACGGAAACGGAATATTACATTTAATAATTATGGATTTAAAGTATTTGTATATATATATATATTCGAGACATGTATATTAAAGGGAGTTATTTCAGAATAAATGGGAAGAAAGGTTTAATGCAACTCAATTATGTGCAACAATCTTGAAAGTATCTCAACTCATAAACTAATTAACCCCAAACTGTGTAGAACTTTATGGAGTCAAAATCGATAAACCACGAAGTTTGTAGTGTTAAAAGATAACATCAACATCCCTATATCTGCTTTGATGTCATGCACTGAGTTGTATATACCTAGAACAAATTGGCTTGGGACCAATCAAGTCAAACTGAAAGGCTAAGAAAGGAATTGACAGACTGCATGAATATTCTCAACCTCTACAACAAATATGTACAACCAATGCACACAAACCTTCATATTGCCTTCAAAATTCAACCAAAAGTAATTAGACATCCCTTATCTATACAAAATAGATGCTGAACAAAATGTAGTTGAAGGAGATCAGTTACATAGAAAATAGTACTTCATAAGCACATACCTTTGCATACCTTAGCATCTTCCACAAAGTCTTTCTAGAAAATACCAATAGAGCCAAGGCCACAACATCATGAGTCATCAATTTATCAATGGTTAGAGATGAAGTAAGTAAGAACACACACACACATACAAAAAAAAAAAGTAGTAGCTTTGACCATGTATCGGTGGAAAAAAAAAACATGTACTTCGAGAACGCTACTCCAGGAGAGTTACACCGTATTTGTTTTCCCAGATTCATTGTTTTGAGTGAATTAAAAGATCCCATTTGAGCCCGGCATTGATAAACAAAACATAATAGGTTCTTGAATATTAACCAATTCAATCTTTCAAATTCTTAATCTTTACTTTGCGCTTTTTGGTGATCAAAACCAGCAATCTCCACTTCAAAACAAAGGAAAAAAAGGCATTAAGTAAGAACACACACACACACATACAAAAAAAAAAGTAGTAGCTTTCACCATGTCTCGGTTAAAAAAATTACCATGTACTTCGAGAACGCTACTCCGGGAGAGTTACACCGTGTTTGTTTTCCCAGTATTCATTGTTTTGAGTGAATCAAAAAATCCCATTTGAGCCCTGCATTGATAAACAAAGCATAATAGGTACTTGAATATTAATCAATTCAATCTTCAAATTCTTAATCTTTACTTTGCGCTATTTGGTGATCAAAACCAGCAATCTCCACTTCAAAACAAAGGACAAAAAGGCATTCTTAACGTTCATTATGGTTGAATTCCACTTTTTTTCTCCGGCCAGGCAATTAGCATATCATTTTTTTTTCAGCCTCAAAACCAAACAAATTGAAAGTTGCAGATTTAGAGGTAAAACAAACACAAAAAATAACACTGAATCATCAGATGAAGTTCAAACATCAGATAAAAGTTCCACATGAATACCTAAAAGAAATACATATTTAAAAATAAGTCACCTTGTTGCCTTTTCCACCCTGTTCTACACCGTTTGCAAAAATACAGCTTCTTTACGTCTCTGTGTAGGGGGAGAGGAACCCACCGGGCGGCGGCGGAGAGGGATAAGGAGGATTATGGCCACCGGAGCAGCTGGGGGAGACGGAATTCTTCGAGGATTATTTGATGGCTGCATTTTCGGCAGTGACATGGGCATCCAGAGAAGACCTTATCATAAAAATTGCAACTGCGCTTTGCACAAATCAAAGGGAAAATGTAGCCATGCATCAAAATACAACAATGTTTCCTACCCAATTAGGCAGACAGGGAGTGAAGGTTGCATCTCTTTGATGGCTGCTGCTAATCAGTCTCCGGGTTATTCTCCGGCGGGCCTTGGTTCCGTCCCCGAATCAAGGAGATCAACGCAGTTGGTTTTGTGTAAAGAAGAAGAAGAAGAAGATTAATGATTTGTCTAACGCAATTGAAATAATCAATTGGTGCTTCAGTGTTTGGAATCGAATCAAAATAGCTGTTTTTGTTCTGTAGCAAAAGTTTTGATCTATGAATGGTAGTTTAATAAAATAAAAATAAAAAGTCCGGTAAATGAAATGTATATTTGAAGTGCATGGAGGAGAGAGTACGGGATTGTCATCTGCTCCATAGATTCAGAAAAGAATTTTCGCAATAAAGAGGAGGTTAGGGCCGGTCGTGAACGTGAGTGGAGGTTATTTCTTAGAAGATCGTGGGGCAGAAGTTGGAGTCATGTACGGGGTATAAGAGTTGGAAACCAGGTATGGGTCGGGTCAATTGACGGTTTTTTTACTCGAAAATATTAATTAATATACAAGATTTAGGAGATAAGTCCTCAATTAAATTGATGATTGATCTAATTAAGATCTGAAGCCTCAAGGAATTATAAGCTAGACAATGTAGTATATAACATATCATTGTTTTCTGTGCTTTGTAAACTTGGAATGAGAAGTTAGATAATGTGGAATATACAACAAACAAAATAGAAAGAAGTAAATATTAAGACAGTAATAATTGCAGAAATAAATCAAATTTGCCCAGAAAATAACTTATTAATCGTGTAAAATCAAGTTAAATTGCTAAATGGTTGTGTAAATTGCATTACCCTACTTTAAAACACACTACATCTATCAAACTAAAACAAATCGACCAGATAATATCAGAGAGAAAAAAACACTTGAGAAAATTAATACGGTTTCTGAGTTGGTTAAAAGATCCATACAAAATTCTGCAATGTTCCATAAGGCACCATCAAGATAAATGTATATTACATTACATATATAATAATTACTAAGTCCTAACAACAATAAAATCAATACCACAAACTGACCAAAACATTGAGCTGTTCTCTTTAGGATTAAATCTCCATGACACTTTTTGCTTTGGGGGCATAAAGGGAATAGATGATTGCCTGCCTTTTTGCGATTTCCAGCTGGGACTTGCCATCTGCGAAAGCAGCAGAGACTTGCGACGGGTCAGATAAGCTTTTATTTTCCCGAAACGCATCGATGGTTCGACGTTTCGTGTATTCTCGTATGTTGTAGTCTGTGAACTTACGTGCCGTCTTCAAGAGTGACCGGAAAAGCGAAACCACCTCCCGTCTTGATGGCATCGTTGCTGCCATCTCTTTACCTTATTCGTGGCCGCCGATACGGTTTAAGACGCCTCCCTTCTGGGATTTATACCTACATGGAAAACTATAGTTATAAAATGAGAAAGTGCAATCCAAGCTGCATTAGAAATTTTTTTAAGAAACAAGGGGTAATCCATATGGATGGAGACACTTTGCTTGCTAAACAACGGCTCCCCGGGATAAATTGGCTCAATAGTTCCGGTTTCCAAATTATATACACCCATGTCCATGCCACCGCCTTTTTCTGAGTCAAAGTAATAAAAATACCAATTATCGTCCGTGAAGTAAGTATGATTGGCTTTGATCAGTTCTCCTGGAAACCTAGAGGCATCCACAACGATGGTGGAATTTCGCAGACAAAGACAGCCATATTTCCGAGGCTATAAATCTCCTTCCATGTGCCTGTTGCCTGTCAACTTCATACACACAAAATTCGGTCGTAGTCATATAACTATCCTTGCTCAAGTTTGGGGCTAATCGTGTAATCCTGAGCAAAGTGTCACCGACAGTTTTAAGGAATATAAGCATTCTATTTTTAATATATGGGTTCAAGGAGTTTATGTGTAATCCTACGACTCTCTACCTTGTCATCTTTTCCAACAAGGTTGAAGACCCAGGCGATTCCCGGATTTTTTATGGCATAAAATTGTTCACCTCTACCGTACACAACATCTCTAAACCACCCGTTACGCATTTCGATCATGTTCAATGCTTTGTCCCCTAACCTCCAAAAACCCAAATGTCCTAGACCTCCGGCTATGACCATCAAAACGAAGTCCAAAGTCTCACTTGGCCTAGCTGAAAGCACCATCTCCTGGAAAAAAAAAACAAGCTCATTCATCTCTATGTCATCGTAGTATACCGGGAAGGTCTTTTGATGTGGTACAAGAATCTCGGTGCCTGAAAAAGGATCTAGCAGGCGCATGCTACCATCTTTTTCAACGACTAGCAACCATCCCAACGATTTGAAACACTTCTTGGTTATAAACATGGGAACTTTCACAAAAGCGACAATAGATTCACCCTCAACCTAAGTGTATAACTCACGAACATCATCATTACCATCTTTGACAGGAAGCATCAGATAAGGGGTCCGTTGCCGGCAACGTAGACCCTCAAAATACTCATCCTTTACAGCTGCAAGCAAGGATTTGGAAACGCATCTAAAAGAAACGAAAACTTCAAGCATTTTGAGCTGCTTGGCTATTACCACCAGCACATTATGTGGGAGATTGGATAAATTCGACATGGCTGACATGAATCTACGATAGCAAGAATAGTGAACTGACTTGACAAATAGATCTATTCAAACATACAAGGGCTAAATCATCTAATTAGTTTTAAGAAGAAAAAAAAATCCAAAAAAAAAAAAAAAAAAAAAGAAGAATCAGAGAGAAAGCATATCAGATGGAAACCTGACTGATATCTTCCTCGGAAGCTGCAACGCCGGCGAGCTGAAAGTTTATGTGCTAGCCTCGGTGCTGACATTATAAACACAATACCTCCGGTTCAATCGTATGAAATGAAAAAATATCCAAAATAAAAAGGGAGACAGAGACAAAGCATCGATACCTGGCTCTTGTCTTCGTCGGTAGCTGCAAGGCCAGCGAGCGGTGAGCTTTAGCTTAGGTTTCAAAACTCAGTCCTCCCTCGGTGCTCATAAAACAAAACCTCCGGTTAAATCAACTTTTATTTTCAATTTGTTCTTCAATTTTCATGTTTTTACTTTTTGATAATGGTTTTTTTCAGCCAAATTTTAGACGAAATGTTTATAAATTTGTTGATACAAATTTTTTTCTTATACTAGGAACTGAATAACTATACAACTATTTACGACTGTATTATTAGTGTATAAACACATCACATAATATGAGTGTAACTTTTTTTTAATGTGTTTTCAAAAAATATTTCTTCTGATGTGGGTATAACTTTCCTCGAGCCTGGAAGACTCTCAATTGCTACTTTTATAAGGATTTGAACCTGAGAACATGAGATCTTTCTCAAATTGCTTCCAGCTGGAGCTTTTAAATGGATTTGAATCTGAAACCTTTCCTAGTATGGGGTATATTGATTTGAACCTGAGACCTTTACTGATATAGGTATATTTGAACCTAAGAACATGAGACATTTCTCAAATTGCCTCCACTCAAACCTAAGACATTTCTCAAATTGTTGGAGGACTCTTAAATTGCCTCCGGAGGGATTTGCCTCCACTCAACCCTGAGACCTTTCTCAAATCGCTGGAGGACTCTTAAATTGCCTCCAGAGTCCAGAAGGATTTGAACCCAAGACCTTCTGATCTCAGAATCTCAGCTCTAACCAATTAAGCTAGGCCTAAGTTACAAAATATCACATATACGTCTAATGCATATTTATTCTAAAAGATGTTGTGTCGCATATATATTATAATTTGTTTTTAATATTATGCATCATGATTCCGATTCATGGACCTAAATCAAACTAAGAGGAATAGAGGATCAAACAATTTCTTCCGACTCTTTTTCAAATTCGATAAATGTTTTGCTCTAGCTCTTTCATAACGTATGTCTTCTAGTTTAGGCTTGCTTCCAACAAAGTCTTAATTAAGCAATTTCGTCAAGTAAACTTTCATTGTCTCCTAGTTTGATGTTTTCATGATGTCATTTATTACAATAATAAGGGATTTAAACAATACAAATACTCCACGTCAACAATTTTCTTATCATTTATTCTGGTCGGAGACATATTAATCAATTAGTTATACATCATAATCAATAGATAAAAATATACAGTGATACATGAAATGAGCTTAAAGTGTGAATATATCATGTTCTCTCGCCTAGGTCCCATTTGTTTGGCATTAAGTGAATATTTGATATTTGATGAAGTGCACAACGACACTTCCCAAACAAGTACTAGTATTTAAAGCAGCTTAAGGTTTTGGTTGGGAACCTTTAAAGCAATTTAATGTTTTAAGGTTCTGGACACTTGCTGTGTTTGGGAACAAATATTTTTATTTTATTTTTAGATACAGAAATGGGGCAAAAAGGCCCCCAACTCGTTTTTGTTCCTAAATGAAAGTCATTTTAAGATTTTTATTATAAATTTATGATTCTATTGTCCAGTTCTACATTTTTAAAGTATCACTAATGGAATAGTTATAATGTAAATAATAGTGGCTGAATATATATGTGTAAGATGAAAAAAATATTTCATATGTTATATTTGAATGTTAAAACATAATGCCTTGTATTTTAAAATTTCACCCTAAGTAGAGTTAGATCCCTGCCATTGTAACATAAATGGGGTTTAACAGTCCCATGATATGACTTAGTGATAAAAATACTTAGGTGTCTTAAATAACAGTTGGACCTGGAACGAGCTGAAGGTTCGAATCCCGTAAATGGACGACTTCTTTCAGTCTGTTTGATATAATAGCGAGCCTATAACTCTGAATCGCTAGGTTACCTGATTATCTCTCAACTCATCACGTTGGATAGGGGAGTGAGACCCTCAACATTAGGGGTTAACATGTTTTATAAATGGGGTTTAACAATGTTTCCGGGGGAGGGGGTGTACAAAACAACAAATATTAATGCGATGTCAAGAAAAGTGGGAAAAATATTAAGATATAAGGGTTGAGACATAATTGACTTGATAATTTATGTTAATAATTTTAGGTCAAGCGACCCTTCTCATTAATGTTAGTGCTCGTCTTCCAATGTATACTTCTTAACATCAAACAAAGTGCTAGACAAACCATTTTAAGGAGAAACAATAACAACTGATATCAGTAATCATTTTTATGCGTCACTCCGAAGAGGGATCTACACACGTTTAAACGTAAGTAACAATTAGTTCCTTCAAATTGGTGATTGGATATGGACTAATTGTAAGACCGTTGCACTTTATTTTTATCCGTCTCTCCAAGGAGGGATCATACCTTACTTCATGCACTTGATGAATCAAGTAATCATCTAAAAATATTACTACATGCGTTTAAACATAACTAACAATTAATTCATTCAAATCGGTCCGTAAGACCCTTGCACTTCCTCATCACCATAGTACAATCATCGGTCTACCCCAGCGGTTGTGCTCAGATCTCATGATCAAGATGTCATGGTTTCAAGTTTCATATGCAAGAAATGTGCATATTACCTGTCCACTATATGTACATCCACTCAATTTTGTTCAACCTGATTTTTTTTTAAAAATACATAGGCTAATAGATAAAAAAAAAAAAAAAAAACGATCTTTGGCACGTTAAGCCAATCAACATGTAAAAGAGAACAAATGAACCATGGTTGATTGCTTTCTAAATGTGAGTTTACTTCTTTCATATGGTCACAAGAATACTAGTTACGATACCTATTATTCAAAGAGGAATCCGTAAAATCATAAGACCATGTATGGGGCTGACGCCTAGTGCCGGAGGGTCAAGGAAGTTGGAAGTTGGTGACGTTAATGACAGGGGAGCCGGCGACCGAAGGCCTGATGAACTGCGTTTGCTCAACTCTTTGCGCAATTTCATAATGTTTTATATGCTAAAGAAAATAAATTTTTTTATTGTTGAAAGAAGTAATGTCATTAAATAACCAGTTCGTGGTTCACGATACAAAGCAAAAAGAACCTACTATTACGATCACTTGTACTATTAGATAATAGTTATCCAAATTATTCATATCTATCAAATATCATATGCATCGTAATCTTACTTAGTTTTTAATATAAAGAATACATAATTTACAATATAGATGTAGTGTACATGCTTTTCAAAAAAAAAAAAAAAGATATAGTGTACATAAATTACGATTTTTCTATATAAAAAAAAATTATAACATGAAATGGAAATTCAACGCTGCAAATTTTTAGCTACCTACTACGTCCTTTAAATCTGACTATCCCTTTCCCTTCCCCTTCGTCTTTCTCTTTCTCTCCTGTTTGGACTTGGAGGAAGCTTTCACAGCGAAATTCAGGTTCACTCATTGGAGCTTATACACTTAAGCTCCTCCTAATCCGATTTCTGATTGTCTTTATAAGCAAATTGTTGTTTCTTGAGCTTGAATTTGAGCTATGTAATCGTGTATCGTTTCTTTATTTCGCTTTATGAGAGTTGGAATGAATGAATGAATATCTTTGTCGAGTAGCAGCCAGGAACAACTAATCAGTGCAGTGGAATGAACGTTACGTTGTTTTATTCTGTGTAATTGATGCTTTGGTTATTCGGATGCGTTTAGCTTCTTCTTTTTTTCCCTCATGGATTCATGGATCTCGTGACCGTTTAACAAAGCTCATTCCCTGCGCTCACACGAGAAAAAACTTATAGTTCCATTCCATTCCCCCCCTGTGTAGTGTCATTGTTCATGTATATGCGCATTACTTTATGAAGGCATTGTGAAATTTTTCCTAGTTTTCTGGTCCTCGCATTGTGCAGGTTTAGATGGTGTGCTGTGATCTTTCATGGCCTTATTTATTGAAATCTTGTTCCTTTGTGCTCATCACTTTTTTCTTAGGCCTCGTTTTTCAATTGGCAATTGTTAGCACTACACATGACCTACATTCAGGGTACCACACCGACGTTCAACCTCTACAAAGTCGAATCCAAGCTCAACATTTGACTTTGTAAGAGGTTAAATGTCCATTTTCGATCTTTACAAAGTCGAATCTTCGTGCTGCGGTAGATCATGCGTGGTGCCTTAAACGCACACCTTTTCGTTTATGCGTATGTTCTAGATCCCATTAGGATCTCGTTCCTCTCCTTTAGTTGTGTATGATGACATGACTTTGCTAGTCAATTTAGTCCAAGGTGTTTTATGAAAAACTAAAAAAGGAAGCTAAAGCCTTGGTCATATTTCTCAGCTAATTTAATGTTTAATGTTGATTTTGGATTTGTACTGCTTTCCTCACTTTCTTGGAACTTCTTTATGCACCACAGGTTTTGTGAGAAGGGACACTTGATGCCAGCTAAGTTGAGATTGATTTGGGATTAATAAGCATTGGTTGGCATTTTTCCTCAAGTGTTAAGATGTTAAACTTGAATAGGTCAAGAACTCAACCAAGGTCGAATAGATCTGCATCATTAGGAGGTTATTGTGCTATTCAATCTTTCTCTTGCTATGTCATTTTCTTTTTATATTTCAGAATTGCGTCTCTTTGAAGTAATTGTCTTGTTGTATCAGTAAAATATTATAGTTTGCATCAAGTAGTTGGGAACTTTTTTGTCTGACAGAATATTGTTGCTCAGCATGTATTTTCAGTTTTTATGTGTGTTGATGGGTATGTAGTTTTCCTCCATGTTTGCTCTACTTCTGTTTACGAAATATTTATTTGAGTAATTTGAACTGCTTGGAGGTTTTGTTCATTGTTTAGAGTTATTAGATTCGATGGCTATAGTTAATTTGCAGATTATGATTTATTTAGTATGTTTTTCTCATCTTGATAGGCATGGATTTTGCGGATCCAAAGAAGAAGAACAATTTCTTAGGAAAACTGCTTATGGCTGTTGTCTTAACAGCTTTGTGTATTCTTATGCTCAAACAATCTCCGAATTTTAATACTCCCAGCGCGGTAAGCTCCGGATGAGTCATTTTGTATATTATCTTTCTATTGTCTTCTTCAATTATGAAAGCAGTTTTCATTAATGTTTGCTCATGTCTTTTAGATGCAATTTTTGTGGCTGCTTGCTTCTGCTTATCATTTTGTGATGCCTAGAGAATATGCTATCTTATTGCGATTTTGGTTTGAAACATTCTCACGGCTGTATTGATGAAGACTTTCACTAACTATGGCATAACTTATCTGCTAATGTATTTATTTTTTACTTACCAATATATTTTCCTCTGTTGCTTGTCCGTTGTTCGTATTTGAGTAAGGTGCATATTTCTATGCAACCTCCATTCATTTGCTTACCACCATGCATATGCTTTAACTAATATGAGGATGTGGTTTCATGCATGATTGCAAAAATAGATGAAAGAATTGTGATGCTTTTATGTGATTCTTCGAGATGGATAATCTTTTTGTTCTTTTGCTTCGATTGATGAAGCCGTCGATTTGATTATGTAGTTTGGTTCTCCAGTGTCAGGCCTAGAGAAGTATATACTTTATTTTTAATAGTATGTTTTTGTTCTGGGAACTCATGCCTGAGTCTTTGTTGTTCTTATATAGATGTAATATAAAATGAACATTTCAATACTTTGAAAGCGACTCAATAAGGAACACTCGACCAGCATGTGAATCGTGGTTTGTCTTTCCCTTTTTGTTGCTTAGTGGAGACTAGCTGAAGCTTTCTTTTGGTTTTTAGTTCGCACATCATGAAGAAGGCGTTACTCATGTCTTAGTTACTGGAGGTGCCGGTTACATCGGCTCCCATGCTGCATTAAGGCTTCTAAAGGATTCATACCGAGTAACTATAGTGGTATGTTTCTTGTGTATTGTCTATAAGTAATAATTCTCTTCTCCACTTATGTGCCTGAACAAGTTTATGCTCTATACTTTTACAGGATAATCTTTCACGAGGCAATATTGGCGCCGTAAAGGTTTTGCAACGTTTGTTTCCTGAACCTGGAAGACTTCAATTTCTATTTGCTGACTTGGGGGATGCAAAATCCGTATCCTGAATTTTGAAATTGCCTTACTCGCTATTTTGAAGAAGTCTAATTTATCATTTATACAGTTTAACACTCGTGACACGAAGCATGTTGTGCAATATGTTACCTTGATTACGTATTCAGGTCGACAGGATATTTTCAGAAAATGCTTTTGATGTTGTAATGCATTTCGCAGCTGTGGCATATGTAGGGGAGAGCACGCTTGATCCACTCAAGTAAGTTGCTGAAATAAGGGGAGCTGGGTAGAGAGAGAGAGAGTGTCCGATTTTCCATTATTTGGTTTTGAACACTCCATAATATTTTTATTTTTTTACTTTTTTTTATCAATTAATTTATTTTGACTGATGGCCATAGGGGCCAAGGGATTTCATTTCCTTCCATCATCACTTAGCTTGCCATAATGCCTAAACTAGTTGCACGCGTCTTGATTCTTAGATGAAAACATCAGTTTGTCTGCCCTTTTTCGTCTCATAGATCTTATTACTCAATACAAGAATACGAGAAATTTGCCCAATTTTGATTTTGATCTTCTAGAAAATCAAAATCCTTTTTCAGCTAGCAATTAGCTTTCTTAGGAGATGAAATGCAGATTTTCTGTTGTTTTAATTGCAATGATTTGATCTATGGTTCATGTCAAACTATATAGTATATACATATATATAATTTACTCTTTTCCCTTGCAGCTTAAATTCTTAGGTGATACGGTAATATATTAGTTCCGTTTTGCATTTGATTGCCAACTTCTGGATCACTGAAGATGGACAATGCTTTTTCTCTTGTTTTGTTATACAATGTTGTACTCATGCAGGTATTATCACAATATTACGTTAAATACTCTTGGTCTTTTGGAGGCTATGGCGGCGCACGGTGTGAAGACCTTGATATATTCTAGTACATGTGCAACATATGGAGAGCCAGAAAAGATGCCGATTATTGAAACAACACCACAGGTAATTGCTTTAGAAAGCTATATATATTTATGATCACATGCTAATACATACGATTTTAATGGAAATATTGAAGAAATCTGAGCTCGCTAGCTACACACACACACACACACGCACATACAACTTATGCATGTATTATTCTATTTTATTATTAAATTTTCTCGGCATGCAGAAACCAATCAACCCATATGGCAAAGCCAAGAAGATGGCAGAGGACATTATTCTCGACTTTCATAAGAATACAGATATGGCTGTCATGATTTTGAGGTATGCAGTTCCGATTCTTTTTAGTGTGTATGATCCTTTTGGAGATCATTATTAGTTCATAGAGTGGCGGATTTTCCTTATATGCAACAAGTGGTTTCTGCTTTTGTGCATAACTTTGATAAATTCAATGAGAAGAATCAGCATTTTCTAGCGTTTTATCATGAACATTTTTCTCCAAATTAATGCAGGTACTTCAATGTAATTGGTTCGGATCCAGAGGGAAGACTGGGTGAAGCTCCTAGACCAGAGTTACGTGAGCATGGACGGATTTCAGGCGCTTGCTTTGATGCTGCTCGAGGTGTCATTCCTGGGCTTAAGGTCGTGATATATCCTTTTCCTTTTAGATCTTCATTAATTGGAGCATTATTTATGAGCACGTGCAGTAGATACGTAAAAGAAGGTAACTCAGTAAAGTGGATCTTTTGTTGGGTAATGTAGGTGAGAGGTACAGACTACAATACACCGGATGGTACTTGCATACGGGATTATATTGATGTCACGGATTTGGTTGATGCCCATGTCAAAGCTCTTGAGAAAGCACAGCCTAGAAAAGTAGGCATCTATAATGTTGGTACGGGACGAGGTACGACTTACACTTTCTTAATATCATGTTTACTTTTATTGATTACGGGAAATTCTACTGTGGTGTGTCCATAATGAGAAGATTCATCATCTCTCAATCAAAATGTGACACGTGGTATCAAAGTACACACTAAAAACAAGCTCATAAAGACCGCCCTAAGTGCATAAAAAACAGGCCACATGTCGCGTTTTGATTGAAAGATAGGGATCTCCTCTTAGGTTGCATGGTACAGGATAAGTGGGCATTATTATGCGCAGCTTTGATTAAATATATGGTGGTTTTTTTTTTTTCAATTTTAACAAGGTTCTTCATTTCAAGTACCTAAGTTACGGATATGCATATCTGGATCTCATATCCATCTTTTGAAAAATGTCAAAATCAACCCGAGGGCGTGTATCCTATGTATCCGGTGTATGTTTGTATCAGATACGTAGCAGATATAGGACACACTACTAAACAAAAGTATCCATACGTCGTAGATCTTCTCATTGAAGACATTCGCAGTAAAAAAAAAAAACCATTGACAACGCGCGTTCGAATTGCTCATTGTTTGATTTTGTTTACGGTTTCAGGTAGATCAGTCAAAGGATTTGTGGAGGCATGCAAGAGTGCAACAGGAGTAGCAATTAAGGTCGATTATCTCCCACGTCGGCCCGGTGATTATGCAGAAGTATTCAGTGATCCATCTAAAATCAAAACCGAATTGAACTGGACAGCCGAACATACCGATCTTCAAGAGAGTTTACGGGTTGCTTGGAGATGGCAGAAGTCACATCTTGATGGTTATGGTTCAAAGCCAGAGAGGGGAGGAGGAACCCTTAATTAGTTTTGTTTTATCACACCAATTGTATTTTATTTAATTAATCTGTCTTAGAAGAGTGGTGTTTGAAGCCTTGTATATTGATATGATATTTATTGTTTTGAATAAATTAATATGTGAGATGTTTGTTTTGTGAGATATGTATTTAGAACTTGGTTATGTTATGGCTTAAATGAAATAATGAATGAGGTATATAGCATAACTATTAGTTAATTCATTGTTCATTTTAGGGAACATAAATTGATGGATGAATCTTGTTTCTCTT
This sequence comes from Gentiana straminea, assembly GCA_036785695.1. Classification (NCBI taxonomy): domain Eukaryota; kingdom Viridiplantae; phylum Streptophyta; class Magnoliopsida; order Gentianales; family Gentianaceae; genus Gentiana; species Gentiana straminea. The sequence continues at coordinate 14,045,500 of JAVUPR010000414.1, forward strand.
CCATCTTGTATTTGAAAAAGGGTGATTTTGTTATGACCGCTCTGAGTCAATCGTATACACAACAGAATCGATATTTCGAAGGTGGATTTTTGAGTCAATAATCTACTCTTAAAAGGTAGTGCATCGGTTGAATCATAGAGAATTTAATGCGTTTTATCATGAATAAGATTTTAAAAAAAAGGAATCGAGTTTGAAGAACCAATAGCCAGTGCCTAATTTGAATAAGAATTACCAGAAAGGACAAGAAAATGAGACAAAACTCTTGATTCCTATGCCTATAATGTATATGTTATATGCTACCCAATAGGGGTATAAGAGTCAATTTAGTACCTTTTTATGTCGTATATATAGCATTATTATCCTACCCATTGAATAAAGACAAATACATATAGTTCTTTGCCAAATTTCATATTTGTCTTCTAATTAACGGTCTCATATTTTTATTTTATTTTTCAAGTTTTAAGAAGTTTTGTGAGTATATTAATGGCATGTTTGTTACGGAATGTAATAAAGTAATAAAGTAATAGAAATGGAATATAATGTAAGGAAATAAATTTATTCCATTACTGCGTTTGAGATGTGAGAAAATCTAATAAACCTCTTTACCCACCATACCATACACCATGGTGACCACCCTATATATTACCCTACCCACCACCCTCCCCAAACCCATCACACCCTCCCTACCTTACCCACCACCCCACCATACACCACTGCCCTACCTTACCTACCACCCTACCCTATATTACCATACCCACCCTACCTTACCCACCACCCCACCCACCCTACCTACTACACTACCCACCACCCTACCCTACACTCACTCCCTCCTTACCCTACCCACCACCCCTTACTACCACCTACCTACCACCACCCTACCCCTATTCTACATATACCTACCCCACCCAACCACCTACACCCCTACCCTACCTTACCCATCTCTACCCTACCCACCAACCACCATATACCTTACCACCATCACATCCTATCCTACCCTACCCTATTTCACCCTATACCCTACCTACCCTACTTCGTAACCTACCTTATCACCCATCCACTATTACCCCATCACCCACGTGTTTTGTCGATTTTCATTTTATTTTATCGCATTTCATCCATTTTTGGAAGGAATGAAAATAAACAATTTTCATTTCATTGAAATAAAATTTCTTTTCATTCCATTCCTTCGTAATCATTCACAAACATTAGAATGGAATGAAATTACATTCCATTTCGTCCTAACAAACGTACCATAAGAGATAAAAGTTGAGAGAAATTGTAAATTTAATCAATAGAACCATGGTTGTTGACATGTAACATAAAAATACACGAATAATAAAGAAAAAAAAAAAAAAAAAGAAAAATCAAAAGTAAGAAATTTGAGTCATTAGTTTCCTCAATCATTACCAATATTATTTAATAATAATAGTAAGTGCTAGTAAGAGTCTTTAGACTTTAATATAAGGTATTAGAGTGACCCCAATGGTTACACCCAATTACACCCTCTAAACACATCGTTTTTCGTTTCAGTTACACTTTTTCAACACCCAAAAAATAATTCACTCTAATAAGCAACCTCTATACATCCCTTTAAAAATATTTTATGCTTACAAAGTGATATTTGAATACGTCGCACAACGGTAAAAAAAATAAAAAGATGTCGTATCCGTACACAAAAAGAGTTCAAAATAAAAAAATAAATATTTGGACAGATTAATTTTTTTTATGGAAAAAATAGTATATATAATTTTTTTTTTCAATGATGTATATCACCGTTGTGATACTACCGTTGTGCCCGTATCATTACTCGATACATAACGCATTATTATATAAATGATATTGATGTGTGAAATTAATTTATTGGGTAAAAAAAGAGATAAATGGTGCTACTGTTCATGTTAGCAGGCCTTTTATATTTAGGGTGAGCCTTAGTTTTATTTAGGGATAGAGTGTTGGGTTGAGAGCCACTATAGGCTTAAAGATGGATTACTCCCTCTATATTAGTTTTAGAGGAGGGGATAAATCCCCCCGTTGGGGTCACTCTTAGCAATGTCAGAAAAAAAGAAGAAAAAGAGCGGTCATCAGAATTCCCTTTTCATTCTTTTATCAATAACTAAGGATTATCCTCAACATTGTTTAATGATAAGAAAAAAATTGTTCCCTACACATTCAATCATAACATATATCGCAACACAATTGATCGAACTATACGGCGTTATAATCAATAGTGATAATGAAGATAATTTTTTACATGATAACTTCATTTGAAGTGAAGTGATAGTGTTTCAAAAAAATAAAAAAATAAAAAAATGATAGACGAGATAATCAGAACTACACAATTTATATTCTGGTGGTTATGTTGGTCATTTCATTACAAATGAAGTTACCATTTAAAAATCTCCCGATAACGATATATAATATGAAAGATGTGAAAATCTGTAGTGAATGTATCGTTCATGATTTATATAATTATAAGAATACCTGATGAATTTATCCGCTACATATTAAGTTAATTTCACTACTACATCCTTATACAGGAGCCATTCTAATCTTTTCCGCATCGTTCTGACTGATGTCACTACTGATTACATACTTTATACTTATCGATCTAAAATGTATGCCGGACTAAGACATGTCATAGACTCCTAGTATGACCATTTACAAATACAAGTATGCAATAAAACATGTAATGAATATCTGTGGTGAATATATAATAATGTTTAAAAAAAAAATTGACCAAATTTGTTGAGATAATGAAACCGAAAGAGAACATAAAATAACCATGGGGGAAGGTGGCACCCACCATTAACGTTAAACATTGAAAAGGGAAGTTCAAGTGCTTCTTTCATTTTCATTTTTATTATTTTCTGTCTGTTAGTTCTTTCTACCTTTTCATAAACTAGCATCTTTGCACATCAACCAAGAAAGCCAAACCCCCTCTTTTTATCCTTTTCCTATTTTTTTTTTTCTTTGTCACATTGTTTAGGTGTAGAGAATAACATCATTTTCCACTATGTATATGTGGTAATATGCTGAATTATTCTTTTGAACAAATCCTGTAATTTATTGATGACTTGTTTATTTGATGTAAACTTTTATAATTAATAATATAGATTTATGTACATCCTGTTCAAAATAGTGACATTCAAAGCGTGGAAAGCCAATTCTAAAGAGTGAGGTTCTAGTTCTAGTGATGGAATGTCGATATTCGACATTTGAAAATATGTTTATGAAAAAGCTTTTACATCATTCTTGGATACCCTTTTTAACAAAACATGTGAATATATTTGCTACTGAATATACATTAAAACCTCTATAAATTAATACTCTTTAAATTAATGTCACTACTGATTACATACTTTATACTTATCGATCTAAAATGTATGCCGGACTAATTGATACATGTCCTAGACTCCTAGTATGAACATTTACAAATACAAGTATGCAATAAAACATGTAATGAATATCCGTGGTGAATATATAATAATGTTAAAAAAAATAAAATTTGTTGAGATAATGAAACCGAAAGAGAACATAAAATAACCATGGGGAAGGGAGTTGGGATCCTTTGTCGTGGTGTCCTCTGCCGTGTCTATGCTGTGAGTCGAAATGATGTCGTTTCGGACACAAACGACGTCGCTGTGATGTTTTCTTTTTCTTTTTATAGCTCAGAACAAAACGACTTCGTTTTGACTCTAAACGGCGTCGTTTCGGATCACAACAACTCGTGCTGTGATCATTTCACAGCAGAGGAGCCGCGTCCGGGGGAAGGTGGCACCCACCATTAACGTTAAACATTGAAAAGGGAAGTTCAAGTGCTTCTTTCATTTTCATTTTCATTTTTTTCTGTCTGTTAGTTCTTTCTACCTTTTCATAAACTAGCATCTTTGCACGTCAACCAAGAAAGCCAAACCCCCTCTTTTTATCCTTTTCCTATTTTTTTTTTCTTTGTCACATTGTTTAGGTGTAGAGAATAACATCATTTTCCACTATGTATATGTGGTAATATGCTGAATTATTCTTTTGAACAAATCCTGTAATGTATTGATGACTTGTTTATTTGATGTAAACTTTTATAATTAATAATATAGATTTATGTACATCCTGTTCAAAATATGACATTTAAAGCGTCTCTAAAAATTAAATAATTATTCGAGTTAGTCGATCGAATGTCGATATTTGACATTTGAAAATATGTTTATGAAAAAGCTTTTACATCATTCTTTGCTACCCTTTTTAACAAAACATGTGAATATGTTTGCTACTGAATATATATGATATCACAAGATCCGTAGGACATGATTAATCTAGTGAAAGTTCACTCAGTAAAATAAAATAAAAAAACAAAAGCTAACACCACTATTGAAATAAACTTCATAACTTCATTCACATTAGCTTTCCAAATTCCAATCCACTTTGTAGAGATAATGGGCATTAAGCATTGAGTGATTTCTTCTTTCTTTACCGGGACAGCTAGCATTCAGCATCCTAAGCTTAAAAAAAAGTCCCCCTTTCTTTTTCTATCTGTTGCTGTGGGTTCATTTTTGGCTCGAAAAGTTGTTCCAGTTGCATTAATACTTGTGCATGCGTTCAACCCATTATCCATTTTCTTCAAAGTTTTAATCTTTGTCAGTAGTATTATGTTGGGTCGTCTTCATTTTAGAGTTATAGTTGCGGTTTTGGTGTGTTTGTTGTTGTCGGTGGAGTTCTGTTTTGGTCAGGGCAATGGAAATAATGTTACTGGTGTGTATATTATCACACTCAAACAAGCTCCTACTTCACATTCTTATTCTGTTCTCAAAGCTGGAGGTTTCTCTAAAACCAGCAAATTAAACAGGCACAAGCACAGGTAACATTTGTTTTTTTATTTTATTTTATTTTATTGTTATGAAAAAGTAGATACTTATTACTCCTTTGTGTTTCTTGAGTTTATGATGAAAATTTTGATTTATAGTTCATTTTGTTTTGTGCTAATAGGATTACTTTTTTTGAGCAATATTTGGCTGATGGTTTTTTTGGTTTTGGAATTTAGTAATGTCTCAAGAACAGATAAAGGATACAGTTCATATATTGCTCAAGTCCATGATTCATTATTAAAGAGAGTGCTAAAAGGGGAAAAGTACCTGAAATTGTATAGCTACCACTACTTGATCAATGGATTTGCGGTTTTTGTCACGTCGCAACAGGTACATTTAAGTATTTTTATCCATTTGTGTCTTTGATGGCACCACAATTGTGGCAACAGAGTGATAATCGACTTTTTTGCATTGGTATGATGAAATTTCCGGTGTCATAACCTATAATTTTTATGCCCTGGTGTTAATTTGAAGGCTGACACGCTTTCAAGGAGTCAGGAAGTGCTAAATGTAGTACTAGATTTCTCACTTCGAACTGCAACGACTCATACACCGGAATTTCTAGGCTTGCCTCAAGGGGCGTGGGCCCGTGAAGGGGGGTACGAAGCTGCAGGGGAAGGGATTGTTATTGGACTGATTGACACCGGGTTGATCCAACACATCCGAGTTTTGCTGATAATGCATCTGGAAATCAGTACCCTGTTCCATCACATTTTAACGGCATTTGTGAAGTCACCCATGATTTCCCGTCTGGCTCGTGCAATAGAAAGCTCGTAGGTGCTCGTCATTTCGCCGCTTCTGCGATAACTAGAGGAATATTCAATGCTTCAAAGGACTATGCTTCCCCTTTTGATGGTGATGGCCATGGCACGTGAGTGTTTACGTAGATACTTTTATGTTTTAGCCTTATCCATTGTTAGTTAATGTTTGTCAATGTCCATTGAAGGTTCTTGTTCCGTGTTTATGATTGTATAGGCACACTGCTTCAGTTGCAGCTGGAAACCATGGAGTTCCTGTGGTAGTAGCTGGTTATAACTTTGGAAACGCCAGTGGAATGGCTCCACGTGCTCAGTACGTATTGTATTCTAACTTCCTTTCGTATTCTTACTTTCCTAGTGTTCTTTTTTCGTTCCATTTTAGGCTCTACTCGTAGGAAAATGTTCACATGTCCAGAACATGGTTAAGGCCGCTGATTAGTTTTCTGCCAAAAAAGAGCTAAAATCGTGGCATTTTAACACTTAAAAAAGTGAAATGATTCACATTCGCCTATTGCAACAATATATTCATTCAATCGTGTTTCACGTGCTTTTATGTCAGAGTGTGAAATCCTATGCACTGGAAATACTTTTTGACATTCCTAAACTAGGAATTTATTTTTTATTTATATAACCTATGATTTGTTTCTAAAGCTTTCCGTTCCTATGTTTGGATACCTTCTATAACCTTTTTCTATACTTGTGCCATGAACATTTAAATTATGCCGAAATGGGATGTCTACGTCCTGGTCTTGAATCGAATCTATTGCGTATTCAATAATGATGAAGTCATATTTAGTGTTTCTTTAATAGTGAATATGCACTCCTTGCTTACGATGTATTGGCTGATTGTTGTCTATTGACCAATGGGCATTGCTTTTTTTTTTTTTTCTTTTTTTCCTGCTTTTTGTTTAGGCTCGTTTATGGTGTCTGTGGACCGGTACGAATTTTATAATTTAGTCTTTATTATTGTGTAGCATTGCAATTTACAAGGCGCTGTACAAGAGTTTTGGAGGCTTTGCTGCTGATGTTGTAGCTGCCATAGATCAGGTTTGCTCATGTGGATTTGACCTTCTATTTTTAGTAATGCCCTTATTTTCTCTGTTGAATTCTTTATTGTATCATACGATGCACATGGATACTTCTGTTTACTTGTGTGTCCCGTATCCTATACGTATCTGACACATGAACACCGGATACTTTTGGATACACACCTGGGACAAATTTGTAATTTTTAAAAGTTGGATACATGATTTGGATATGCATATCCATAACTCAAATAAGTGAAATGAAGAACCGTGTTCAACACGAAAACCACTGGGCAATGATTGAAAAAATGTCCAAATCGAAGAAAAACTACAAAAAAAAATGAAGAAAACCACTAAAATTTGTTTTAATATTTATTATTTGGTCCTTAATAGTTTTATTATGTACAGTGTGGTCCTATATCTTTAAAATTCATGCCATATGCCCTTCGTACCTGTATGTTTTTCCAAAATCCGTATCCCGTATCCATACCTGTGTAACCTTGGTTGTCCCATGCTCGCTGTAAAGCGTATATTTACTCCTGATTCACCTTTAATTTTCTCCTTTTGCATTTGTCAGGCTGCACAGGATCAGGTGGATGTAATAAGCTTGTCCATAACACCAAACAGACGTCCACCTGGAATTGCAACGTTTTTCAATCCCATTGACATGGCCTTGTTATCTGCTGTGAAAGCTGGCATCTTTGTGGTACAAGCAGCAGGCAATACCGGACCATCACCTAAAAGTATTTCTTCCTTTAGTCCATGGATCTTTACTGTTGGTGCTGCTGCCCATGATAGGGTATATGGTAACTCAATAGTACTCGGTAACAACGTCACAATTTCTGGAGTTGGGCTCGCATGTAAGTAGCTTTTACGTCTATCATTTATGTTATACGACATGCATGGCCGGCCCTGTGAAATCCGGGGCTCTAGGGCCCTTCATCTTTTTAGTATACCGTGTTTTATAATACTAAGTATCCTTACAACCGGGCCTTTTTAATACACAATTCGAAAAATGAGGCCCTAAATTGTTAAGTTTTCTCCGGGGCCTAGGCCCCGGGCTGGCCCTGACTACATGAATCATTGCAGCACTAGGTCAATGTGGACTTGTATTTTATTTCGAACTTTGGCATATTTTCAGAAATTACACTTTAGTCCCAGAATTTTGTTGAATGGTTTAAATAAGCTAAGATCAACAATCACTGTTATAATGTTGTTGAATGGTTTAAAATACTTTTCAGATTCAATCCTTAAACGGAAAAAAAAAAAAAAAAGGATCTTTCAGAAAGCGTCAGTTTCATACTTGCTCTCTACGTCATGCAAATGTTATAATTTCTCATTGGGATAAAAGACACTTTTGGTCTCTTTTGTTTCACTATTTTTGCATTTCTATCCCTAAAGTTTCATCTTGGCACATTTACCCCTCATCAATGCAAAATTTCTTTATATTTTCAGTCCATTTTCGCCACAAGTCAGGCTTATATTGGTTAAAGTCGATTGTACCTTCATTGCTGGATGTTGGACATGTGGTACTTTGGACTTAAACTGTAAATAAACATGTATAGATGAGGGGTAAAAGTGCCAATACGACACACACATTAAGGATCGAAGTACAAAATCATGAAACAAAAGGACCAAAAGTGTCCTTTTTCCGTTTCTCATTTTCTATTAGATGAGTACCAACTGTTTTGTATCTTTTTTTCAGCTGGGACAAACGGTACAACGTATACATTGGTTTCTGCTGTTCATGCACAGAATGATTCGGTAATCGGGAAGGATATGTACGTCAGTGAATGCCAAGATTCCCAAAACTATATCCAAGATCTTGTCAAAGGAAATCTGTTGATTTGTAGCTACTCGATTCGGTTCGTGCTTGGTCTCTCAACTATAAAACAGGCCTCGGAAACAGCTGCAAATCTCAGTGCTGCAGGTGTCGTGTTCTACATGGATCCTTTTGTCATCGGCTTTAATCTAAATCCTGTACCGATGAAATTGGCTGGCATCATAATCTCTTCTCCTGATGATTCCAAGGTCCTTATTGTCTTTTAAGTTTTTATTCTTTATTTTGGAAAAATGCAAAATTAGTCCGCTATCTAGGTCTAGTTAGCGTGTCAGTTTTTTTTTTTTGGTTTCGGTTGCAATTTTAGTCCTGTACCTTGGATTTTTGGATAAAAAACAGGACTAAAACACTAACTAGACCAAATTACAAGGCTAATTTTACAATTTAACCTGTTGTTTTTTGTTCTTATAAGTGAAAGATTAATGAATGAAGAAAATTGGACTGATATTTAGTTTTATTTCACAGATATTACTTCAATACTATAATTCCACATTGAAGAGGGATGCTATTACCAAAAAAGTTGTTCAATTTGGGGGAGTTGCATCCATTGTTGGGGGACTAAAGGCGAATTTCAGCTACGCGGCGCCAAAGGTTATGTATTACTCTGCTAGAGGACCTGATCCTGAGGACACTTTTGTAAATAATGCTCCTATATTGAAACCAAATATAGTTGCTCCTGGGAACTCTATATGGGCTGCTTGGAGTTCTCGTGGCACTGACTCTATCGAATTTCAAGGTACATATGCTAGCCCTACAGTGCATGTATACTTATGTCTGGTAGCGTGTCCCGTATACTTGGGATACACACTTGGGGCGTTGGATACGAGATTTAGATATGCATATCCGTGACTCTGATATGTGAAACGAAAAACCATGTTGAAAATCGAGTAAAACCGCTAGATGATGAATGATAAGTTGTCCAACATAATAATTAAAAAAAAATATCAAATATGAATGAAACCACTAAAAATGTGTTATTTTGTGTTTTAATTCTTGTTATTTGGTCCTTATAGTTTTATTATGTACATTTTGGTCCCTATATTTTGTAATATTTACACATATGCCCTCCTTGTATCTCACACACCGCGTACCATGTATGTGTACCCATGAATCCGTAGCTGTGCAACCTAGATGCTAGCATCATCAACATCAAGTGTGAATACTATCAAAAATGAAGAAAACCACGAAAATTTGTGTTGTAATATTTATTATTTGGTCCTTATAGTTTTATGCTGTACAATTTGGTCCCTACATTTCCTTAATATGTACACATAAGCCTCCCATACCCGTATCCTATATTTTCAAAAATTATGAACCTGTGTATCCCGTATCCACGTACAAATATGGATATAAGGAGTTCATTCATTTATATATGCTAAAGTATTTATGAGAATCATTCAGGTGAGAACTTTGCAATGATGTCTGGAACAAGTATGGCTGCTCCTCATATTGCTGGGCTCGCGGCTTTGATTAAGCAAAAGTTCCCGAATTTCAGCCCATCAGCCATTGGATCTGCTCTTTCAACAACTGCCTCTCTTTATGACATGAATGGAGGCCCGATATCTGCTCAGCGGGCCTATGCAAACCCGGACTTGAATCAATCTCCTGCTACGCCGTTTGATATGGGTAGTGGTTTTGTGAATGGAACAGCTGCATTGGATCCGGGGCTTATCTTTGATCTCGGTAAGATGCTCTAGCTTTACTTTAATTGGAAAAATAAATTAAAAAACGATGTTTTTGTTAAAGAGGGTCATAGCTAAAAATGATAGAATTTAGGCTTAGGGTTCAAAGATGGCAAAAACGCAAATTAAGTCATGTAACTTGGCTTAGTTAGCATTTTAGTCCTGTTTTTGCTTCGGTTGCAATTTTGGCTCTCTAGCTTTTATTTGTTTTTTTCGCAATTTCAGTCCTCTAGTGCCGGAGGAGGCTGATTTTGGGTGAAATTTTGATTTTGGCGGGAAAATACCTGCACGTGGCGTTGCCAATGCAAAAAATCAGGATTTTTTTCTTTCCAAAATTCGTTCTATAACTTGGCCTAATTAACACATTACATCATATTTTTTCCCATGTCAAATGCCGAATTTTGAAATTTTTGCGCCAAAATCGAATTTTCCCCATTTTTTTCAAAGACATGTTTAGTAAAACCTGTGTCTTGGAGATCTTACATGTTGTCTGATCTTTAAGTTTGCCTCTGGTTTGTAGGTTACGACGAATACGCAGCATTTTTATGCAGTATTAACGGATCAGCCCCCATATTTCTGAATTACACCGGTGAGCCTTGTGCAGTTTCTCTTACGAACAACACCGACCTCAACTTACCATCAATCACAATCACGACACTAAACCAGACAATGTCGGTCCAGAGAACAGTGGCTAATATAGGCGGTAGCAACGAGACTTACAGTGTGGGATGGAGTGCCCCTTACGGGACCTCGTTATCCGTGACGCCAGCACGGTTTTTTATCGCGAGCGGCGAGAAAAAGGCGTTGAATGTGTCGTTTACATCGCTTTCGAACAGCAGTGTTGCGAGTTTCGGAAGAATAGGGTTGTTTGGTGATCAGGGACATGTGGTTAACATACCTGTATCAGTTATTGTTAGAATATCATACAATATCACTAATGCTTCCTAATATTTATTTTGATGTAACTGAGAAATTCTATTAAAGAGACTCTTTAACGAGGGCTACCACTTGTATCTGAACAAAACACGACATGTGGCGTCAAACTCATTACAAACAAGCTTGTAAACCAAACGGGACATGACAAACACACTAACATCATGCCACATGTCGTGTTTTGGTTGGATGAAAGTGGGATTCTTTGTTATAGAGTCTACGCAGTAGAGTTTCCTGTTGTAACCGGTGCCCTCTGTAGATTTTTTGATTTGGTAGATAGATAAGGTGGTAGAATGTATAAGGTTGATATATATATATATATATTTTTTGGCATGTAATTGTGTTTATGTTGAAAGCAAATAATTGAGTAAAAACCAGATATAAATGGTTTAATTAGTGTTTTAGATTTTGTACATAAGTTGCTTTCTTCGGTTCCACCTGTGTATTTGTAGTTTTGTTTTCATGCATAAGTTCATTCTTGTCAATGTTCTTACATTAATGAAAATGGTAAAATCCTCACATTTCGTAACGTATTGAACCGTAAACCTGAGTATTTTTCAGATACGGGCCGTTTGTTCACGCCTTAAATTGGAATTCCGTGACACGAAACTTCTATTAATAAAACTACAGAAAAGCTTAAATTTATTTGTTGGTTCAAAAGTGTCGAACTTAAACCGGTGGTGATGACAATGCTGGAACCGTCTAAGAAACAATACGGGTCAATCCCCTTTGTGATAAAGATCTAAAACCCTAAAACCCTTAATTTGTACGCCAGAGGGGCGTGTTTTGTTGTATATTTTAGACTGAGCTCTCGAGTTATTTTTTCTTGAGTTGCCTACGTATCCAATAGCTTAATTGGAATCAAGTCTCTCGTAGTTTCTTAGGATTGCTTATATAGGTGGCCTCT